>JAACJT020000095.1:5302074-5366156 GCA_009936485.2 Gymnarchus niloticus | reverse complement strand
AGGGTGCTGAAGCATTCAGTAGATGCCACCTACGAGGACCAGGGCCCGAGTCCTGGCTTCCGCATGGAGACATCCATCTTCTACGTGGTCTACTTCGTGGTCTTCCCCTTCTTCTTTGTCAACATCTTTGTGGCCCTGATCATCATCACTTTCCAAGAGCAGGGGGACAAGGCAATGTCAGAGTGCAGCTTGGAGAAGAATGAGGTATGGCGCCTGTGACTTCAGCTGTTGCTTGGGTGTATGAATGTCTGGATTTGGTAAGCTACAACCCTGTTGGTTTTCTGGGTTTCTGCAGAGGGCCTGCATTGACTTTGCCATCAATGCCAGGCCCCTTACACGCTACATGCCCCAAAACAAGCAGTCCTTCCAGTACAAGATGTGGAAGTTCGTGGTGTCGACACCCTTCGAGTACTCCATCTTGACCATGATTGCCCTCAACACCGTGGTGCTCATGATGAAGGTCAGTACTCTAGGTCGCTCTCAGTTTTGGTCAGTGAGAAACATTGTAAGAACATTTCAATGGCCTATGGGGGGCTATGCGCTAGACAAAGAAAATGAACATGAAGTGGGAAACCCTGTAATATTTCAGGACACCAATACAGCACTACCTTAACTGCTGATTATAGTTATAAGCTCCTTCTTGAAGGTTAGTAGCCCTTGCTCTTCACTCCATTTTCCCAGGAGTGTCCTTCAAATCTTCTGACTATCAGCAACCCTTATGTTTCCTCACCTGGTGACTATTGGTACTCGTGGGTAGGGGCTACAAATTACAGATGTGAATTGGCGTAGTTTACGGAAGTCAGATCTGCAGGGGGCTGTAAATTACAGATGTGAGTTGGGGTGATTTACGGAAGATCTGCAGGGGGCTGCAAATTACAGATGTGAATTGGGGTAATTTACGGAAGTCAGATCTGCAGGGGGCTGTAAATTACAGATGTGAGTTGGGGTAATTTACGGAAGATCTGCAGGGGGCTGCAAATTACAGATGTGAATTGGGGTAGTTTACAGAAGTCAGATCTGCAGGGGGCTGTAAATTACAGATGTGAATTGGAATAATTTATGGGTGTCAGATCTGCAGCTCTCAGTCCTTCTCCTCCCCTCCCCCCAGTTCCACGGTGCCCCTGTTTTCTACGAGGGCATGCTGAAGTACTTGAACATCATCTTCACGGCCCTCTTCTCCTTGGAGTGCATCCTTAAGATCATCGCCTTCGGACCACTTGTAAGTAATCCTTTCACACCACGTGCCATTCCCAGTGACTCTCTACCCTCTACCTCACTGCCTCATATCGACTCTGCTTCTTCTTGAGGGTGATAGCCTCTGTAACTGATCATGTGGTTTTGTGGTGGGACTTTGGTAACATGGACACACATGCAGGCTGTTTAGTGTCAGGATACCCACACCAGAAATCAAGGAGGTGAGGTGAACGATGATAAGAGCATCTGTGTCCTCCAGCTCTTGCCGTTGCCACGGTGACACCCTCCCTCATGGACTCCGCAGGAGGCAGATATTCTCTTAGCCCAGACGGCAAGCCAGACGGGTCGATTGAGCCCATAAGTATCTCTCGGAAGACAGCCATTTCTACATAATGGAGTCATTAAATATTGGCAAAATTAGCATCTTAGCAACTATAATGGTCCTCACTTCAGTGCCTAACATATTTGGATTATTTTATGCGTTTACTTAGCAAATGTTTGTATCAAAAGTAAAGTTGGACTTTTATGGAATCAGTAAGTAAGAGTTCACGTGTCGTCCTCAAAGATGTCCTGGGATTCTGTTTTGGTTCAGAATTTCTCCAGCACTCAGGCTGGTGGATTTTCTGAGGAAATATCCATCCATCTATCATTACTTTTAATTATTAATTATGAGCAGGGTTGTGATTCTGTCAAAGTGTCTTCTATAAAACGCTGACAATAACCCATGCTCCAGATTTCTGAAGGAATGTTTAGGAAATCTGTGAATTGAGTAAAATTTGCGTTTACTCCAATCTCTTGCAGAACTACCTGAAGGATCCCTGGAACGTTTTTGACTTTGTGACCGTGTTGGGGAGCATTACGGACATTTTGGTCACCGAGATCAAAGTAAGCATAACCAGGGTTTGGGCCTGGGAAGGTTTTTGTTGGAGGAGTTGAAAGTGGCTAGGTAAAGAAGTGAGGTAAGGACATGACAAAGAACAGTTAGCTGTAAATGTAACACTGGCAGCTTTTGGGAAATGTTAAATAGTCCAAAGACTGACTTGGATAACTAAAGCTAATATGGACAGTTCCTCATAGCAGCCTGTCATCGCTGACATATGCCTTTTGGCTTTCTCCTGGCATCAAAAAAACGCTACATTGGTCAGTTGTTTGAGTGCCGTCTTGCTTGGGGGGTGCAGCTGTCTCACCATTAAAATGTCATGACTTTCTAGTGTTGACCTAATATACTTTTGGTCTTTGTAGGCTATTGTGTTGTTGGCTAACTTAGGCGCGTTGACCTTAAGTCTTAATCTACCCGCGTGCTTCCTCTCTTTGCCTCTGCATTTATCTGTGCCGGCTTGTGTGTCTGAGATCTCACTGGTGTGCTTTGTCTCCACTCTGCTCTGGACTATCTTTGCTGCTTGTCACTGCTGTTCTTGTCTGCTTTCTTGTCTGTTCTCTTTCTTGCTCCTTCCGTCCTCAATGTCAACGCTCAATCTTGGCTGGGGCCTGTCCTCCCCATGACTGAATGGCTGCTTTAGACTACAGTAAGTCACTCTGCTTGTCTTCTCGTTTCTACCAGTCGCCACTCTGTCTCTTCGCCAGCTCTATATTTGGTTTGCTCCGTATGAAGTGCTGAATGACACTCTGCGGTGTCGCCCTTGGACGGTTTAGCCCCTCTTCACTTAGTGCCGAAAGGCCTCCACCGGGCAGCTGTGGCAGAAGGGCTTCTTATAGAATGTGTCGGCCATTTGGTAAAGTTTGGTGAAGGTGAGCCCTGCATATTTTTCTCAGGAGGACAAACAGATTAATCTGAGCGTCCTGCGGTTATTCCGGGCTGCCCGGCTCATCAAGCTCCTCCGTCAGGGCTACACCATCCGCATCCTCCTCTGGACCTTTGTACAGTCATTCAAGGTGGGTCTTCTCACTCGCCCTGCCCCACAAAAGACCCACACCCTCCGTCGTAACCTTTGACCAGCTCAACCCAGTTAGATATTGTTCTGTGGTTCTCAATCAACTAGACTTTATTTTACCAAGTCCAACCTGACTACAGATATTTTAACACATTTAAAAACGGTCTCGCCAACCAGCCCTGGTGCTTTCCATTGGGGCAAATCCATACCGAGTCTATGACTACTGCACACGTCACGTCCCCAGAGCTGCAATGTAGCAGCTGCTCTTTGGCAGACTAACGGTTTGGCCCCCTTAATAGCACTCTTAGCCGCTGAGTTTCATACACAAACAAATTTAATCATCATTCAGTAGTTCATTGTGAATGTTAATGAGATTAAAGTGTGTACTCCTATATTCAGCTTACTTTTTCAGAGCACCCTCTGCTGGATGGGATGACATAGTACTTTAATTTTAAAAGCAAACAGCTGACATATTGTGCAGCTTTATCCAGTGAGATATTGTGTAACTCGAGCGGTATTATTGAGGCATTTCACCTAGTCTGAGCTCCTAAATCTGATGTCTTCCCTCCTCAGGCTCTGCCATACGTGTGCCTTCTGATAGCCATGCTGTTTTTCATCTACGCAATTATCGGGATGCAAGTGAGTCTCGCCTCCAGATGGTGATGGAATGAATGTGACCTGGAGACATACGCACGCTGTCAGTTATTGCCTGGCACAACTTGATCCGACCCAGTACATTAACCACTGGAAAGTAGGTTAATTCTGCATGTGGATTCCAGTGTGTTTTTAGAAGCCTCATTTATCCCATCACTACATCCAGAATTGTTCCACTCTTCATTGGCAAAGGGAGCTGCTGGGTGTACGGGTGCACGTTTTCATAATTCTGAAATGTCAGGTCAAACACTGCCAATCAGCCCTCGTAAACTGTGCTGCTTTGAGCCCGAGGCTGTGTCTGTGCATTACCTCTAGGCTGCTGTTTGGTGGAACACCCCACCATTGTGCTTATTGTGAAGGAAGATACCATTCTGCAGGAGAGGGGTGGGGGTGAACCGGCAATTACTCATCATCTTGTTCGTTGTACGAGTGTGGTCTGCACCCTTGCCGCAGGTCTTCGGCAACATTGAGCTCAATGAGGAGACTGCTATCAACCATCACAACAATTTCCGTACCTTCTTCCAAGCACTTATGTTGCTCTTCAGGTACAAACCGAATGCCCCATGGTCCCTGCTCCCGCCTCTTTAACATGTCATTAGCTTACATTCTCAGAGCAGGAATGTGACGATTATTACCATGACCCACACATCTCTTCCTCTTTGGCTTTGGCTGTCCTCGTGTCTATGTGTCAGGAGCGCCACTGGGGAGGCCTGGCACGAGATCATGCTGGCGTGTCTCAGCCAACGCCGTTGCGACACGTGGTCGGGCTCCAGCGAAACGGAGTGTGGCAGCGACTTTGCATATTTCTATTTTGTCTCCTTCATCTTCCTCTGTTCCTTCCTGGTCAGTGTGCCATCTGCTGTACTACACCCATGGTCCTGACATACAGCGCTGAGCAAAAGTCTTAGGTGGAAAATTCTGGTTAAATTATGTTAGTATCGACGTAACACTATGACTTTGTGACTTTGTCTCTCAAAGTCAGTTTACGCATTTCAGAACATCTTCTCATTTGCTGTTGCCATGCAGTATACCCATGAGATTGAACTCAGCCTTGATCGACTGATCAATACTTTGTAGCAAAAACACCTGGGTGTTTTCAAGGAGTGGTTCTGGAACCAACCAGATATAAGTAACATTTTGGCGAACAGAAGAAATTTCATTTTTTTTTTTTTAATGGTTTATTATATATATATTTTCCCCTGAACAAAAATGTACTTACTGCCAAAATAAATGGCCTTAAATAATTTCTTTGCCTACCTTTTCCAGTGTACTGTACCTCATATGAAAACAATGCCAGTATTATTGTGGATACTGTTATTATCATTATGAGTCCATCCTCATACTATTAGTGGTACATGACAGTTTATGTGAAATTTAAATAAGTAATTTCAAAACTGTGGAAGAATATAGACATTTAGGATAAAATATACAATGTAAATACAAGTTTGAAGTTTGCAGTGTATAAATGTTATTGTAAATATTTCCATATTTATTATCAAGTTGCATTACCGCACAGGGTGTTGCAGTAGATTAGATTAAACTCATTAATTCCCTCATCCACAGATGCTGAATCTGTTTGTGGCTGTCATCATGGACAACTTTGAATACCTGACCAGGGATTCGTCCATACTGGGGCCTCATCACTTAGACGAATTCATCCGCGTGTGGGCAGAGTACGACCCTGCTGCTTGGTAGGTATCCTTCCTCTATAGTTCAGACAGGCAAAAAGCAAAATTCTGAGAGAAATTTGAAAGCTGGTTATAATTATGTGGGGATGGGAGTGACAGCGTTATGGCAGACAAGGCTAACTGAGTGCGGTGGTTTTACAGGGAACTCCCAAATCCCTACTTAATGTCATCGCGCCCTTGGGTTTCTGTTTGACTGATCCCTGTAAATCCCACTGAGGAGTTGAGGGAGGAGAACAAATCGATGGCAGTATTGTAGGCTCCCCTTTCGTATTCTCGTCTCCTTCATCTCCCAAAACCCTTCCATGCTTCGAAGGTCTGTCAAGAACCGATCAGCTTAATTGAAAAAGAGGCAAGGCAGAATCCACGAGATCCCAATAAGGAACAGAAATTCTCCAGAGGAATCCGATCATTGTTAGCACTGTTACCCCTGGAAATGAGAGCAGTGTGCAGGAAAGCCTTCTCAGTTCAGGGTCATTATTATATTGCCTCAAAACACAGATACCTGACATCCAGGCTGGAGATAACATGGGGCAATCATTTTAAAACTTAAAACATATGTTGATTTTATAGAACATGTCTGGGGATGGGACAGGAGACCTTATAGGGAATTTAATTCAAGGTTTCTACCTGAGCCTGGACAATTCTAGATTATTCATATATAAGTTATAGTGCTTACTTTTATAATTGACGTTACTATTCCAAGCTGTTGCATTTTGCATTGGTAATACATTGCTGGTGAAAATTCACTCAGTGCAATTAGGTAGTTTAACTGCAGTTAAATTGATTAAATGTATTAAATTTCCTTAATACAAATGACTAACCACTGTAAAATTCCTTTGTCTGAATTACGTACCAGTAAACAATCAGTATGACTTTTTTTTTTTTGTCTGCATATCATTCTGCACAGTGTAAGCAGGTCAAAAAAGCTTTGTATAGTATAGGTAAGGTTTCAAAACCTAAGTTCCACTCAGCTGTTTAGATTGGACATTTCAGAATTGTATGTCAGTCGTTTCACACACACTGCAGTGCTTTGTGTTTGGAGTTCCCATAATCCTCCTGGAATTGGTTTAGAAACTGCTAAGAAGGGCCTTATTCAAATCTCTGAGGGTAAACAGTCTTTTTTAATCAATCTCTGAAAACCAGCTACTGATAATATAAATACAAAATGAACCTTTTTTTAATACTCCATTGGATTGTGGAGATGAGATTGGGATCTTTTAGAGCAGGGCATGCTGGGTGTGAAGGAATGCTTTTAGGCTCTGTAGGAAGTGAGCTTCTGATGTGAACAATGCATCTGCTGCATTCAGCCACACCAAATGGATGAGTGTCAAGGGCATTGTGGGAGAGAGAAGAGCATTCTGGGAGAGAGAAGCCAAAAAAGATGGACGCAAACAGCAATTTCAGAGACTCTTGTGGTGGATATGTGTTTAAATTGCTCCAAGATCTTACTGGACCCATGTGATGTGACAAACGCTTTGGTTCCAAGTTTAAATGATCTTCTAAACAGAAGACTTGATATCCCTGACCTCCCTCATTAGAGCATCAAAAAGTGGTCAGAATCTGCCATGTTGATAACCCAGTAGATTGTATATGGGATGCTAGTTTCCCCTGCACCCTGGAAAAATACTCATCACCTTGGAAAGATGACATCACAGTGTTGCCCCTAGTTGGTCTTCTGAGATGAGCTAAAATATCAAATTGTTTCCAGTGTCTCTAGCCAAGTGGTATCATATTTTTACATTCATGGCTTTTTCTCAAGTGGTGTATAATAACCATGTGTTTCAGGTTACTGTTCGATGTATCGCCTGTGAAGGCCGACAGCCAGCGGCATGTTCATTCCCACTGACGTGATTCACACGCTCGCGTTCTAACCCAGTACGCTCTGTTCACAGCGGGCGGATTCGCTACATGGACATGTACAGTTTGTTGCGTGTCATTTCCCCACCGCTTGGCTTGGGAAAGAAGTGCCCAAATAGGGTGGCTTACAAGGTTTGCAAAACACTTTGTGCACTAGGGGGCGCCGTGAAGAAAAACCCATGCCCACCTGAATGTCCCCTGCTATGCAATGACCTAATACAATACTCCTCCACACACTCCCATCTTAATTAGCCTGAAACCAAACCTCAGTCGCTATGTCTAAGCACCTGCCTGTAAACTGAGCTGATTTGTAAGCAAACAACCCCATTCACTTCTGTCCAATATTTAGCCATATCGAGTAAATGACAATATATTTTAAGGAAACCATCTAACATTGATTATTCTGCTCAAATCCCCTTTCTCAAATTTTAGTTAAAAGTCCAGAGTCTGAACAAGGCAAGCTTCCTGTGCAGACCCAGGCACTAGAGATGGAGTTTCTGATGTAGGCTAGCGACAAAGGCTTTGTTTCTTTGCACATTCTGGTTATCCTCAGATGTCTCTCAGCATGCAGGAGCAGGCATCCCCCTGGACAAGATGGCCACTCCCCCAACATCATTTGAACTTCCTGTTGTCTGGTTTCCTTTGGGATCAGAGGCCATATCCCCCCCCCCCAAAAAACACTGAACTGGGGGGGGTATGAACCTGTCTAATATGGGCATCTAGCCTGTATGCCTTTCCTGGGAATCAAAGTAACCTAGACCTCTTTTTTTGTCAATGTCTTATTCTTATTTCTGTCCTCATCTTGCCCCACCCCTCATCTACCTGGCCTTTATCCTTCTGTCCCTCATCCCATTGAAGTGGCCGCATCACCTACCTCGATATGTACGAGATGCTGCGGCATATGTCCCCCCCTTTAGGTTTGGGAAAGAAATGTCCGCCCAGAGTCGCCTACAAGGTAGCCCCACCCCTTTTGCTCCTCCTCCTCCTCCTGTCCTCTCATTGGTTCATGATCTGGCGAATACCCGTGCTCCTGTGTGGTGATGTTCTTTTCCTGTCTGTCTCATGCTGCTCCTGCCCTGGTCCTTGTCACATACAGCTCTACCCCTCTGTCCAAATTGTGCCGCACTAGGCTGGGAAAATTATACTGGGAAAATCTTTAGCTTGATTCTTTGCTTGAAAACACACCATTTTATTAGACAATCCTTTGATCAGATAAAAACCTTTAGATTTTGCATCATAACCTTCTACATAACCTACCATAACAGTAGACCAGGCTCTGCTAACAAAGTAGTTTTCACTGTAAGTATTGTATGCACCCAAAATCCACAGGTGCTTTCGGATCGTACAAAACTGACTAGTCCCCCGTTGATGTTGACAGGATGCTTTGAAGTATCTAGCTGATACTGTTCCTGATGTAAATTCGGTTTTTGCCTGGTGTTCTCTCGCCAAGGCCCCCTTGCGTTTCCTGAGGTCTGTGTCCATTTTAATAAGAGCTGTGCGCCACGCTCTTGTAAACGAAGCAGTGCAGGGACTCTGGTTAACATTGGTCACATGCTCTGGCGGCTCAGTGCCACCAGGCAAGTGAAAGCTGAAGTAAGGATGTCGTAGCTGTGCGGTGAGCCGAGATCGCTCTGCCACTTTCTGATTCTCATTTTCCCTTCTTTGTCTCTGATCCCTGTTGTGGAAACGGATTTTGTTCGTGAGCTACTGTTCCATCTGCCCCCCCCTTCATGTTTTTACATGGAGTGGGGATTTCCTCCCAGTCCATCTACAGACCTTGTCCGCTGCCTGCCCACTCTATCTTGTTTATTTTGGGTGTGGGCGGGGCATATATTCTAACTCTACCCCAATCATTGAAGCCCCACCCACCACCTTTTTTGTCTATTTCTGACTGTCCTTTTTACACATGCATGCTTTTTCTTCCAAGTCCCTCGGTGGTAAATGTGATGTATCGTTAATTATGTTTTAACTGTTGCTTTAATTGGCCTGTGCTCCATGCAAGGTGGCACCAAGGTGTGTGAGACACTTTGTGACACTCCTGTTCACACTGCCACACGCTCACACCTTGTGGTCCTTCACTCTACTTTGAACCAGTTGAACAACTGCATTTAATCAACATGGTCAATTTGACATTTGGATTTGAAGTTTGTTCAAAGTGCATGAAATTTATAAATGCCCCTGACAGGCAGCTACTTTATTAAAGTTAATAGATGAATTTTTAAGTTTGGATTGAGTGTCTGGTGTTTCTTACAGCAGAAGCCCAGGCTACCTGCTCTCCTTTCTAGTGGTACCATCAGAGAAGTTCAGCTGATTCATAGAGCCCCAGTGTCCAGCAGTGGTGGTCATGCATGCCTGTCTCTCACGTTTGTTTTCATCTCTTCGTGGCAAAGTGCACTATATCTGCCTGGAATGCCTCCTTGACCTGCTTCCTCAGTTTGATGTTTTTGTGTCCTGGTAATGAATGTTCCTAGCTGGCCAGAGCCCTGGCTCTTTTGAAATGAACTGCTGTTGGCTTGCCAAGCAGAGCCGTGCATGTTACCGAGGCTCAAAAAAAATGGGGCTTGGTGTGAAAACGGTGCTAGTGTTGCTGCCAGCGCTGTGATGACCTTCCGTCCATCTCTCCAGCGACTGGTGAAGATGAACATGCCCATTGCTGAAGACAACACAGTGCATTTTACCTCCACACTCATGGCCCTCATCCGTACGGCGTTGGAGATCAAGCTTGCGTCAGGTAACACCACACCCACTTCAACCCTTCATTCCATGATCCTCCCTGCCCTACACACGTGAGCATAACCTGGAAACCCCCTGCCCTGTTCATGCTGGTTATGCTCGACGCAGGTTCTTTATTAGTCCTGCCTAATCCTCACTCAACTCTAAGCGTCATGTCTCTCTAGAATTAGAAGCTACTGGCCCTTTTAAGATACTGAGACACTCATGTTCTGCGGAGTCTTAATAATGGACTGGTTACAATGGGATGGTATATGGAAATCAGTGGACAAAGTGACATTATCCATTTATATCAGTATGAATGGATAACGAATTAATTATTGGGGATTGTACAGAGCTTAAATTATTGCACTGGGTAGCAGAGAACTTAATGATTGGGGAAGGTGTAAAACTGAAATTGAATCATTAAGGTGAAGGATAATAGTTATTATCAAATAATCCGTTAAATCTTGAAATTAACTTCATTTTTATGCTTAGCTCCTGTTTTTATTTGAAGTATCTTCTTGCATACTTCATGCAGCTAGTCACGTTCACTAAAGCGCTTCTGGATAGGTCAGTGGTACAACAGCAGGTCCCATGATCTTCCCTGCTATTAGGGCAGGTGGGACAGCGCTAACGGCAAACTGAAGCAGTAGCAGAGCTGAGCTGTGGTTCTGTTGGCCTATATGCAGGTGTAGTGGCCCAGCGACTCTGTGATGCTGACCTGAAGAAGGAGCTCACCAACGTGTGGCCTGGTTTACCTCAGAAGACGCTGGACCTGCTGGTGACACCTCACAAACGTGAGCCTCCCTGGCGCGAGCACGCACGCACGCACACACACACACGCGCACACACACACACATCCATAGTTCTGTGGGTAGATGACCTTCGTCTCATCTTCCTTTTGGAGTGGTTAAGCACATTGGGTTCCATAAAAGACCTTGAAGGTTCTTGAATGTGTTTTGAATAGTGTGAAGGAATCCAGATACAGAGATATGAGTCTGCTTGGTGGTGAAGCCATATACACACACACATGCATACATACATGCATCATTGATTCCCAGAGAGGAATTCAGTGGAGAGGTTCCATGTTTCTTATGTTAGGCAAAAACACAGACTAACTGCTGGGCGTTTATTGAAGCAGCTTAGCTTAAATACTAAAACTTACAACAGGTTTATGCCCTTTGGGAATCAGCTCTAAACCCGGTCATCCCTCCCCAGTGAGGTAGGCCAGGTGCAGGTACGAAAACATACAGCAGGTCTCCGCCCATCAGACAGCAAAGTCACATTTTTATCCCACCCACCTATCCTGAGCCCTCTTGGCACCTGTGCCTTGCCCTTGCATAAACAGCTGCATCTGCTAACCTCCCCGGCCTCCCCTCAGGGCCTTCACTGCTCATTTTACCATCTCCCAGCATTACTCACACAGGTCTGTGACTATAGTGACATCTAGTGGTCCCTTTTGGAAGCAATCTCGTGTATTCTAGCCATTAATTATGTGTTTAATTCAGTGGTACATTTCCAAAGCAATTGATTTTTCATGTTTCATTTCAAGATGGACATATTTGACCAAATCATTTAATTGAAAAATGCTTATTCAGAAGACCCAGCGTTGATAGTCAGTGCTCTTGTGTTTCCTTATCCTCCTCCTCACCTTCCCAAGACAATGAGCTGACTGTGGGAAAAGTGTATGCCGCCCTGATGATCTTTGACTACTACAAGCAAAACCGTGTCAAGAGGCTCCAAGAGCAGCAGCTCCCTGGGGCCAACCAGGTAATATTTTCCAAGAGGTCACACTGCCACCTGGAGGCTCAGAGGTGTATCAAAATAGCTAAGTTCACTGACAATAAGAATTGTTTTATGTCTTGTATTTGCAAGCTTTATGTTTAACTGAATGTAGACTTTAAAAATACCAAATAATATTACATACTGTTTATGTAAGGAATTGAATGCTTTTTTAGCTAGACACCTGTAGAAAATAACCTGTTTATTTGAAAGTAAGGCAGAACATTCGTGTGTTCTGTTCTTGAACTCTATGCTCGGTTTTTGTATGCATATTTGCCTAGCCCCCACCACCCCCGTTTGAGGCCCAGTTTATCCTTGACAGACTGTTTCTCTTTGATTGCTGCAGGGCAAAATGGGTGTGGGTGCCCTCTTCAGGCCCATTCTACCACTGACACACCTGCAGGATCTGGAGACACCCACAAGTATCTCCAGGCCAGGCCCCAAATCAGAGCTGCAGCCGAGGCCCCCCATGGAGATGGGTCCCACTAAGCCATCTCTGACCAATGGAACTGCAGTGTGAGTTCCCACCCTCACGGTTCGTCGCTCTTGTTAGTGTAATCACTCAGGCGTTTGAGATGTGTTAAAACTGCCGGAACTAATCAAGGATACAGGGAAGAACTCACCCACCCTCTGTGTCTTTCTTTTGGTTCACACGTCTGACTCTCTGTCGTGTGTGTGTGTGTGTGTGTGTGTGTTTGCTTCTGTGGGTCCTCAGCCAAGGCCCAGCCAGCATCACTAAAGAGTCCCCCCCCAGAGTGAGGGAGAAGCCCCAGGAAGTTCACCGCTGCAGGGGTCGACGGAGCCCACAAAGGGACCAGTCTGAGGACCTCCTCCACAGAAGCAAAGTCCAGGTGCTGGGGTGGAGAAGCCGGCTTATCATCACCAGACCTGTCACCATGTCCCAGGATTTTACACGTGGTCACACTTATCAGGGTTTCTGCTGTGTATCTGAGTCATTCACTCATCAATCATTTCATTCATTGATTGATTTCTGTCATTCATTCATTCATTCATTCATTCATTCATTCATTCTGTCTACAAAATAACAATTACTAGTTTGTTTTGTACCTTGTAAATATTTTTGTTAGATGTAGTCTTCTTCAGTATTCATATGTCAGGCTCTAATTAAAATCAAATTGGTTCCATCCATCTTCTAACAATGTGTCCTGATCCTCGCAATGCTGAATCACATCAAGCATGTAAATAAAACTGGGCTGAACTGGACCACAATATTGTATTGGATAAGTGGATGGATGGATGGATGGATGGATGGATGGATGGATGGAACAAACACCAGTGTGTCCTTGCATGTGTGCAGGAATCCGTGGAGATGACGGAGATGGAGAACAGCACAACTACAGGAAGCCCATCTGGCCTGGAGAGCCAGGGAAGGGCGGCATCCATGCCCAAGCTGAATGCCCAGGGTCAGGTAGGCTCCTCTCAGGATTGTCAACCACGGTCACACAGAGGCAGGTGGCAGCTCCAGTGGATTGAAGTCAGCCCCTGCTGTTCTGACAGTATCACATCAAGAGAGCATTCTTCGAATGTTACATTATCATGACAAGAGCATACTTCAAATGTTCCGTTTCACAATCTCATAACCTGCAGGTGATGGGTATTATTTCATGGATGCTCTTTTTAGAATTGACCACAAACATGCAGGACTTGGCCCTTGGTGTATGACAGGCAGCTGAAGGAACATCTCCAAGAAATGTTTACAAAATGTTAATATGTTGTGCATGAAGTTGGTTCAGAGTTCATCTTGGTTTCCCAGTCTTCCCAGTGAGGATTTTCCCTGGGAGGGTAAAGTTTCATTGAAGGTTGCCTGCAGGCTGTGACATAAATCAGCTCTTGCCACTAGGTGGTGATACTGAGCTCCAGGCTGCGTGCAGTGTGCAGTGTTTAAACATGCTGATTCAAAGACACGAGTTAGGAGTCATAGTTTATGAAGTATAAAACTTTAACAATGCAGATAAAGTGGCAGTACTGAAGGTTATATTTTAATGTCAGTATGAGGTAACAGACTGTAACCAGACCTTCAAACCCTTTGTCAAAAGCTAGCAGGCTAGGAATACTAATAAACTGTTGAAGTAGCATGAAGGGAGAATTGAGATTCTTTATTTTTCCCTTCTGTTTCTCCATCAACTCAGCCACTTCCGGACACCAGCCCCATGAAACGGTCCGTGTCCACCCTGGCCCCGCAGAAGCACCCCCCAGAGGTCAATCTGCGCGATTACACCCTGGAGCGGCCAGCCCAAGAGCGGCCCCACCATCATCACCACCACCACCACCGCTGCCACCGGCGCAGGGATAGAGAGATGAAGCAGAGGTCACTGGAGAGGACAGCTGGGTCGCAGCATCCCGTCCCTGCTGGTTAGCATGCCTCCGTTCCTCTTCCACTTTTCACATGCTTTCCACCTCACTGACCAGGTTTTACACAAGTTCAAATAATGGATACGCAGCCACCAACTGATATGTTTGTGTAAAGCTTAACGGAGATGATCCAGAATTATTTGTTGAGAGAACTGCACTTCCCCTCTTTGCCTGTGGTAGGCAGTGTTCTTTATAGGTCTGCCTTGCAACCTTAAAAACGGAACTTAGTTGCAATCACAGTTTTTTTCTTTTTTTTTAACTGATTACTCAGATATGACTCGGACATTCGACCCATCATTTAACAGCAGATGTGGTGATTGGGCATCTTTTTTCTTTTCTTTTACATGGTTTCTAAAATGTGAAAAAATTCACATGGATTAAAGCAGTAATAGAGTAAATTCGGAGGTGTGTGTGTTTAAAGTATTCCAAAGGAATTTTGCACATCAACATTCAGAAAATCATCTCTTGGCATTTGGCTGCCTGGTTTGTTATTTCCAGATTTGCAGCTTTATAAGCCATAACAATGGGCACCGTCTTTATCGCTAAAGTGATTGAAATTTTGATTTGGATGCTATGGGGTCTTAAAGAAAGCTCACTGGTGAGCATGTAATGAGGTTAAAAGCACTCAGGAGGCTCCTGACCATCTGAAACAAGACTGCAAAGCTACTTCGCATGCCTTTATATTTCCTTGGGGCGTTTTCCAGCAAAAACCCATTCTGGTACGATGGTAGCTTTGTTGCTTCACATGGAATGATATCTTTCCTAAAAACATTGCCATTTATGTTCAAAGTCATCCATCCATCTGTCCATCCATCCATTCACCCACCTGTCTGTCCGTCCGTCCAGCCTACCTCCATTATACGGTCGAAGTGAACTTAGAACCAAACAGGAGGGACATCTGCTTTCAGCAAAAGCATTTGCTCTGTGAATAAACCACAAATAAGCAACAAATTATTATGTGTGATACATGTCTAAATACAACACTACTCATGTACTTTGTCCATAAGCTGTTATATAAGAAATTACAGTATACTTTGACCTCACAAGAATAGGTACAATTTTGTATGGGCCAGGGTACACCTCCGGGGTTACCTTGCACTGGTTTCCAAGGTGACAGGGTCCTGACAGACAGTGGCACAGGGGAGAAAGCCTGCAGCTGGCCTTTATTAAAGAGATAAAAAGACATCCAGACATCTGAGTCCCTAATTTATGGGCATGTCTCAGCAAGACAACAGGAAAAACAAACCTTGAGGACCGCTGTAATCGTCCCTGTGCGTCAGAGCAAAGAAGCCCACATTCCAGAGGGTAAAGACTTCAAATGTGCCGGAAACAGGACTTTGAATGCCAGCCCAGGCCCCGCCGCCCATAACATTAGGGAACCACTTAAGCCATGTTTGTATTAAGTTTTTACCCTGTTTTCATTGTCAGCTCATAAAGCCACAGTCAATCTGTTTTACATGTGTTGCGTGAAACAAATGAACTAAATCGTGTCTGCTTTGCTGGTTTTCCTATGCTCCAGAGCCTTCAGGTTCCGCAGCATCCTTTAGGTATCTTGGTTCTTGCCTGTGTAGAATGCCTGTTAAACTAGTTATGAGGGTGACATCAGATTATAATACATTTACTTCAATAGCCAAGAATATAAGTGAGTGTCTTTGGGTGTCTGTGCATTTTTAAATATTAGCCTAGCTTTGGCCCTGCTTTGTCTCACCTGCTGTTTTGTGATTTGCAGTAAGCCCAGGGGAACCGGTGGAGGCGCTCTCCTCCTGGCAGCAGGCACCAGAGCGTGGGCGCTCGCACGAGCGGAAGCACCAGCCCTCATCGTCCTCTGGGGCTGAGAGGAAGCAGCGGTACTACTCCTGTGACCGCTACGGAAGCCGCGAGCTGTACCGACCCCGGTCTGCTGCCGCCAGCCGCTCAACCTCCCCCAGCGAGGCCTCTGAGCTGGGTCTGAACAAGCAGGTGGGGCTTGGGGGGAGTCAGGAAAGGGAAGGGCTGATTGTTCTTAGAAAGCCAATGTGATGGTTTTTATTGGGTTTGGGGCTGAAGGATTTAATTAGGCTCCACCCAGAAATCAGGTGTCTGGAAAAGGCAGACTAACTTGGTGCTTGGGCGAGTTTCTGTGCTGTTTTGCTGCACTAATCTTTTCAAGGCTGTTTGTTTTTAGCTGGTACTGGTGTGCCCTGGAAACATGATACTCCACCTGATTTGAGGACAGACTCTATCCACCGCCATACACAACATATGTCGGTATTCTCTCTCACCTGTGCCTGCTCTTGTTTTCCTATCTCCTCTTCACTGCCTCTCCGTGTTTGTTTTTTGCGTTTGTCCGTCTTGTCTCCATGCCATCCATCCCCGTGACCTTGCCTCTGTCCCCTCTACCATGGTCATCCCCTCTGGGCCTGTTTTTTTTTTTTTTTTTTTTATAAACGTGCTCTTGCCTTTGACCTTTCCGCGCTCCCATGATGGTGGCCCTGGCCTTGGGTGACACCCCCGCCCACCGTGACTCTATTCATCGCTGTCTGTTTTCATTCGCTTTGTTTCCATTTACATCTAGGGCAGTGGCTCCACTAGGGGGAGCCTGGTGACACTGACCTCCGAGGCCAGCACCCCCAACAGAGGGCGCCGGCAGCTGCCCCAGACTCCTCTCACCCCTCGACCCAGTGTGGCATACAAGACCGCCAACTCCTCCCCTGTGCTGCTCGGAGCTGCTCGCGCCACACTCTCCACCCCGAGCCCCTCTGGGCGGGATGCTCTCCACCAATGCGCCGGCCTCCCTGAGAAGGCAGATGTTTTCCAGGACGCACTGAGCTCCCAGGGTGTGTGTTCAGCTCGGACTCCTGGTCCCCAGGGCCTGGCGGTGCACCTGCCGGCCCAACGTGGCCGTGGAGTCCCTAACGGGTACCACTTTGCCCTTGGCGTTACGGCGGGGTCAGTCCTTGCCCCAAGGGGTCCCACCCGCCATCAGGAGAAGGAAGATGATTGGTGCTAGGGTGGTTTCACTGCCAAAACAAAGATAAGACCAAGGGATGGATGCAAGAGTCCTGCATACGCATCTGAGAGAAAGACAAGATGAGTTTTATCATCTTTACAAAGGCAGCAGTTTACACTGGTGTGTGTGTGTGTGTGTGTGTGTGTGTGTGTGTGTGTACACGCACATGTGTATGTGTGTATGCACTTAGCTGTGTTTAATTCTGTGTATGTATGGATGCCTGCGTATCTGTTTTCAAAAGTATATCACAGAGAAGAAATCTAAAAAGGGAAAAGGGGGGGGGACAAGAATTATCGAAAATGTTCATGCCAAAACCCTTTTTTAACCAACCAGTCACCTGAAATCTGAAGGCTCTGTAGAAAAATTAGTTTTTGTTTCATTTGTGCCTGGGGAAAATCGTCCTTTATTGATTTGGGAGCACAAAATGGATACTACATGTACGTGTACGACCTTGTTTTTAATTATCTGCCCATTTGTGAGATGAGTTAAGAGAAATGCCAAAAGCTCCATCAAGTCTGAGGAAAAAAGTACTCCTGCACAGGGTAAGGAAGGGAGACAGACAACTGTACTCGCCAGTTTATGCGTACATATATGCTTTTAATAAGGAGACCAAAAAACACGGTACAGTCACTGCTGCTGTGATGCCGCCTCCTTTCTGTTCCCGATCTGTAGTATTTCATACGTGAGAAGTTCTTATGTAATGTGAATACATTTTCTGTAGTATGCGCTGTAGATTACACCCAAAAGTCTACTGCTGTCTCATGTGTGAAAGCCCCCACAGACTGAATTATTTCACATGGAAAGCGAAAATAAAAATTCTTAATGGTTTATAACAAGCTAGGATAGAAAATTAAATTTCTACCGTGCGTGTTTTTGTAGACTGGACAGCATTCTTTGTGAATTTGCATATCGTTATGTAATATCATCAGGTCAGGTTTCCTACGTCCTACTCCAGCTGATGATTACCAAGTGCCTAACCTTCTAAATGTCTTAGAGAAACAATGCAAGCTTTTAATTTTTCTTCATTGCATTAGCATGTGGGTGGGAGGCTTATAATAACAGTTGTAATGGATTTTTGTTAACCAGGTTAGAGACAGTAATTAGACGTAAGCTGTGAAAATGCATAACTATATTTATGTAGTATTTTAAATTATGCATAGTACCTAAATGAAAACGATAGAAGGCTTTAATTTTTTAATGCAGTTAATAAAATTGTGCCAAAATGAAAGGAATATAATAATATATAATAACGTGTGTCGGAATTAATAGAAATCTATCCTTAAGTCCACAGCTGCATGCTAATGGACCCAGATCCAAACAGGGAATGTTCCCACAACATCCAATAATGTTCTCATTAAGTTCTTAACATTCCTGTAACGTATTTGTAACGTTCCATGTTTGCTGGGAATTCTACTTAGAGGGAGTCGACATTATATGAGTTGTGGTTTGTGATGCTACGAATGGCAGTGTATGGGGGGGCTTTGAACGGTCAGGTTTTAAATGATCGACCATCATGTTTCATCGTAACACCATTGGTGGACTAGCTGGGAAGAGGCGCGGAGGTGAGTGGATGACAGGACCCCAAGCTGGAGGATCACCTCCAAGCTCTGGCACAAGGACACTGGGTCTCTGTGTTCGTCTAAAGTCTCCATGATCTGGCGTGTTCTCAGAAAATGCTTCCTGTGCCCAGCATTGGGATTATATTCCCTCAAGAGGAAGGGATTACCCCAGCTGTTCCCTCTGCATTGGGTTTTTGGTGTCACGGATGCCACTTGTTGAGACCTTTATCTCAGCAACGTGAAAGGAGGCTTTCTAACTCTAGGTGGCTGGTTTTGATTTAGGAAGTACTGGTCACTGCGAAATCTCTTGCCTTCTTGGACTCAGAAGTTGGCTGGTTTGTGGTGAGTAGGGTGTCAAGACGGTGGGAGTCCCTCCAATGCCGTGTATTTTATGACCGTGACATTGGCTCAGGTTTAGGTAATAAGTAGCAGTGTTCTGGTTTGTGCCATCGCCTTCCTTACAAGGTTCTGTATTTTTCTCCGTTCACCTTCCCCCTTATCAACATGGATCTTAGGGATTATGCCTGTTTTATGAGTGGAACCACCTGTGGCTATATAGGCTGTCGTTTGTTTTGCGCCTGACTCTTGAACACCGCAAATCCCTACAATGACGATGATACTCATTCCGCTTTGTAGCATGACTCTGATCAGATCCTCTACATGAAGAACTGTGAAAGAAAATGCACACCTTATATACTTAGAAAAGTATAAAAAAAAAACAAAGGCACGATAGTTACCTGACAGGACATTCAGCAAAGGGGTATTTTTAAGGGAAAGTCATGAAAACACATAAAAGCTTGTGGTACTTAAGGAGAACGGAAGTGTTAGTTTTATACGTAATCAAAAAACATTTATTGAAATAGAGCTGTTTAAAACCGTCAAAAGCAATGACATCATGATAACGTCTCGTATCGGCATTTTTCATTATTTTCGTCATTTTCCCCTCAAAATTTGCACTCAGTAGTGAGAAAAAACTTGGTAGTACAAAGAATTGTTTTATGGGGCGGTTAGTCTATATAAGGTTATTTCGTGTTTTATTAAGGAGGAGGACAGATTAAATCTGCCATAATTATTTGCCTTCTCACCCAAAAACCAACCCCAACCTACTGTGGCTGTCCTGCTGCAGTTAGTTCCCCATTAAAAATATTCATCCTTACTGTTTTATTTTATTTTGTACTGCTTGAAAAAGCAATGTTTGCATGTGTGGAACAAGTGTGTGCATGTAAAATATACATATATCCTTATTCATTTTTTTAATATAATGTCTTCATCAGTTGCTGGTTTTTGATCTTTGATATGAACTGGACGTTTGGGGGGAAAAGTGTGAATCTTCTACTCCATGAACAGTGTTGAACAACGTAAAAAGGATTTCAGGTAACAGTAAAAAAAAAAAAAAAAAAAACGAGTTAATGAGCCCGTCGATTGTTGCCTGATTCCTATATAATGGCCGCTGTTTCTACAGTTATATTTTGTATGAATCAAACTCCTTGGACTAAAACAACACTCAAAAATAATAAAACTTTAAAAAATGATTCATGGTGAGCTCATCCTTTGTGGTATGTCGTGTCGGCTCTGTTTTTCGTTACTATTTTACCGCCAAGACTGAAAAACGTAAATGAAATAACCAAGTGTCAGGTTGGTTTGATTTGTTCTGCTCTTCGCTTATTTTACTAACAGCGAAATTAAAATCCAATTGCTGAGTCTGGATGGTCACTGAATTTATGTCCTTGTGCTGGAATTGAGTTTTACAACGAGATGAACTTTTTCATTAGTTTCTCTCGGGTTGTTCGTCTCATTTTATTAACCCATTGAATAGAAAGATAATTTCATTTATCACGTTCGCGCTCTCCACTTGGAAGAATATCCCGAAACTGGATATCCCCGTTTGGTCTTTTTTATTTTTTTACATAAACCCATTAAGGCATCATGGAAAGCGAACGTGGGACCTCACATTGAACCACGATGACGTGCAAGTGGAAGCGGACGTAAAAAGGCGCGGATATTCACTGAATCTTGTTGCATTTCTTTAAAAAGATTCACAACCACTAGCTTTCTGTTTCCAATTGCGTTGACCACCACAGACGCACTCATTAAAACAAAACTGTGCCTGTAAGAAAATATATTTTTCATGCGTGACTTAAAAAATTAAAAACAACACATATTCCAGCTTTATATAATTACTGGTACAGTGTTTAAACGCTGGATTTTTTACCAAAAACGTAAGAATTCCAGTTCCAGTAACAGCCATAGCGCCAGTCTTCACTACGCATCCGAAGCATGTTGTTAAATTGTCTCGTAGTGTACCATGAAAGTCACACTTCGACCATACATTTATCATTACTATCTGTATAGGAGTTGTCGAAACCGTTTACCTCTTGAGGAGCAGCTATATACCACCTCGGCAATGATGACACAAATTAAGTTGGTGTATTATTATTATTGGTTTACCAAATAAATCGCTGCTGCTAGTTGGAAATACCGGCAATTGAAGCTGAATATGTAAAAATAATCATACGAATTCTTTTTTTCGAGGTGCTTTAAAAAGCTGGCCAAGTGTAACATTTATGCGTATCCGATGGTGTTGATTTACATTCACAACAAAATCCCTTATATTTTTACCAAACCATCACCACCGCTACATCGCGTATTGTTTGATAGACACCGCAGCGCGCCAAAGGAATGCGCTCGCTGTAATTCAAGGCAGTTGGTTTACTGAGATGTCCTGAGTTATTATAGAGGATTACGCCGCTCACCTTCCAGGTGCGGATAGCGCGCCACAACACCGCGGCCCATAGAGGTGCGGGATGTGAGAACGGCGTAATCTGATTGGCCACGAAGCGGCGGTGAGGCGGGTAATCCAGGGGAACCCGGATTGAGTTGCCAATTTGAGAAACTCACGAGTGGGAAAGTATATAAGGGCAGGGCAAGGCGGACTGAGGAGAGTTTATACTCTCCGCGTTAGAACTTTAATCACATGTATGAATTTACATGAAGTCAGAACACGAGCTTTACTTGCAGACAGTTCTCCAATTCAAAACATGTACCGTGTCCCTCAAGACCACGGCGATTATGCACAGTGATGCGTTTCTGCGCCGTTTTGTTTCATTTATACGTCTGCTAAAAGTGAAGAATGTTCCTAAATCACGCAAAGTGGGTGATCGCGTTGCTGTTGCTCGCCGAGGTCGGGGCTCCCGCTGAGGCTGAGCCGACTGATGCTGCCGCAGAGACCGGCTCGGGTTTGGCAATGACAGGTAAGGGTAGCAAAAAAACTTCAAACTGGCCCACGACAAACGATTAAAATAATTATGCGAGAACCACGTTTATGTTTCGCTTATAGATTAAATTAATTGCGGACTATTAATTTAATAATTATTTAAATGACTAGCGTTAAAATACTAGGAGGTTCTGAGATGACTTTATTGATTTATTTAAAACTTTTATTTAAACACGCCCAATAAACTGGATGTTTAACCTTAAATGAAACAAGGTATTTGTCTTTAAAAATGATTCTTACACTTTTTATTGTGTAGTCTATGCCATAATGACTTTGATTTGTGCTGTTTTGTAATTTTATTTTATTTATTTTTTTTCCCAAATCCATTGTCACATCTCTGAGAACCCTGGTGTCCGCACACCCTCGACAGCCCCGAGCGGCAAAAATGAACCCACACTTTCGCCGTATTTCCACTGTGTATTCCTTTCCCCAATAATATTTCGTTCCTTCTTGTCCATTTTTGATTATGGTTGAGGTAAGAACTGTCCACGACGCTGTAATTTGTGTCACTGATATGCGCATACACTTTCAGTGAGCGTTTTGTACGTTCCGCTTAAACGCCTCGTGAAGCAGAGGCCGTCTGTTATTATGTATGAAGCGGTTATCTATGTATCCCGATCTCTAGTCACCGCAAACTGTTAATTAATGAACGACTGTGGTCGCGTTAGGCGCCCGTTTTGACACTTTATTTTTAAAAATTATTTTGCCTGTATCTAAAGTCATATCAGGCGGTCTCGTCGTGTAATAAAGACATAAACGCTCTTAAGACGGACTTCGTCTTTAAGGCTGATTTTGTCATGTTACGTGCCTTTCTAAAAAATGAAGCAAAATAGTTTTGTGCGGGTATTTTTTTTTTTTTTTTTTTTTTGGACATACTTTATTAATTGTGCTGTTAAGTATGATCCCAGTATAACCATTCTTAAACTTTCCTTTTACCGTTAGCCAATAAAGGGTTTTACATTCATACTATCCTCTCTGTGATGGATTGTTTTGATCAGTTTTGTATGTTGAGGCGGGGTTGTCATCTCTCCAGAAAAAGTTGTAATATAACTTGCTTTTCATTACAAGGACCCCTGCCTGAGCTCAAATACAGACCACAAGAAAAATCACCTGGGGAATGCACCCAGACTACATCCTGGGCCTTATGGCATTTAACATGAGGAAACAAGCAACGTTGTTTGACTCTGTTCCAACCGCTCTTCACTGAAGTCTAATTCCCTTTGTTCAATCTCTTCATTGCTTTTCGTCAAATTCTGGCCTTATGTGGACCGAAACATTGGTGCAAGGGTAGTTTAGTCTTGATTTTATTATTTTATGACATCATGGACCATTTTCCTAGTACTTCATGGTGGTATTATCAGGATTGGAAACACTGCTTAGAATTGAGGGCAGATATTTTGAAGAATCTAGGAAAAAATGTGAATCCCTACTCAAGCCTGTAAGACATCTAAAGCCATGAAGGTCATTTGAGCACAATCAATGTTGTACATTCCTTCACCATGTAAGAGATGGTTGGCGGATGGCATGGTAAGACAGCATGTCAAAGCTGATGGTCCAGGTGGAGTAGAGCCTTAAGCCTAGGCTTCCATCATCCTTTTCCTTATCTCCAGTCTTTATTGAGAAATGATTCTTAAATGGCTGCAGCACAAACAGGGTTAGTTGTGGACCTTGAAGGCTACTATAATGACACTACTAATTCAAGAACACAAGGCTTCAAATGGAAGCTGTGCATTATTTGATTTAGATCAGAATGAGCATGTTTGATTATGGTTCGGACTAATCTTCCTTATAGTGGAAGCTCACTGGATACATGCAATCCAGAAGCAGATGAAAATCGTTGGTGATCTCATCCCATTGCCTGACGCTTAGGTTTTAGCCGTGCACCTGAAGGCGACGTGTGATGCCACAGGCTGGTGTTATGTTCTCAACGGCTCCCTAGAGCCCAACAGAGTCTGAAAGACATCTTCACATATTGTAATTTTTTTTGTAGAGTGGAGGTTGTCACACTAAGAAAACATCTCCATGCCGTCATGTAATTAGCTCTTGTGAGGCTTGCTTTGTTGGCCTTGTGTAATACCAGCCCTGACAGCCGCGATGAGAACAGCAGAAAGGTATGTCTACCTGCGGTTTTCATTCATTTTCTACTGAAAAACACCTGATGTGCATGAGGTCCCTTACATGCTGGTGGCCTGTACAAAAACTATAGGAGAAAATGTGGTAGTTAACCTCATGAATTGATTCTACTCCAGGGCTGAACAGAGAACCTGTTATTATAATAGCCTTTGACAACGCTGGCATGCAAATCTTCAACACTTTACACTTTTGCCAGTTGCTCACCCCATTTTATTGCTTTCCATTTTGGTTACTGACAACACTCGTGAGCTTGCCGGCTGTCATGGTAACAACGACTGTTAGCTTTATTCATAACATGCAGAAGGTCAGATCCTGGGCTGCTCGCACCCATGTGGCCTGTCAGGCCTTTCCTCTTTGGCAGACGGACTGCCGGCTCTTAATAGCAGCACCGGCAAGACTGGGACCAACCACCGCAAGGTACGCAGCTGAGAAAACTAAACTGGACTCAAGTACAGTACCTAGTTATGGTGAGCACTGCCAAAGACAAGGTCATAGGAGAATAGAGGATCTGGTAAACAGGAAGCAAGATGCTTAACAAAACCAAAGAACACACCAAAGAGCCAAAACTACAGAACGAAGACCGATTTAAAACCAGAAAGCCAGACCAAACCTCCCGCCTATCAGGACTAAGTCAGTGTGACTAACACTTAAGAAGCATTAATCTGCAAGTTTCAATAGATTAATAGTCTGGCTGCAGGTGTCAGTGATTACAGATTGGAACCATCTGGAGGTGGATGTGGCCCTACAGGATGGCCATGCCTGCGGCAGGGAATTTGTGAGATTGATTCCGAACCAGATGTGGCACCGGCTCGTTTTCATCTTGAGGCTGATGCATTGCTGTTGAATTTTCTACCCCTCTGGGTTGTGTGCACTTTGAAATTGAATTCCTTCAAAGGGATTTCCTTGTCATAGAGGTAAGGATAGCCAGCTTGGAGCATGCTGTGCAGAAAGAACCGGCCTGTAAGTGTCATGCAGTTGCAGTTAGCCACGTGTTCAGGGATTTCATCAAGGTGTTTTGTGGGTTGGCTTGGAGTACAACTGCACTTTTACCAGATGCTGAGTGGCATCATCCTGTTGTAGTGGCTGAGATGAAAGGGATGGAAGATGCTAAGGGCACGTGGTGTTCGTGCAAGTTTTTAAAGGATGCTCTGTGAGGGTTTGTGTAAAATCAGGAATCCATGAAGAAGGATGTTCTTAAATGCTAATCATGTACTTTTAGATGCTCATTAGACTAATTTACATGCAGTGGGAAGAAGTGCAAAGTATGGAGGAAAAGTTTACTTTAGACAATGGTAATGAATGCTGACAGTGGTCCTCTGAAACCAATGGTAAAGTGTTGCCCCCTCAGGCTTCCATCTGAAACCAGAACCACAAGTGTGTCTTTATATATGAAGATCAAACATATTTCTCTTCAGGGACTATGTGTTGCTTGCTTTAGTTCTCCCGACTGGAGTGAATTGGCACGCAACTAGTGTTGACCTTTCCTGTTTTGCCTTGGGTGTCTTCAGTTGGTTAGTTTAGAAATAGCTCGTCCATGGGGTCAAGGGTTTTTTTTTTTTTTTTTTGCTGTTTGTTG
The DNA here is from genome assembly GCA_009936485.2 of Gymnarchus niloticus. Classification (NCBI taxonomy): domain Eukaryota; kingdom Metazoa; phylum Chordata; class Actinopteri; order Osteoglossiformes; family Gymnarchidae; genus Gymnarchus; species Gymnarchus niloticus. Next base: position 5,340,473 of record JAACJT020000095.1, on the reverse strand, counting down.
AGCTAGGGGTGACACTTGAGACTTCAAGACCCAGTCACAAGCCGCCAGACTTGAAGTCACGCTATTCAGATATCACCCGAAACAAACCAGACCAGGTCCTGAAGTCTCAGTATGAACAGTGGGGGGGAAAAAAAAATCTTCTAAATACTATAAGGAACAGGACCAGGTAAATGCAGTAATCTGGATTACGTCTGCTTTTGTTGACAGGGTTCAAGTTCCTCACATGATTATCCTGGATTTACCAGTGATGTGTGTTTGGAGATCGGAAATGGGCTTTTGATTTGACCTCATTGGTGCCTTGCAGTTACAGTGAAAATTCGCTGTAAGTCTGTCAATCAGGGTAAATTTCCAATGAATTCGCCACCTCCGTTTACTCGTCCATCATAGCCTTCATACTCTTAATAGACCTTTCCCTTGCAATTAAAAGACGCGGATAAGGGGAAAAATATTTTTTGCATTTGATCTCTTTTTAAGAGTGAGTGATCGACTAATGGTTATGATCCATTGAGGTCTGTGCCTGGTTTGCGTCTTTATTGAAATCAGTGGAGCTGAAAAGCCTTTTAAATGGCTTTTGGCTGAGGAAATATTCTGAATGTCAATCTTTTCTATTTTTGCCCCGGGTTATGTGATATTAGTCAGCATTCATGAACAGGCACACAAAATTGTTTGAAGCAATTCCACGGGGGTGTCTGTGATGTTTTTGCCAGGAAGGATGTGACTAAAGAGATCCACAAGCATTGGTAAAGTGGGATCATGGATCAGATGTCCATCACGGAGTCCATGCTATGCCTGTCCGGTGGTACAAGCCATAATAAATGAATGCGAGCCCCTATTTGTAAACGTGCCCCATGTGCGTTGAGTATTAGACAACCCTTTCCTGTGGAGGAACCTTAGGCCGCCTTGTGCCAGCACTTGTGCTTGGTCAATAAGAAACACCGGAATTGCAGGTCGTGAGAGGGTATATGGAGGTGGCAGAAGCGGAAGTAGATACCCAACTCACATTGCATGAGTTCGATTTTACAAACATCTGGTCACACCTCGATCATATAATGCACCTCGCTGTGTATTATTTGATCTATCAGTCAGTTATAAAGCTTGCTTCACTGACATTCACTCAAGCTAATCAGAAACGTCAGCTCAAAGGTCCAACAGCAGGATCCCAACCGAGATGTTCAATTCTGTTCCCATCCACGGTCCAACTTTTTGAACGCTACACCAGTCCATCATATACAGTGGACTCATTCTCATGTTAGATTTGCTCCGCCTTAAAGAGCATCAGGTACGCCGTTTCTCAATCTCGTTCCAGACCTGTTTGGAGTGGTCAGCTCTGTTCTTTGAGTAGTTCTCAGATGTTGCCTGCGTATACATGTCTAACAGTAACTGATTACTGTGTTCAATGTCCATGAATTCAGCCTAATGTATTCAGGTGAAATGTCAAAAATTGATTTCTCTTTTTGTCGCCTATTTCCTACATTTATAGGATATATACAGCAAGTATATACTGTATTTCGTGACAGAGAAGTCCCTGGATTAAAATTCTTCGCATGGATGCACCTGTCAAGACATGTTAAGACTGTTTTGATTTTTTTTTTTTTTGATTGATTTGTTTAAAATAGTTCTTGTTCATGTGTTTAGTCTCTTATTTAAAAGTCTGACAGACAGTAAGAAGGGGTTTTTTGACACAAGGCTCTTGGGGGGGTGGAGAGGAATACTGAGCTGTGTTAGCAGTCATCTTTCTCAGTTCTAAGCCCAGAATTTCGAAGACAAAGTTTGCCACCCTGCCCACCCTAATTTATGCTTTTGAAAACTGGGTTAAACCACAGTATCTTTTGCCAGATTTTAACCTTGTTCTTTTAGGAGGTGCTTGTGGTGGACATGGAAAAAGGCAATAGGTGAGTACTCTTTACTGTGAGTACTGACTGTAGAGTGCTCTTTACTACGTACCAGTGAGGATGCATCTACTGGCCTCCAAGTGACAAAAGGTACTGTGCTCTTTATTGACACCTGTCACTGATTTTTAAACTGCTTTGCACAAAGGCAAGGACACACATTGTATCATATTGCAAACTCCTCAGAGTCAGTCAGACACCTGGAGCACAAGCTGAGATTGTGTGTATTAGCGATGGGGCAAACGAGGCTTCAAACCCATGGTGGGCGAAGTATCCTCAACTAATCAATCAATGCTGGTGCTAAACGAGGCTTCAAAACCCACGGTGGGCGAAGTATCCTCAACTAATCAATCAATGCTGGTGCTAAACGAGGCTTCAAAACCCACGGTGGGCGAAGTATCCTCAACTAATCAATCAATGCTGGTGCTAAACGAGGCTTCAAAACCCACGGTGGGTGTCTAGACATCTCTATGTGAGCCAAGGTCTGAGATCAGCTCAGCTTGTGACGTTTTAACGAGGTATGATCTTTAGGGTGGAATGATGTCATTCTCCCCTTATAAACAAGACCACAGGTTCCCAACTTTTTCTGTGGCATTGAATCAGTTTAATTACTCAAAGCTCTTAATTGGGCTAATTATTTCCAAAACTGAATAAAAACAGCTTTCTGATTATCAGCAAAGCAAGCACTGGGAAGCGTGCAGATCCTTTGATCCGTCAATCCTGCATTGTTCAGTTGTGCATCAATATGGACAAATATGAAGCTCTTGTAATCTGCAACATGGGTGTATCTAGTGTTGGGACAAATGAAGCTTCAGAACCTGTGATGGGCGAAGTATGCTGAACTGCTAATCAATTCTGGTGATAAATGAGGCTTCAGAACCCTTGTTGTTGACAATCATCTGTCATTTCAAATCTATGACATGTATATAGTGGTGCCTTTTTATTTTTAGCTTTACATCTCTGGAAACATGAGAATTAGCCAGCTAATTGGACTGATCAGTGATCAGTATCCTGTTTCTCTTTAACCATTATTAACAAACACTCACTTCTCTGCTCTGTGTCACAAAACATATGGGTTATAAAAAAAAAAAGCTCATACTGTTTATCTTCTATCGTGACATTCATTATCATCTAATCTAGTCTGGTGCATCTGCCTTTAAAGTAGGGTGCTTGAATCTATGAGTTCCAGAGGGGAGAAGGGCATTAAAAGGCACACAGGTATATCGCTTTACAAAAGACTTTTTTTTTTTTCTTTTTTTTTTAAAAACCACATTTTTGCTAACAAAAACCTAGACTAAATATACAATTGCTTTAAGCGTTCATGCGATGAGCTTGGCAGAACAGGGTAGGGCTTCGTCTGCCTTCGTCTGCCTTGGACAGATAAGGGTGTTGAGCTTTACAGGCCTGTCTTCAAATGTATGGTCCAAAAGCAGGTGTGGTTGTTTTTTTTTTTTTTTTTTTTGAATGAGCTTACAGCTAACTGCAGTGAGTTCTCCATTCACAAGCTACAAAAGATCTGTTTTAAAAGGAAGTAATAAAATAGAAAATGTCCAATCTTTTCTTCAAGCACATATAAGTCAAGGCTCACTTTTATTTTGGATACATCGCAAGTCTTTCCCACTTTCGTGAGACGGCAGAGGGTGCACCTCAGTTTAGAGGCTCACCGACTCCCTACCTTCCTGTCCCACCTATGTCAAAGTTCACTTTGTCCACTGCCACGGTCCATGGAAAGGTGAGGCGGCACCAGGAGGCAGCCTGTCAAAAGCAAATGGTGAAGCCAAGTAAGCCAGGGCACTGAACGGAAAGTCCTAGTTTCAAGTTCTTGGTACGCTCCTGCATCTCTGTACGCTTTTCTTTCCGGTTGAGTTATCGTCTTGTTGAAATGAAACGTGCGTCTGCATGATGGGGTCACTGAGGTAATTGCTTTTGAAACACGGTGGAAGGATGCTTGTATTGAATTGGGGCGGAGCTCTGATCGCTCTCATGCTGGTTACACGTGTAGAAATGCTGCCACAAAGCGTGACGTTCTTTTTTTCAAATTATTATTATTCACCCCCTCCCATCAGTGTACTGGCCAAACTAGCCAAAAAGAGGCGTCTATCCAAAGGGAAAAAAAATCCAGGTCAAGATATGTCAAGATACCTAAGAAACGGCTAAATGTCGGTGCTTTGTTGGTGCTATTGCCCCTTTAAGAATACCACTCCAAGAACAGGAGAACCGACAAGATAAAGGGGACAAGAACAGGAGAACCGACAAGATAAAGGGGGTCCGCAGTCATATAGAGAAGGATGCCGTCATTCTGAGCAGAACCTCCAGGTAATAGGTTTGCAATTTCTGCTGGTTGTCAGGAAAAATGCTTCAATTAAGTGCCTTTATCCTGCCATATTAGAGATTTTTCAGGCAGATATCCAAAGGACAGGCCCCTCTTTGTCCGGCTGGAGAATGAGATCCGCTGTGTCGGACGTAGCTGACGAGGCCACGTGAAGTTAGTGGCGGTACAGGCAGCACTTCATCGTAACACCTGGACATCTTCACAGGCCGCCATCCTCATGGGACAGGGGGCGACTCCGCTGGTGGATGGGGGGGATTTTGGGTGGATGATGGAGACAGTCTGGAGCTGGCCGAGTTGGCCCTCGTGGTCAGGTCATCCGTGTCCGCCCGCTTCTGATGATAATGTGATGACATGTTCTCCCGGGTGCATTCCTGAGCCCCCTATTTCACCGTACACATAGGGGTCTATTCAGTGTGCCAGCAGCCAGATCCAGGCCTTCATCTGCTGTCTACTGACAGCCCTCCATAGAACCTGTGAGAGCACTGCCACCCCCCACCCCCCACCCCCTTTTTGGGATGCCCTGCTTATGGAAATCAACAAATGAAAAGGACATTTTATTTCATATTCTGATTGATTGACTCCAAAAGCAGGGGGTCTGGTGGTTCAGTGGGAAGCACTTCCACAGTTTGGGGTTCGAATCCATATTCTCCCCATGGATGAGCATCTCTGAATCCTATGCTGTCTTCAACATTTTGAAAAATGACCCCTCTGCTTTTGACCTGCTCAAGTTCCGTGTCAGATACCTTGACTTGATGTCACGTGACATACCTGTCAGTTGCGAACTGTTTACATGTAAGTTTAGGATAAACAAAATCATGCATTCCATATGACTCAGCATTAGCGACATTCTTCTGGCTTTGAAGCATCGATTTATGTGAGTGGAGTTTGCATGTTTTCCCACTGTTTGCCCGAGTTTCTTCTCGTTGCTGTGGTTTCCTCCCACAGTCCAAAGACATGTGGTATGAAGTGTCTGTAGTGCGTGCTCTGGGATGAATTTGTACGTATCCCATTGAGTGTTCCTCATACCTTGTCCTGCCTGGGATTGGCTCCAACTGCACAGGCAATTATGGAAAACCGATTGGTGAATACTTGTGGACTTCTTAGCTATGTAAGCTAATGAAATCTAGAAGCCATACGTCAGAAATGGGAGGGGGGGGGTGTGCTGGAGCATCTGTAACGAGTTTTATCGAATGTGAACGTTGCACAGTCCAGATGAACGTAAGGCATCAAGTTAATCCATTGGGTCGCTTAACAAAAATAGAAGCTCAGACGTAAAGTTCTATACGTATAGGAACGAGTCGTTATGTTCTTCAAAGGATCGTCATGACTAGCCAAGGCTTCAGACCCAAAAACCCATCTGGACAGTGCCTGTCTAATTCGATTCTGTCCCTGTTCCCCAGAACAGCTCTGTTATGCTAATCTCCCCCACCTCCCGCCGGCTGCTTACCCAGTATCCCAGTCCCTGAGCCACGGTAGAAGTTGCCGGCTGCCGTTTTTCCGACCCAGAGTGGAGTCCCCGTATTATAACTTCTCATCTGGTTTTCGAACGGGACTGAATGGGGGATCCGCTCTGAGTTCTAGCTGCTGGCTCTTCCTGCTACTCGGAACCGAGGTCACGCCGTAGGGATCATGTCAGAATGATGGTGGAACCTCGTGTCAGATGATGAGCACCATGCCTCGGTGATCAGGCTGCCATTAGGGATCCTTAACTTCGTGACCGTTTACAATGACATGCACGGAAGAGTCGAGCGTTTGGTTAGAAGTGTTTGAAAAACATTAGTCATAGACACGCTGCACAGCTTCTGGGTTAACGCCTAGCCATCAGATCGGTGTGTAACATATATAGACATTCTGCATACGTATCCTGCCTTAGGGGAAGTAAAATTCTAGACTGGAAAATGGGCAGCATTCTGTCTCCGAGTGCAGCTTCTAAATGGCTCGCTGATCACATTCACTTCTAATGGGAATGGATTTAAATAGACTGCTCGTTATTCTGTAATCAGGAGTCTAATCTAAAGCAGTTACAGCCTTTATGGTTGATCCATTCCTTCCCAGCTGTTTATTTCAACACGACACACTAAAAGCTTTCCTGGTCTCATAAAGCGTCCATTGTTTTCTCTCGCTTAAATGTCGCGTTAGATGGCAGTACCATCTGTTGAATTGCTAATTTTCTTCATCTTTTAGTTCCTGGTCTATCTTTGAAAGATACCACCAAATAAATCTTCAAGGACCTTCACCCTTCCCATCTCTCCCTTCTCTGTCACTGTTCTTAAAAATGAAGTGCTTTTGCCCTGCGAGCATGGAGGCGGTCACAGGTACATTAGGGTTAATGGCTCTGTCCGCTGGCTCGTGTCTCCCTGACCTGACAGACACTGGTGCTGAGAGGTGATTAGCATAGTTAGGGTCGTCCTTAAGTCATTCTGGAAAAAGCTTGTTGACTCAAACTGTCAAGCATACATTTCAGCTGTGCTCCTCGTTCTGGAACATTCTAATGCTTCCCAGTAACTGCTTTTGAATGATAGCAGACCAAAACAAGCATGCCCGAGGACTGTTTTTGTTCACTGTGACTTTTGGACCGCACCAGGGGAGAGCAGAGGCGTCGTAATTTTGACCCTGACTCCTGCTCCATAGCTTCACGTTTGGTGGTCCAGCTACTTGTCCTCTCATGACAGCCTCCAGAGGCCCGTGATATACGGATTTTTGCTGGAGGGCTGCACTGTCCTGCCACGTCTGCGAAAATGTAGCTCAGGGTGCTAGAGTTTTCCGACCAGCTCCCAGAATGCTTGTTTTATGCACTGTTTGTTGTTTGCTTGAGGGGAGTACCTCTATTGCAGCACCATCTCATGTCAGTGAAATGAGGGAACGGGCAGAAATAATTTCAAGTTACAGGAGAACATCGATAAGCTACATATTAGCCAGTGTAGTAAAAGTAGATACTGCATTTTTGGGGGGTGGGGCACAGTGGCTCAGTGAGCACTGTTGCCTTGCACCTCCAGGGTTGGGGGTTTAAATATTGCTCTGTATGTGTGTGAGGTCCATATATTTTCCTCATGGTTAATGGGTTTTCTCCCACAGTCCAAAGACATTTGATTTAGGCTGACTGGCATTTTTCCATAACCCATTGTGACTCTGCATAGCAATGGCATGGCACCTTGTTCAGGGTGTCTTCAACCATGTGCCCTAAGCTGTTTGGAATGTTGCATTTTAACCAGAGAACAAGCCCCCCCCCATGTACAGAATTGTTTCCCACAACCCCACATGTACAATCTTGTTTCCCACCAACCTGCTTTGCCTTGTTGCACGTTCTCAAATGCTGTTTTCTAAAATACTCAAACAAGTTTTAGCCTTTTGAAAGCAGAGTTCATGTTTGCCAGTTCTGCTCTGCCTCCCTGACTCTTACGTCATGTAAGAGCCATTTCCCTACTCATCTGCCGTGTTCAATGGTCTAAAAGCAGGTTCCTCCTTTTGGCTGTTCTGGCCCAACAGCAGAGAAGTGAGCCCACTGCCCAAATGAGGCTTGATGCGTTCAGACTTCTGTCATAACAGGAGCGCTGCTGACCTTGACAATGCAGAAAGGTCGACTTCAACTAAGATAGGCACTGCCATGACGGCTCTTTGCTGGTTTGACAGGAAGGACACGTTTTCAGTATTCCTGATCGCTGTCTCTCGTGCCACAGACACGTTGGCGATTGCAGACCAGTACTTCAGATTTATAAACTTTGCTCTCTCCTTTCATGGTGCCCTGCAGAATCATCAACCACTTCAGACCCTTAGCCTTTTTGGCCCTCACAGTGCCGATTCTCGTTTCCTGAATAAGGAGGTCTTGGGCTATTGCAATCCTTCATGTTCAAATATTCTTTTCACACAGAGGAAATCAAAGGGAGGTTGGGGGGGTCAGGAAATCTAAACAACATGATCGACTGGGCCGGTGGGCTGACGGATTGGTAAAGTCTCTTTCCATTTGCCTCGGTGTTAGCATGTCCAGACCGCTTGAAAAGATCCTTTGACTCAATTTTCAAACTTTCAACCCAAGATAGCACTGCATTCTCAGATTAAAAAAAAAACAAAAAAAACCATTTCCACTATGTTTCTAGAGTTTATTCTTACAATTTAATGTTTCTGGCGATGATTGACTCATCATGTTGAAGTAGGTCTCTGGGGTTTGGGCCTGAAACCTTGTCAGCCCCGAGGACCTGAACTATGACTTTCTGAGCTGACGTCCCTCTTATCAGATGAAGCATTACTCAGTCTTGTATCGTGCCCAGAACTCTGAGGTCCCTAAGCAGGAAGAGCAATGCGGAGTTGAGCTAAACTGTCAAGAAATGTCTGTGCATGCCTATTTAAAGAATGTGGCAGGTGGTTAATTAATTAGCTAACACTGATTTATGCTGTTCTTGTTAAATCTGTGTTAAACCCTTTGGGGTTGGCACGGGTTCAATATATAAATGTAATTGATTACATTAAATGGTGTGTCTAATGTGGGTGGGTTCTGACCAGCTGTCGATAATTGACAGGTTAAGCTCCCTCATTAGTTACTTTAATGGTTCTACTGGGGCAGTGATTATCCCACCTGCTTCGGCTTGGTGTCCACCATCACTAGTGTGATGGAAGGGTCGTTCTCACTTGCTGGTGACACCTTAACAAATGAAGCTTTTGAAGCCTCATTTAGCACCAGTATTGAGTGGTTAGTTTGGGACACTCCCACCCACCACAGGTTTTGAAGCGTCAGTTGACCAATCGATACCCACTGGGGAACCATTTTATTTCCCACTTTAAATCACATTTACCAGGATAAAGGCAAGGATTACCGTTTTTCTTTAAGGTAAATTGGAAGGCGTGCAGGAGAATCCCTGAAGTGTGCCAATTAGCCAATTAATGTAGTTAACTGCAAATGGGGTTGCTTTTCAGTCGGGCAGCAATCGGTAGCCTCAACCAAAGCTGAAGGCCTTAAGTGTGCCTGGCTCATCCAATCATATCATTTACTGAGGCAGCATTACCCGTGGACAGACCTCTTTGTTTGGGTGTCTTGATGGATGGACCTGAGAGGGCCCATTGTTGTGACAGGGCTGTTTTATAAAGGGAAGGCCATGCTGTTTTGGCCACACCAGTGCATTAGCGATGCCAGGACAATGGGGGCCTTATGTGTAGGACCTGATATCATGAGGTGGAGAGACAGGACCTGGATTAATCTCACCGCTTCCTTCCCAATTGTCTTCATTCTCTTTCTGCCCTGCCCCTTCCCTGCAGCCCTCACTCCCACCCCGCTACCCAATACCATTGGCCCTCGGCTTCAGGCTACAGGCGGCTTAAGATTTTCAGATAGCACAGGTCGCTTTAAGCCCTGACAGAGGGGGGAGGGGATTTACGCCTGCAACGGGCAAGCAAGCACTCCTAATGGAATAATTCCTCAGGTAAAAAAATGCTAATCAAGCTAAAAAAAAAAGTTTAAAAAAAAGCTCACCCCCTCCTGCTGTTTTATTTGCTTTATCGAGCCTTATTAAGAAAGCCGGCCTGGTACGGTGATGGAGAAAGCGAGCGAGAAATGAAAGTTTAGAAGCACAATGAGGCAACTTGTGTTCGTTGTGCTGTGTAAGGGACACGTGTGTGTCAATCTGCAGGCACAGAGGCATGGCTGAGAACGTCAGGTGACCACAGGTAGCTTCTGGATTGGAATGAGCTCCCCCCCAGGACCCAGTTTCCATTCATGCCCCCCCTAAGAATTTTCACACTTGCCCAGCTGCTCACTTGAAAACTCCAGAGGTATATGAGGAAAGCTTGGTAACACCAGAGATTCTAGTCAGAAGGTTCCTAGAGGATCTTGGTCCTGATTTAGTAATGAGTCTTCTGGGCGTATGAGGGATGTATGTTTTTGTTAGCTTTCTCTGACAATAAGAGCAGCAGTGACAGTGGATCTGGAGCTTTTCTACGTCGGTATGATCCCACGAGGGAGCCGTGTCTGTGACATATGCTGCAGCTGGTCCTGTAAAATGGCCTCATGTTCCTCGGCTCTCAAACAAACCAACATGGCGATCATCTGAGAGTCGCACTGTTTCAGATCCACCCTCACCTTTAACAGCTGCTTTTCTGTAAGCCGATCTGCCTTTTTTTTTTTTTTTTTTTTTTTTTTCCCGTAAGTTGGGTACAGGTTTTCAGCTCCTCAGATCAGGCATCTTTGTGCGTTGCTCTTGGATTGAAGCAGAATCTGAACTGCAGCCCAGCCAAGAATTCCAATTTTGATAACCTGGCAACATGTAGCTTCTGTATTGAGGTGCTAATTTGATTCTGCCGTACTTTTGTGTTACTGAGCAAATCTTCTGTTAAGTGTTCACTTAACTGATTCTACTTCTGATTTGGTCAAAAATACTCAGAGTCTGGATCCTTCCAAAGCTTCAGTGTCCAACTGAAAGACGATGGTTATTAAAGGGTCAGCAGCAGAAAGAACTGCCCCTATACACTCCAGACCGGTGCCGTGAGCTTCAAATAGTGACCTCTCTTGGTTGCTGAAGTTTGGCTATGTTTTGAAACTGTTTCCGTTGACAAGTTTTTGTGACTAACGCATCTGCAGTATGGGCACTAGCCGGCCTCTTTGGTATTTCGTTAATTGCCCCATGCTGTTTTAAAAAAAATATATATATATATATATATCTAAGTGTTAATTGTTATGCCTCTCCTATAACTGATAAATATTGCTAATTGCCATTCAACCTATTATGAGTCACGTGTAGCTGCATTTTTAATTGTAATTTAGTTCAAAGATTGAGTCCTTTTGCACATACAGGTTCAGTTAGTGTTATCCTACAGATATAACAATGTTACTGTAATGTTAATGTTGCATTAATAATGTAATGTTATGATGGGTTTTTTTTTAATGCAGCAGACTAAAACCCCCAACTAATGGGGGTCTTCAGTTATTACATTAGCTTATAGCCCCCCTAAGAGAGCCATCTGAAGAATCCTGACTCCATGCCAAACCCTTTGCGTAGGCAGCAGGCAGCAACCAGCACTGGGACCTCAAATTAGACCGAGTGGGTTGGAGAGCAGGTTTGAGAGCAAACTGAGGTGAAGGTGCTGTGGTGTTTCCTCCTTTCTCTGACCAAAAACTTGACTGGGTTAGGGGTGAAGGGTGTAAAATCCAGGGTCATGCAGTAAACGCCCCTCACACATGCACCAACTTACACAAACTTTGTAATCACCCCCCACCGGGGACCTGACATTAACGGTCTCCGGGGCTATGTTCTTCCTTCTTCTGATGAAATGATGATCTCACTCACTCTATCTTTCTTATCCAAATCGCGTGCCCTATCAAGTCCAGTGGAAACCCTTTGTCTAAAAGCCAGGTCTTGAATACAGTACATCCCCTATTCTTTGATTAATAACCGCCTCCCCAGTGGCCTGACCCTTTACCGTCCCCAGGGGGACCAAATTATTTTAATACAGTAATTGCAGCATTTGCTGTCCAATCACAACCCATTATGGTAATAGGATCCCCTGTGACAGTGTACCCCCCCTTAAAGATTACTGTTTGGAGGGGCTCCAGACCACATTGCCACAGCTGCCTCCACAAGCCTGCTATGACAGACAGGCTGATGGTAAGTGTTTTGCCTGATAGCTGTCATGGAGGGGAGGGTAGACCTGCAACCACAGTGGTTACAGTAAAACCCCAGCAAAACGCCACACAGATTGAAGGCAGCATTCTACCATTACAAAGTGGTCTGTGGAGGACAATCTGCACTTTGGATGGGCATCATCATTGTTGAGGTACAGATGGAGTTATTCAAAATATTGTGTTGGTTGAATGTCACTCAGTGAAGACGGTGTCTTTTTTCCTCAGAAAGATGATGGTCTTGTATAGCCGTTATTGCCAGCACAGGTGTGTGAGCGCAACGCAGTACACAAAACTTACTATGCTGTACACACAAATGACCATTCCTTTGCTAGAACCCTACACAAAATTCACCATTCCTCTGCTAGAACCCAGCACGCAGAACTCACCATTCCTCTGCTAGAACCCAGTACAAAGAGCTTGCTTTCCCAGCTCCCAAACAATATGCAGAGTATGGGGTGAAATGCTTGTGGGAAGGGCGATCTGGTCAGATAGATCTCCTGGCCACTCTGTCCCTTTGTCTGCCCCACTGAGGCAGTGCTAGGCAATGGTGCTAACTGCCTATGTTGTTTTATAGACCAGATTGAGGTGATGTAGGGGCTGGGGAAAGGGATTAGGAAGTTTGCTTATCTTGTCGATGTTCTCAGTAAAGCGTCTGAGTCACAGTCTAATTGCACAGTTAAGGCAGATGTTGACGGTCATTACTTAACACCGGTTAGTGCCCAGTCATTAAATTTCTTATCTGCTGGCATGCTTAGCTTTGGAGAGGAATTAGCCCACTTTCAGGGACCTATGTTCTGGCGCAGTAGAGGAAACTACGGCCTTTCACAGAGTCAGCCACACATCCACATTCAGTAGGGATGAAGAGGATTGTTCTGGGGTGAAATATCTGGGATTATTTTGAGACGCATTTTTGGTTGTGCTCATACCAAGTCACTCTGTCTGTCTGTCTGTCTGGCTCAGTCAGTCCCAGCTTGGGCCTGTCGAGTTGCTGCCTTAGGCCTGCCAAACTGCCTTGACTTTCCTTTCTCTCTTGCCTTGCCACATGGGTTCAAGATGGAGCAGCCCCATTTACTACTCCAGGTCTGCTCCCCATCAGCCTGCTTTGAGATGCATGCTCCCTGACCTGGTACATCAAAGGAATGCAGCTCCACCCCCCCCCCTACTGGGCATCCCACGAATAACAAGGGGAGGGAATAACAATCATCTTCCCTCCCCCCCCCCCCCTTCCCCCACTTGAGTAGCCTTGGCAGCAGTAGTGTTAGCGATGCTGAAAAACGCTAACATCTAAATCCAAATGCAAGTCGTACATTTCCAAACCCCAGTACAGGTACACCGTATATGCAAACCGAATTCTGTTGTCTACTCAGCACCAAGCCGCGCTCTTTCAAGATGTTTCCCAACTGGGAATCACATGTTCATTTTGAGGACCAGGAGCAAATGTTGCAGATCCTCAGACCAGCTGGGGACATTCCACTACCAAAAGTGTATGAAAATTTGCCGGCAAAGCTTATTTCCTCTGGGTTTGCTTTGGGAGATACTTTAAAACCACATCCGAGTACGTCTGAAGACATTTCCGGTGCCTCTCTGCAAACTTGCCCTTGGGAGTCTTTAACATATCCTCTCTCCCAACTGGTCCACGCCACCCTGAGGCCTTCAGCTACCAGTTGGCGCAGTCCTGCTGCTGCCTTCCGTCTTGAGGGACTGCCTCTCATTATCAGATGGCAAGGCAAACTGATTTATAGAGTGACAGTTGTGTTTAGGGGATGATCTGGTACGGTAATGAAGCCAAAAAAGAGTCAGCTTCTCGTCTCTCTTTGTACAGCAGTTGGCCTGGAACCTTTACCTATTTCCAGAAGATTCCGTTCATTTAGGCATTCCATACATCTGTTGAGAATTACCACCACGTGGGACCGGGTGCAACTTGGCTGGAGCCTGCACGCAGGACTCCTCGGATGGCAAGGAGGGCTGAAATGCAAAAGCCAGAAGATATTTAAACCTGCTTGGCATGGGTGGGCTGTCAGAACGGGAGACAAAAAAGAACATCAGCAAAATGTTGGTTTGCTGTTGGTTGTGGTTGCAGGACATTTAAGAGAAGGGCAGTGATAAGTGCGTTATTTGGCAGCAAAACAACAATATTTATATGATGGTCAACATTTAAAAAAAAAAAAAAAAAAAAAATCATCTCTGACATTCTCTCACAATACACTCTGTCTCGTATCCTGAGTCATGGCTGTCTCCTTACCTTGCCTTTAATATAGTGCCCTTCCCTGAATTATTTCCTTGAAGCATTCAACTAAGATTTAACAAGAGCAGTGTGATAGACTGACATAATAGCACTCAGTTCACGGTTTGATACGCTTCAGGAAATTTTTAACAAACGTAATTTCAATGATACTAGAAAGAATGCTTTGATTTCTAAAGTATTAGTTATGATCCAATAATTGTACATGGTAAAGTGCTGAACATAAAATTAGTAGGCAATAAACAATTAAACTTCATCTTGCAGCATCAACGGTTGAAAACAAAATTAATTGGTCACTAAAAAAGTTAAGAACTCAGTGTTAGATTCTAAAACCATTAAACCATTAATGGTTATACAATTATAAACCAATTCTTAAAGCCACTTTTTTTGGGGGGGGACTCAAATAAGAAATATTGTATTGCAGTCACAGTTGACAGATTTTTGGGCAGCACCCCCTTGTGTGACTCAGCAACTCCCATTGAGTGATGCATCATGTTAGTTGTGCTTCCAGTTGTGTAGGGCAGTATTTTTTTTATAGTGCTTGTAAGTTGTTCGTGTCTGTTACCTTTTTACCGTTCTCCTGTCTAGTCGCGGGGAAACCAAAACACTGCCAAGCTTTCCATTTTTAAAAGACGGCGCATCCACAATTTCGACGAATTCTGTCTGCTGCTAGTGACTAGCTCGTTCGTTGTTAGCATATTGGCAATTAAAGCATAAACACTCAATAAAAAGCACAGTTGGGGGCATCGTGCAACACGACTTAAACACTGCGATGCGTATCGAAACATAATTGAATCACGAAATTTCGTTACACCCTGTATTAACCAAACATCTGGGTGTAAGTGGACAACCTCTACTGGAACCCTTGCACAAGTCAGAAATGATTGTTAGAACTGCATTTCAGAGTCAAACTTTGGTCGTTCTGTTTGACCCTATCTTGTGGTGGCTTGGGCGTCAGTCAAAAATCTCGCGTCGATGTGGAACTGATGCTGATGTTGCCCACGAAGACCGCAGTGGAGCAGCCAGATCCACACCGTGAGGTGGTAGCCATCAGAGAATGACAAGAACTCCAAGGGATCTTCGTTGACAGCTTCAGTCATTCGCATCCGCTTTCCAGCGAAGAAGGCGCCCACGGCAATGTCTCTGAGACGAAAGAATTTCCACCAGAGCGGCCGGCACCAGCCGTACTGCTTCTCCAGTATTGGCTTGTCCTCCCACCTTTCGGTTCATCCAGACACCTGTTTTTTTTTCTTGTATGATCTCAACCCGAAGACACAGCAGGTATCTAAAGTGCCTGAGGATGTGGACTCTGGGTTCAGGCCCCAGGAGCAGCAGTGGCTGATCTGTCAAGCTCGAGCTGTCTGAGTTTTGTATTAAAGTATCTACAGAACATCTAAAAGAGCAGAACATGTTTGATGATGTCACCAGAAGTAAAAAGTCTAATGACTAAACTCTATATTACGGCACAGACAAAAGAATGTTTTCCGCAGGGTTTTAGGTGAATCTCCATAGTTAATGTAATGGGTATTAAAAAACCATCAGGAAATATTAGTAGGTCAAAGCTGGGTGAAAATAGTGAAACACTTCTATAATTTGGTATTTCTATCAATTTCATGTTCTTCTTCCTATGGGGTCATTATCGTGGTGCCACAGTGTGTCTGGGCATACGTCTCTGATTGCAAAAACGTCTGGTCAAATATTTTCGTGATTGTTGTTGTGTGGTGGTCAGCGTACCAGGACAAGGTTTCAGCACCTTAAGAAGCCTTTGTGGCTGACGGGTGGTCAGGAGCACAGATGCCACTTCTTCAGGCGTACGTACACCTGTCACGAAAACCTTAAGTATTAATCGTACCCCAAAGCATAACCTCCATCACTTGCAGGCATGGAACATGGAGGCCCTGTATTGCCTGAGGCCTCCCATTTTAGATGGGGAAGCTGTATTAGAAGAGAGGACCACAGTGTGATGTCATTCTCCACTACCTCCTCAAATGATTAATCGAACTCCTAATCCAATAGGATCATTTGTGCTCTCCTGGTGGGGAACAGTGGTGCAGTTCACTCAAAGTAGTAAAATGCATTTACACCCCCTGATTACAATCCCTAGTGCTGTGATTAAAATCAGCTGAAAAAACTGACCAGACACTGACTGCAGACTTTAATTAGAAGTGTGGGTATGGACAAACTAAAGTACCTGAGTATAAAATGAATATCACTCATACATTCTGCGACACTTGAGTAGGGAATTCAGCCACCTTGCTTCATTTGGAACGTTGGCTTTGTGTGATGGTGGTTCTTGAGTTTTGGGGGGTGAGCTGCTCTGGCATCGTTGCAATAACCTCAATTGTTATTACGTATGAAAATGCTGCAGTCACTGTAGCTCTTAAACAAGTTTCCAAGGAGTAACAACCCTGCATTTTTTTTTTATTAGACTTTTATATTCAGGCGTAAAAAGTGTCGCGTGTTTTAGTGTTTCTGTGTTGAGCATGCGTTTGGGTATTCTTGTGGATAGTGAAATTTTAACCTCGCTGGAGCGTTTTTCCAGGACAAAGTTCTGCATCTCCACCTTGCTTTCTCGCTGCGGAGATGTTTTTGAATCTGTTATTTGCATTTGGGTGGATTTTAAGGGCTCAGATATCTGCGGTTCATTAATTCTATTTTTTCAAAGCTGATATTCTGTGTAAGCCAGAGGCATGGGGAGTGAATTAGGGAAGACCACATCAGCAGGGCTGGGGGGTCCAATGGCTGAGAATCATGCTTCAGGTAGGGGTTCCAAATGGTCTCCTCGGTTTGCATCTGGGACTGGTGGTCACTGGTTTGGACTGAACCGGGGGCAAGTTCTGACTCACACCCTCCCAGAGTGACCCTGCTAGTGGATCTTCCCCCGGTCAAAGCAGAGACCACGTTGGGCCCCTCATTCATGCCAAAGCCATTAAAGTCAGGCCTTCCATTCTCCTGGTGACCCCTGCATAACTGTGGGGCCCACTTTTCTCCCCCCTTCACACCAATTCCTCCCCAAAAACGCTCGCCACTCTGTTTCCTTCCATAACGCCCGAGGCCGTGTGCACACCCAGTAAATAATGAAAGTCTTCCTCTGCCATTACCTAGAAAAAGGAGGGAACATAAAACAAAACGAGGCACAATGACGAGGCACCGTGGAATGTTAAAAGCACGAGACGTAAACGAAAGTCCCAAACGAGGTCCAGGCGAACACGGGACACACAGCAAACTCTTCTTTCCCAACAGTGCTGAAACGGGCCCTTTACGAGCGTGTAGCACGTCTGACCTCATCGTGCCAGCTAATCAGACACCGGGGACCCCACAGAGCTTGTAGATCCACCTGGATCCGCTTATAGAACTCTGGCGATGCTTCATCACAAGGTGTGCGTTTCACACGCGGGCTGCCGCGCTCTTTTGTCAATTCCGGTTGTGCCATTACTCTTTCTATCACATCGTCCAAGTGGCATAGGAATGACGTCTCACCTTCCCGACTGCTTTCCCAGCAAATACCACATCACATGAGGCCACTGTCTGGAAAATGCCCCTTAGGATTTTCTTGTAACGGAGATCAAGTGACGATCTGATTTTGACAAGGAATTGCAAGTTTAAGCTCCTGTCCACCAAAGTGATTTAAAGACATGGCCAGGCATTATGTGCCCAGAGGTAAAACTGCTCACTACTTTCTGTGCGAGCACAGACAGATTCCAGCCCCTAGGCAGAGCGAATCCAAGTTCTGACATCTTATTTGCACGTTTTGCTTTTTTTTTTTTTTGCTCAAAGTGGCTAACAGGACCATTTCATGGTCATAAAGCTGGTATCGTTCTGGTCTCTATGTTTGGCCGCTAAGCAGAGATGCTGGGACAGGAAGTGGCAGCCAGTGTTTCCTGACTCTACCTCTCCAACCTCTGCAGAGGCGGTGGACCTGCTAGAGCGCTTGGCAGGACTGGTGGAGGACAACCAAAATGTGTCCGTGTCCCGGGAGGGTCCTGGGTGCTCCCTGTTGCGAATTGGCCAGTACTCCACCCTCCACCTGCCCCTACAACAAGTCTTTGGGGACAGGTACACAGCTCGCTGGAGCTGCTAGTGTGATGGCAGACGTCCAAGTGTCTGTGTTATTGTATGTGTGTCTGTCTATACCTTAAAATGACCACAGGAATTACTCATTTTCATATCTCGTCTTGCTTTCCATGAAAAACACACACACACACACACACACACACACACACACAAGTGAGAGTGGAGAGTGCTGGCTCACCCATTTAACTTGTACCCCTGAAGCAGTTTTTGAGGTTAATTGCATTGCTCAAGGGCTCGATGGTAATATCGTCACTTTGCTAGCCATGGAATTCAAGCTGGCAACCTACCGGACATGGGCACATACACCTAGCCCACAGAGGCACATATATCCCCTTCTTACTCTGACTGAATGCCTTAGTATGTCTGTCTGTCCACCTGGGTGTTTGTCTGCCTGTGAGTGTCTCTTTTCCTGACCCTGTACACGCATCAACCCCCTCCCCCTGCCTCAGAACTTTGCACGTCCCACTCCATGTCCCTCTTCGTTAATCCACATAGTCTCCGTGTCCCTCTTCTTCCTTTACCTGTCACACCCTCCGTGTCCCTCTTCTTCGTTAATACACAGGTTCGCCGACGAGTTCAGCCTGCTGCTGCAGCTGCGCAGCCACCAGGTGGAGGACCGCAGTTTGCTGACCCTGTTGAGCCCCCAGGGCCACATACTGCTGCAGCTGCGCCTGGGCCTCCACGCCTTCACCTTCGTCACAACACAACAGCGCCACTATGAGTGAGTCCTCTTCCTCCAGGCCCTACGTCCCGTGGACCTCACTGAAGCCACACTCTGCCGGTGCTCCTCTTGGTATAGCTAATATATTTTCTATATGCTACATATTCAGGCAGAATGGACTTTGGCATTATTTACTGCTTACATTCTGTTTGTTTGCATTTTTCTGCCTGCTTAAAGTTGATAACTATTGGCCTGAAAAGTTGATCTAAATCCAGCGTGCTTGTCCTGATATGGTGATGGACGATCACGCGTGATCTGTCACCCTTCCTGATATGGTGATGGATCTGTCATCCAGGTTTCCGGTAGGGGTACTCTCCGATGGCCAGTGGCACTGGGTGGCAGTGGGCGTGTCCACACACCGGCTGGCCCTGTATGTGAACTGTGCACTGGTAGAGAGTGTCAATTGGACCTACCGTGGCTTGGATGTCACCACTGATGGGCTGCTGATGGTGGGGGGCATCACTGAGGGCTTTGAGACCCCATTCAAGGTGAGCAACACACCCACATTCATTACACAGCTTCCTGTGGACAGAGACTTTATGGGATGTCGTTTAATGACTGTCAGTCACATCTTCACCCTCACATTTTCTCTCTTATATCCTTGGCTTCAACCTTCAGGAAGCAGCCAATCAGAAACAGCTAAGAATGAGGTGCAAGGCGACAGGTTTAATGGGTTAAATTAACAGTTTTATAATTTATATGGGCAAAAGTATGTGGACACACCTGTTAATTAGTGAAACTAGCCACCCCGATTAAGCTGCACTTATTTCTGACAGATATAATTAACCACACAGTCATGCAATCTCCAACTACAAACATTGGCAGTTCAATGGGTCATACTGAAGAGGTTAGCAACTTTCAATGTGGCACCGTCAACAAGTCTATATCAAATTATTACCCTGGCTAACAGTAAGTGAAGTGATATGAGGTGTGGAAACATCTAGAAGCCACAAGGGTTTAGTTGTGATGTGGTAGGTCACACGAACTGGAAAGGACCTGATTTCCCATCATCACTAATGCTGTAATGGCTGAAAGGCAGGATATCCCACCAACATTCCAGCATTCAATGGAAAGCCGTCCCAGAAGAGTAGATGCCAGTATGACAGCAATGGGAAGACCAACTTCCTGTTACACAGACTAGTGTCCACATACTTTTGGCCATACAGTATATTATATAAACAGACAGCTAGTGCCTCTTCCTAGTGACTCGAGGTGTGTCAGACACCTGAGGTCTCTCAGTCTGTCCGAAACAGGTGGTACTCATGTTTCAGATCACATCCTCAAAATTATTTTTCACAGTAATGTATGTGAACCCTTGTGAGTGGTGAGGTTTCTTTCTGGTCTTTAGTGGTGAAAATAATAACCAGTGGAATGAACTGGTTCACCAAAGCTGGCCACATGACCCTCCTCCCTAAGCAGGCCTTACCCCAACATTCACAGGGTGATCTAAGTCAGATGATGTTCCTGATGGGTGACCCGGATGCTGCGGAGGATCACTGCAGCCTTCGTCTACCTGCTTGTACGCCCGCCACCCACAAACCACCACGCTCTCCAAAGACATTGCACACCACTTGGGTACGCTCACCCAGAGCTGTCCAGTCACCGCCCCCCCCCAAAAAAAACGAAAGCATCCACATAGCTTTGCAGTGTCAATGTTGGTGTGATGGTTCCTATTTCCTATACCTCACCTTGTCGATTTTTTTTTTTTACCTTTCTCCAGGAGCTGATGCTCTCCTCAAATGACCTGGAGCACTTGTTGATAAATCCAGAGCTTGTCCCAGATGCTGAAACTCGTCCCCTGGTGAGTGCAGAGAGAAATATTTTTTATTTATTTGAAGCAGGAGCTAGTGTAGCAGTCAATGTCATGGCTTTGTACTCTCCAAGGTTACCTTTTAAGCAATCTGAGAGACTTTCCTGTACTATTGTCATGCAACACAAGCTCTTTGCTCAGTGGGCTGTTAAGGTAAGTGCAGAACGATTCTTTATATTGGGGTTCTCTTGAACTTTTGAAAGCTTGGACTCTTCCATAGCATCCAGTTACCTTTATAATGGTACACTGGCCTGGGAAGACAGTGCGTCAACTTCTTTGCCTTCAAAGGAGCAGCAGAATAACAAACGTAATCTCTCTCTTCTTCCAAGCACATTAGGCATTTCAAAAAACGACCTCTTCTTGTGTCTGTGTGATGGCAGTCCTACCGCTCCCAGAGGGGTTAGGACTCGGGGGGGGGGGTCATTAAGTGCCAGCCAACCCAGGGACAGGGGCCCCCAAGAATGTGGAGTGTCTATATCTCTGTGTAATTATTGCTCATGCAGGAAGATCGAGACTACACCCTCTGGTGGGAAGCAGGTCAATGACTGTTTTGAATAGCGTTTGTCCCATAAAGGAAAAACAAGAAACATTCTCATGTGATGAAGAAGCACTTTGTCACGGTATTGGGAAACACATAGAACACAATCACACAGCACTGGTGGACACATGCATACAATCACACCTGGCAAGGCAGAAACTGGTTCTTTGAGCAGCTCAACCCTTTTAAGACCCAAAGGCCGGGGAGGCTCATCTATAACCAGAAAGGCCAGAGAACACCAGACAGACAAAACATGGCACAGCGAGGCGAGGCATGGACGAGGCAGAGCAGAGCGCAGGCCCACAGGAACAAGGGAACCTAGAACAGGGGAAGGCTTGTCCATTTGTAGGCATCGAGTACCCATTGATCGGGGTGACTCTGGGCTCCATAGACTGAATCACTCTTGGCTACCCACATATAGTAATACCAACCACTGAGACAGGCAGGCATACTGTAGCAGGGCCTAAGCGTCCGAGGAAGCTAGAAGCTGGCTCAGAACGCTTCGTGATGCAGTATGATCGAGTAGGAGCCACCAGGCACCCCTGCAGATCAAGACTGCCCCTCAAACCAACTGAGCTGACACTGGGAAATAGGCTAGGAAAGCAGGCAACCGTGTGCTTAACGAGACAACCAGCACCAGGTACATAACGAGGCAATTAGCATCGCCACAGCAACTGGGTGCAGCATGAGGAAACCAGTCAGCAGGGGGAAGAACCAGGGAACAGGAGAGAGAGGGCATGACACACTTAGAGCTCCTGTGGCATTTTCCAAAAGGTATAGCTCTTCTGGACTTGGCACTACTGGCACAGCCTGGGTCACCTGTGAATATCGAAACCTGTCTAAGTCAGGTGATATACTCCCTAACCATCACTGTGGAGTGGTAGTTGGGGGCTTTCCATAGACTTGTCAGTAAGCCCTTCTGTCCACTTTTAAATCAGCTGCTTTTTCTCTAGACCGGCAGCCCCTGATCCTAATCGATCTTGCTCCCCCCCCAGGCAGACGGCTAACCTGACACTCCAGGTCCTCCCCAATTACACCACTCCCTCCAGGTGATTTCAGACCTCTGGCCATTTCTGTCCGGCAGGTTCCTGAGGATAGCAGGAACCTGCCGGTCTCACTGAACCCACGGCATCTTAGTCTACTAGGTCTGAAGGGCGGTGCTCTCTGGGTTTTAACGTGGTTCTGGAGGTATTCTGCTTGCATCAACACAGCTGGTCTTTACAGGCTCTCGTTACTCCCATTACCCGGTCTGTCTGGTCATCGCCCTCATGAGGCACTCCTACCAGTACACACCCAATCCTACCAGTCACTCCCCTTGAGAGTCAGTCTGTTGGTGTCATTATTTGCATACCCATGCAAGACCACCCTTGACACAATTGAATTGGGGGCAAAATGGATATTAATGAATCACCAGGGATTATAGGTAGCTTACAACCAGCTGCCACTTTCTGAGAGGATTACATATGGCTGCTGGAAGCCTAGGGTTACAGCACTGCTGGGAATTTCCCAGAGTGCACTGCCCCAATGTGTGGACCGGCACTATTGATTTTACTAGTGGCTCATTTAAGAGTGAATCAGGGTTACATGATGTAATTGGTTGTAACTTTTATCGAGCCATTTTTGAGACCCCATAGTCACACAGCAATCATGGAAAGGAAAAAAAAAAAAAGTAATTTTCCTCTCATGTAGCCAGACTGTCGGTTTAGCCAACTGAGCCAGGATGTCGTATTTTAACGACAGGCTCGTTTTAGTCTGAGTCATCGTGTCCTCTGCATTTTTCCTGCCATTTTTAACTGTAAAAGCCTTTCACAGAAGGCCTGAATCTGAAGCTGCTTTAAAGGCTGTCAGTTAAGCAGTCTAAGTGTATTCAGAGAGGGATATCAAACAGTGCTAAGCAGTGGGTCTGTAGGTAAAAGCATTGACTTTTAGGCACACAACACAAGCCTGAAGTGTCAAAGGCTAAACACAAAAACGTGTCTTGTTGGTGCTTCAGTTTCAGGGGTCATAACCCTTTGGCTAAAACACGTCTCTATTCTTCGTGTGGCGGGGGTGCTGTGGGCTGGTTTGGTAGTATGACTGACGTTAACGGAAAAGGAAGGGCCCATTGGCCATGTTAGCGGTTCATTTGGGCCTCAAAGGCTACTGCAACACGAGTCTCCAGTACCCTGTGTCAAATGTGCCAGAATACCAGCGTGAGTGGACTCTCAGGGTTTCGAGTGGACCCCGTATTCGTGCTGCGGTCTGAGCGACAGAGAATATGACCCACTGATGAGGTTCTGAACAATCTGCATGCAGATACGTACACAAATGCCGTTGGCTGAAGTTCTCGGAGGAACCCGCCTGGTGTACCCTGCGTTGTGGTGTTAATAAGCAGTTGTGCAAATTCTGGTAAGCATCCCGAAATCGAGGCCACAGGAGAAAGAGTAGCGTCCACTGGCTG
Organism: Gymnarchus niloticus; assembly: GCA_009936485.2. NCBI lineage: Eukaryota > Metazoa > Chordata > Actinopteri > Osteoglossiformes > Gymnarchidae > Gymnarchus > Gymnarchus niloticus. Next base: position 5,316,821 of record JAACJT020000095.1, on the reverse strand, counting down.
AGTTTGATTCCCGGACAACATGTGGGTGGAGGTGGGGAGAGTGACTGATTTACTGCTTATTGATTTATTGAGACCTGTACGAAGCTGCCCCTGGGAATTGAACCCTGGCCTGTTGCTGACCTCCAGCCCTTCTCTCGAAAAGTGCTGGGGTCGTGGCCCCGGTCAGGCCTGGGGGCTGTCAGGATGGACCTGCGGGGATGGTGGACTCGTGCAGCTGTCCCGCATCAGTTTTTATGAGGTGCAGTATTGGTTCATACGCTTTGTCGCTGCATTGGCTGCAGGTACGTTTTAAGTGCCTTTTTGCTCTGTATCTGCTGAGCTAATTATAAGCGTGATTTATTTCACTATTGGGTGCCTGGGGATGTCATTTTGATGAGACCATAATGTAATGGCCATCAAGACCAAGCTTGGTGCTGCGTTAGATGTCTGCTGGATTTACATCAGTCAACAGGCCGTGTTGAGCTGCAAGGCTGCTTCTCAATCCTTTAATTTGCAGTCTGCCATGCATGAATTTTAAGCAAATTTGGGTTTTGCCTTAAAAGTGTGGGAGTCATGCATGTGAAAGAGACAGAGTGTTTCGATGAGTGCATCTTGTGTCCAATGCATGCAACACAAGCACTGAACAGTGAAGAATGCAGGTTAGCCACAAGCTAGGCACGACTTGAAGCAGTGTCTCTTGGCCTTACAGTGCTGGTGGTGAAGGAAGGCCTGTATTTGAGTCCTGAGCACCACGAGGTGATTATTCGTAATCAGGTGACCACTGTACGTGGGGATGGTTAACATACACACACCCGCACACGCTTCACTGAAACAGGTGAAGTTCTGGAGGACTTTGCAGCTGAGAACCCTGTAAAAACAGCGATGGGAGTTGGGGGGGTGGGGGCAGGAACTTTAATGAGGGGGATGATGGATGATGCCAATGCCTGCCCATGCACTGCCTGGCAGGTGAAGCATGTTGAGGCAGCAACTCCACCCCCATCAAGGAGCAGACATGAGCGGAGTTGATCCGTCACAACCGGTTCGGGGTGTAAATCCTTCACTCTCGCTCTTCACAGTCTAAACATAAACACAATTCCCATCTGAATCTCATTTGATCCAAAGTGTAGCCTGAAAAAAGACATAAAGCTGATTGTCAATGGTGTTGCTGGTGCCAAAAACCCTCTGAAGATAACCACATCCTCAAAACTGCTGCAGTGTCCCCCCTGCCCCAAAAAAAAAAAAAAACCCAACCCCCCTGACCAAGTTTCCTCAGAGTGCATCAGAGCCTGGTGGTGTTGCTGTATTTTGGGGGGAGTTCCCCTCCTAACCATCTGCCCTGGATTGCACCAACTCATGCTTTTCCCTCAAGTACCCTGCTGGTTTATGCCTATCCTCAGCATCCGGCCGGGGCCCTTCTGTCTGTAATTATCCTCTCCTCCAAACTGCTGTAATTTTGTGATAGTATCAGATCAATCACACACATGCAAATAAATCAGTATATACTATAGAGTAAGGATTGCAGAATGGGGGCTTTTGAATCATGGAGCCATTTCTGTTAGCATGCTCTCTTTCCATCTTTCACATGACTGCCGATCTTATCGGAATTTTTTTTTTTTTTTTCTTCAAATGGATAAAATATGGGAAGCGATTCTTAAGGGGACACAACCTCCGTGTATTTCAGCCTCTGCAATGGGAAAAGGGGTTCATTAGTGAGGGTAGGGCTCTACCTGGGGTCCTTAGCCAAGAGCTTCTGTGGGGTGTCCACTTCCTGCACTCGGGCAGGCTAGTAGTGGGGACTTCCCTGGCTGTCAGCATCGTTTAGTCTGTGCTTTATTGGTACCGTCCTCCCTCCTCTCAGTATGGCTCATATTTCCAGCCCGTCCCCATTTGAGTCTGCCCGAAAACGGTCCATTTTGCTTTAAACTTTGCAGTTGTGGCGATTTCCTGTCTGAGAATTTTCTACTGTCTTGAGTGTTTAATCCTCCTCTCTCGCTGCCTTCTCTCGTCTCAGGATATTCATGACCAGACCTTTTTATTTCAGCGATAAAGAGACACCCCAGGATTTTTTATCCCGTAATATGACACTTGGGCCTTGTAAAGCCATATTGGTCTTATTATGGCTTCCCAAACACACACACAGAGGTGTCTCTGAACTATGTACATGTAGAAGGTTTGTGTTTCAGTGTCTCTGTCTTGGTTCCTTCAAACTCGGCATCCATATATAGCTCACATGCATACAGGAAACTGTGTGCTTTGCACTACATGGACATGTGCGATCACAAATCGGGAGGAGGTGGGAGGGTTGCTGGATTGAGGGGGTGTGCCTGTGGCAGCGATGGAGGAAGGTGTGGAGGGGAAGAGAGAGGACTCTGGCTGTCCACAGAAGCGACACGCTTTGGTTCTCCAGCAGTCATGACGCTTGTCACCTTGTTCCTCTGCCTCCTCCTACTTGGGCCGCCAGGACTGCGCTCAGAGGAGCAGAAGGTAAGGAGCTCCTAGCCACATCTGCTCAAGGTTCTCCTCATGGACCGCTATCCTCCTTTCCAGCTGGCCTTAATTCTCCATTATGTTCTGATCTTTCATGTTCTCTATTTGTGATTTTTCACTCGCTTACGTTCGTGCTGGGTTTTTCATGAATTCAAATGTAACAAATCATTAACTTTCATGAGCAACTTTGCAAAACTGTCAGAACTTCAACGCAGGAGAACTGTGATTTTGTAGCAGAAGCAGGCAGAGAAAATTTGCTTGTGCAAGGTGCCATCAAATGTTGAGTTACAGCGGTGAGCTGTGAAGCGCTATTTCCAGGATTCATGTCGTACTGTAATTCCTGCCTCGGTTTACTTGCAGGTCACAGAGTCGTGACCTGGGTGTTGTTCTAATAGCGTTGCAGTGGAGTGTTATGGTCCAAGGGCTGTCTGTGCCGCATTTCGTCTTTGCCAGTTACTCCTGCGGCCAAACAAAAACACATGCAGAATGACCCCGCTTTGGCTCCCAAACTTGCACACGAGCTTGGTGTGGGACATCTGTAAATCGTTTACTTTTTGTGTCTTCCCATAAATGCGGCAGGTGCTTAATTAGCGGCGCCACACGCTACGCCGTTTTGAGGTAATCTGTCCGTTTTCCTTTTGCAAAACTCCATTCTTCATGTCGTCTACAAACAAACACGGACAAGGGTGAGGAGGATGTGGTTGAGTCGCAGCAGGGCTTGGTTGTTTGGGAGGGAGGTCCGTGGTTCTGTGGTTCTTGCAGAATTTCAGTCTGAGGGGGGAGTGGGGGGGGGTTCACTACATTCTTGCTGCATGTAGCATAACTGGTAAGGCATCGCTTTGGCAGCCCAAAGGTTCAGATCAGAGTGTCTCTGAGTGGGATACTTTTAATGTGAGTGACAGAAGGAATTTCAATGTCATTGAACAAGTGACCCGGGACATGGCTGAAGTGATTACCCCAGTGTCATCATTTCACCCTTCATTCTGTTTATTTTGAATCCTGATAAGCTGCACAGTACAGCTTAAAATCCATATCAACATGGGAGAGTCTAAGGCTGTGAATTACACTTCTCACTGAATGATGGACAGGTGTCCTGCATGTGAAAAACCCGGTGATGACTAGAGGCTCCTGCCGTTGAGCGGTCCCTCAAAGACCAATTTTGCAGCGCAGTGCAAATGTTTATCTCTGTGACGTAACATTAATCTTACTACTTTCATTAGTGCCTTAAGACTTCTTTCATTACATGGTTCTCTCTTCACTCTCCGCCTGCCCTATTGAGTCCATGGACTTGGTTCCAGGAACTCAACAGACCCCAGCTGTGTCTCATTTGACTCCCCCTCCTCCAGCTCTGTGCTTGCCCTCTCCATCCATCCCACTTCTTCTTCACCTCCTCAGTTGATCTTCGACGCTTGCTTTCTGACCCTTTCCCAGCGTCACGTCATCCGTCTGCAGCGTGAGCCAAGCCGCAAACCGTGCCACTAGAGAAGAAGGGCCCCCACAAGGCTTTGTTTTCTCAGCTGCGCTCATGGTGGCGTCAAGCCAGATGCGGTCACAACCGTGACCAAAGTTAAAATGAGCTTGGTTTGGTAGGGGTCCTCCTGGACCAAATGGCCTGGGACTTTTTGCAGCATCTCATCATCGTGGCAGCATCCATCGATCGGCTTACAGAAGATGGAGCTCGATTTCCAGCCACAATAGCATGCTAAAGCAGCATGTGCTTCTGATTGACCCGACGATCCTCCCTGTGTTACAGGGGTTTCCACTCTTTTCTCGATTTTAATCTAAAACCAGCCTCCTGTCCGTCTTCAGGGATGATCATGATCACGCTGATAGATTGGTCTGGCCTGTGACAGCAAGGGGAGATCAATGTGCTGGTTTCAGGAAGGAAAACAAGGAGAACAACAAGCCGAATGGTGTTGGATTTCTACACTGATACTCACATGACAATGCTTTCTACATCTACAGCAAGTCTGTTGACCAGCTAGTAGATTATCACATCTACAAGCCTGACACCCAACTAGTTCATAGTCCTAAAACCTACAATGATCTGGAATACCATTGTGTGTTGGTTTTCAACACCCACAAAGATCCTGATGATGAGCCTATATTGGATTTCTACATATGCAATGGTCCTGAAGAGCAGCTGGTGATGATTTTCTGAGTCTAAATTCAACCTGAAGAGCATCCCTTTCTTGGTTTTGTTTCATTGTTTTTCTGTATGTTTTTTCTTCTCTTGGCCATCAACATGCCGATGAACCTCCAGACAGAAGTTCAGTTATACCTTGTAGAACAGTGGAGAATGTGGTTCCACTCCATGGAGGGGACAAGTCCACTACCATGAGTTCTGCCCAGCCTGACTAAAGACCTCCCACTGTGCCCCCCACTGTCAGCATCTATCACCACTTAGACGGCCTTTAGGCACACTTACTGTGGTGGTGACATTAATGGGGAAACGTTTTGACGACTCTGGAAGCAAGTCGTAATCCTCATGCTGAATGAATTAAGTCACTGGACCTACTGACATCACTTTAAAAAACCACAACATAAACATTGTCAGCTGTATAGGAGACAGTGTCCCTTCCTACCAGCAATGACAGCAAATTGACTGTTCACCTGAATCATATTACATGTGTGCAATACCATCAAACAATTGCTATTTTTAACCCCTCCACAACCCCATAAACCGGAGAATTTGACAAAGTAAATATGTCTTTAGAAGGTATTTTAATGCAGTGTTCCCAGAATGTTAGTTTGCTCTGATACACACCAAACATGATGCATAGTGGGTGATGTGGGACACCACTGACCAGCTCTGCAATGTACCACCCAGTGGAGAACTTGTGTAGTGCAGCATGTTCTTGCTGTCTAAAAGGCCTTTCATGAGTAATGACAGAAGTGATAACAGAAGGACATGGAGGGGTCTTTTTTTAATCATGGGTACAACCTGCTAAACAAACTGCACATCTGCCCTTTGACACAAAGAGTACTTTTTTAGGACTCCGGAAGAATGTCCTACCTGTGCTTCCCAAAGACCCTGAAGACAACATCATCACCTGAAGGCAACATACATGTTGTTTTTGGTTTTTATTCAGTAAAACCTAAGAGCTGTCCTTACGTCTCTGTCCCCCCTGGGCACATCATTTCAGCCCATCAAATCGCCCTCCATCCCCCCTAAGTTAGCTCGTTTTCACCCTTCCCACACCTAAAGGCTGGTTTCCACATGCCTCGCCTCACCTTTTACTGCTCTGTTTCACTCATTATAGCAGCTATTTAGCCTCATTACTTAGCAAGTTCTGTCTGAATAAACTGTGATTTACACACTTAGTCATTTTTCTGATTCTTACCCAGTGATACAGAGGGGAGTTTTTTTTGTTTTGTACTGAAGTGAAGTTGAATATCTCTTGAACTTACGCCTGGTGATCTATGCCATTAGCTAACGCTTAGCAATAAGCTAATCAAATAGTCCTGGCTGGTAGCTAGCTGGTTTGTAGCTGTGGACAGTGTGAAGTTTTCCTAACAAAATCTATATATATATTTTTTTTTTTGTTCTTAGATTAATTATTGGGTTCAATCGTTGGAGGATCACTGCTAGAGTTTCTAGCACAATAGCAGGACTCTGGGTGTAACCGTTGTGTGCTTTCTGGAACCCCAAGGCCTTCAAGCTTTTAAAAAGTCTGTTAAAATCATCAGCTCTCTTACCAGTTTCAAGTATATTTGTTTTCTCTCAGTTGACCCTCAGTGTACATCTGTAGTGATTTTGAGTCTTATCTGAGTGTTAGACTCATCCCTCCATGAGCCCTGACTCTGGTCTCCATTCTCCCCTTCTTCTGCAGGACTCTGTGTTTCATCGAGGTGGGAATCCTCGAGGGGACGGCTTGGCCCCTCAGGGTCCCAGGAGGCCTGGCTCTGTGGGACATGGGGATGTGTTCCTGGTGGAGGAGGACACTGACCTGGCTCACCCTGACCTCCCACACAGGCCTGGTGGTCCTCAACCTGAGAAGCACATGCTGGGTTCAAAGCCTGACCCTGCCTCTAAAGACCTAGATGAGAACATCACTACAGAAAAGAGACAGGGGGGTGGGAGAGGGAGAACTCGAGAAATGGTTCCAGGGAAACCTACAGATGACATCATCGACCTTGATGGTCCCTCCTCTTCCAGCCCTTCAAAGAAACCCTTAGGTGGTTCTTCTGGAGGCAAGGAGGTACCTCGTTTCCATGGACACCATGATTCTGACCTACTGGATGCAGAAGACCTTCTACTGTCAACACTGGTTTCACCTACCACAAGGCCTGGCTTTACTCTGGTAACCAAGATGACGGAGCTGGAACCCAGCACCCCTAGAATGCCCAATCAGCAGGGTCAGGTAGAGGGCACCCGAACCAGAACAGAAGACAGTGGACCTCCAAGCATAGGAACAAGCTCTACCAGTGACAGGGGCTTGGTCCAGGGTCCTGATGGAAGGATGTTTCGGTTTCTTCGAGGACCTCCAGGGCCAGCTGGACCCTGGGGAAGGAAAGTAAGTTTCCGGATTCTGTATGTTATGTCATGAGACCATAATTAACAGGGCTTAAAACCTTCTTTACTCAAGCTTTCTACATTCATTTTGTGTAATCATACGGTGACATTATATGCTTGGTTGACCTTCAAATGACAATGAGAGTGTGGCACAGTGTTAATAAAGCATAGTAGATGACCTTTTCAAAGACTGCCTCTTTGGACATAAGCAACGGCAAATAGTAGTCTATATCCAGTTAACAAAGCCATGACTCCACATTCACTGTTTATTCAATGTTGCCAGTTTGTTTTTTAGTTTCTTAATTGATGCTTCTGTCTAAAGCAGTAAGCAATTTTACCCTACAGCAGGCCCCCTACTGGATCTAGAACCAACAACCCTCTGGTTGCAAAAGTAGTGATGTTGCTGCTGAAACTTAGGCTTTACTCCAGCTCCCGGAACTTGCAGCTCAGCACTTCATAGCCCCTCTCCATACTCTAGGTAGAGGAGATTGAGGTGGGACCTTCCTGGCCAGATGTGAGATCTGGGCCACTTTTTGTCTTTAAAAATGGCTTCCGCCTCAACATAAAGTTGAGGTGACCAGTCACTTCTGCTTGAGCATTAAGGTATCTAGGGGAAACAATGCAGTACAGTAGGAGTATGTGCAACCCATACACACCCCTCTCAAACCTTTCACACCCTTCAAAGATTTCAGTGCCTCATTTATTTGGAAACCACGTTTTTCCCTTGGGACCTCGAGAATTCGCTCTCCTGTTGTCCTTAGTGGGAAACCACAACTGCCTTGACGGACGCAGTGTTTGGGTAATTTAATTTTTCTCAGCGGGTGGAGATTTTGCAATGATTTAATACTGGGGCTGTCAGCAGCCCAAACAGGGGAAACGGAGAATACTAACACCGAGAGAGTGGAAGCCGCTGTTTCTCACTGCAAGCCCAAGTCATCTTGAGAGGTGTTAATTGTACTGCCAATCAGGTGTTATTTGAAGCTGATAGACCATGCAATTCAAAAAGACAGTAATCTGTGTTTTAGTGTTGTTTCTTTCACCATCCACAGTTTAATGGAAAACCAAGCAATGTGGTTTTAATGCCAGTGTTGTTTGATCAAAAGCAAAGGTTTGAACGACTGTCTTACAAATCACCTATGGCCTAAATAGGTCATCCCTAAAAGATTTCTGCGTATAGAAAGTTCGCTTGCACGCAAAATATATGGAATACCTGAATTTGCATTTAAGAATGTTATTGTCTGCCAAGATTGTGCTTTACTGGAATTGAACAAGGCACTGTTGCTACGTAAAAGGCTAAATATCCATCCCATCATGATCCAAATCCAGGGAATCCTGAAGTTAATTATGAAGCATAACAGATAAGTAGAACAGCAGAACGTAATCATGTATCCACACCTCGTTGTGTATGCAAAATTAGTTCACAAATTTTGTATTGCTATATTTTTTATTGTCATTTTCATTGGACACAGGAACAAAATAGTTTGCAATAAACTTGCTTTTTAAAAATACAATTAAGAGGCTTTAATAGTGGCTGCTTGACTTGGGTTGACATGAGGAGCTGTTTGTAAGGCTGTCTTCTGGTGTGCCTCTCTCCACAACTGCTCAACTAGGCCGTTCATTCTAAAGCTCTCTGTTCATCTCATGGCTTCGTTTTTTTTTTATATGAAAAGAGATTTCTGTTTTGGATATTTCAGTGTTGTAGACATGCTGGGTGAGTCTTGGCTCAGTTTTAATGTGGAAACACAAGTGTGTTCAATCTGAGCTGCCCCCTTTAATGTCAAAACGTGGTTGATTTTATTGCCGGTGTAGCTAATGGTTAAGAAGATTCTGGTTTACCATCGTGCTGACGACACCGCGGTCTCATCTGACCAGGTGGCGGAGCCGGCAGAAGGATAGATTTATGGAGCTAATGAAATTACAGGTTGAAAACATTTCGAGGGCCAGAAGATTTACGAGGTTTCGAGCAGACAAAAGCGGTGCTAAACGGCATGGGCTGCCCTGCCATTCTTCACGCTCGGAGCTGGAGAGGCTGTTAAGCTTTTACGGAGCTCGTATTGGTTTCCCCCGCAAGTGACACTGTTGGGAATTCAGTTAGCTAAGGTGACCTCCTTCCTGGATTAATGTGGCTGCTTTGGATATGCAACCGGATGCTAAACGTCTCTGAGAGCGTCTGTTGGACCATGGACAGGCCATCATGCTGATGCTAAACGTCTCTGAGCGCATCTGTTGGACCATGGACAGGCCATCATGCTGATGCTAAACGTCTCTGAGGGCATCTGTTGGACCATGGACAGGCCATCATGCTGATCCATTTAGTTACAGTTTGCTTAGACCCTAGTGTCTTCTACCCTGTTCATGTTGTTGTCTTTCCAAATGGTTACTGGGTGCTAACATAAAGCAAAATTCCACAGACCCCCCCCCCCCCAACTTTTGCAGACAACCGTTAAGCATTTTTAATTTCAGTTGCCAAACAACTTAACTCTGCATCCATATGTTCTGTTTTTTATTTACATTAATGTGGCAGACACTTTTGTGTAAAACTATGTACAAGTGAACCAAATAATGCTCAAAATTAGTGAAAGTGCTGTATTCCTTTCACTAATGTTTCATTTTTCTTTGATCAACAGAATTAAACAGCTTGCAGTTTCACCTTTTGTCCTTTAATAAATATATTATTGCTAAAGCAAGACAAAAATCCATTTGCACCTGCAGGAATGTTTAGCACGTAGCCCCATGGCTTGCTATTATTTAAGCATCAAGTGATTAAGAGGCCAGCGGGTTAATCAGATAGAAATACACAAGCTGTTTTAGATATAGGATTTTAACTGGCCTGTTACCAGCCCTTCTGCCCAACCAAATGAGCCCATTGTGTGAGCTTGCACCTTTTTTTTTTTTTTTTGAGGTGGATTGACTCTCATTCCTTCCGTAGGGCTGTCCCGGAGAGAGAGGCTTTCTTGGATTCAAAGGTGACAAGGTACGTCCCATTCTACTTAGTTTGTTCCTCCTGTGGGCCAGGCAGTACAAATGAAGTAATCATTTGTGATTTGTAATTGTCAGGATTTGGGTCTTTTAATACCCTCTTTGGATGACCTTGGCTCTCTGCTGTTCTCGAGGACATTAATGGATAATACACTGTGATTTGTAAGCTTTGCATGCTCTTCCAGTTAGTTGACAGTTGAAGTTAGAATGCACAACGTAATTTTGGAGGTATGTTTTCAGCTGTTTGCTCACACACAGTTTGGCTCGGCTAATGGATGCCGTCCCGTTTGAGCTGTCAGCTGGCTGCTTCCTAATGCCCTGCAGGCTGTGGACTGCAGGCTTTGTCGAGCGCTTTAATGCACCTGGAGGAGAGACAATCCAAACATAGGCCTGCAGGGGCTTGGCTAACAGCAGTCGTAGCTGCAGAGAGATGACAGAGACGGGATCTGAGCCGTCTGACACTCCCGACGGATCGCCGGCTAATTTGTGGCCCTCGTCTCAGACAACATGTCAACTCAGGCTGCACGGCATGATTCATTCCGGCCAGTGCATCGCCGGGGGGGGGGTCAAGCTCGCTTGTGTTCGTCTGTGCATGCAGCTTCATGTTGCGTCTGCAGGCAGTTACCGTGCAGATGCCGGAAACCTGCTGTGAGAGTGACATGCTGCCATCCGTCTCCTTTACAGGGGGCCCGGGGCCCGGAGGGCCGCGAGGGCCGCAGGGGTGAGCCAGGACCTCCGGGAGCAGCGGGGCTGCCACGCCTCTACCTGTGGAGGAACAGGGGGGAGGACTGGGCAGCCTTCAGGGTGAGTCCTGCAGACAGGCCCGACAGATTTATTACTTTTATTCTATTCTATTAACTGACACCTGTGCCTAAGATCTTCATCTGTAAATCATTAGGTGCTGGATGTCATAGTAACCATGGGGGGGGCACTGCGACACCCCTTTTTGGAATGCCAGGTTTACATCAACAAAACATGCGACGGGTCCACAAATGTTATTGAAATAGTTTCATTTAATTTTGTATCTGTCAGAAATAAATTAAAAGGGGGGAAAATGGTTGTGGGTGTGAATTTTGAGGTGGTGGACTACACTCGAGGTGGCCCTCAGTCAGAGGTCCCCAAGGACCCAGATTAACTCCTGCTGACAGCCTACCACGCAGAAGGAAGCTTCGTGTTCCTTTGACTCCGGTAACCATTTTGGTCACATCAGTAACTCCTCAAGACCAATCGTTAAAATCTCTTAAACAATAAAAGCACACATTTTTATAAAACCACTTTTTTTTTTTTTTTTTTTTTTGTTGTTGTTGTTGTTGTGGCAATGCCCATCTGCCAGTCATAGCAATGGGCCGCTGAAAATTCCAGACTTCACTGCACAGTTTTGGTTATGCTCTAATTGGCTGAAGATGGCATTTGGTAGTCAAGCATGGCACCCGGCTAATGGGCCATTTCTGTAATCGTGGTGTATTGAACTCGCCCACATGACCGTGGTGTCCTCGTTGATGCCAGACGAATTGGGGGACTGTTGCAGTCACTGACGAGGTGACCTCAGGGCCCACTAGGACCCGGGCCTAAACCGTGACTTGATTTGTGTGTTTGACATGACATATTTGGAGACACAGCAAGCCTTCAATTCGGTGACACATAGTGGAGGCCTCACTTGGGAGGGAGCTGCTGTAATGGAAGGCATCTGCCCTTGAGTGCTTTTATTGTCTTTCAATTGTACCTTTACATTCAAGGTTCTGTTAGTGGGGGACAGATTACTCATAGTGATGAATGGATGACACTTACCCCGGCCAGGTACTGCAGAGACTCATGGGAGAGGGGGGTTGCCTTCAACCCTGCATCCATCCAGCTCCACATCCAGCGATGGGAAGCTGGATGGAGTTGGATTGGAGCAGTCTAACTCCTCCCATTGTATGAGGAGCATATTCGTAGTCATGCTGTTCTGCATACTTTAGCTTTAATCTTAAATGAGCCTTAAATATCTCCCATCAACCTGTGATGTTTCTGTAATCTGCTTTTATTTCAGTCCACATAACAAAGCATGCAAAAAAATGTGTGATGTTGCATTAATTCCAGACGGGATCGCTCCCTTGGCAGTCAATGGACTGGCACGGCTACTGGGGCCTGGTTTAGGGGTGTGGGTTATTGCGGCTGATCGTGATTGTAAATGCTGACCCTGCCCTTAGCTCTGCAAAGGACCCTTCTGATGTGCGCTCTTCTCCTCCCTGTCGCGGTCACAGATTCATGATTTAAACCCTGGCTGCCTTTATCTGTGATGTTTTGGCAAAAACAAAGGCCTTTCTGCAAATTAAAGACGTGACATCGGTTTGTGGCCTGAGCCTCTAATCCCGGATTATCGAGCCCCCATACCGGGAGGGGACCACAGCATCTAGCATGTAGCCAGAATGCCTCTTAGATGTCTGACTCTCAGATCTTTCATAAAGTCCCCTTTCCAGTGTCTCACGCTACCTCTGCAGCAGAGGTTTAGGCCAGGTCCTTTCTGGTGAATTGGTTTAGGAAATTAGAATTACGATATTTATATTAATAAATTCAATAAAGCATTGGTTATAATGGGAGTAAGAAGGCTTCAAAAAGCCTTGTGGGTGGGATTGATTAACAGCAAAAAGTAATCCCAGCCACCAGAGGCCATGTCCCTCTCATTGCTAGGAAAGCTTGTCCACATATGGATCACGATACTCAGTGCTGTATACTATCATAGCAGCACATGTACAGCCAGTTCAAGCAGAGCAAATCTGTTCAATATTCTGTATCTGGACTGAAGAGAGACAAAACCAATAAACAGCAGCCTTGCTGATCTTGATCCTTTACAGGACACCATGCCTGGGCGATCCCAGGAAGGCTGTAGAATAACGACCCATTAAACGGCACTGATATTCACCAGTGTCTTTCCCTTGATGTGAGCAGTGCTTCGGAATTCTCATCCATCTTTGTTCCATTCATGTTTTAACTCGTACCATGTGCCTCCCTCTCCCCCCAGCAAAGCTACTTTTTCCAGTTGCTGCAGGCTGGCTGGCCTGTAAGTATACATCCTCGCCAAAGGCCAGCTGTGCCCTTAAGTGGTCGTGGCTGATGAATGATTGACAGTAGGCGTGTCAGGCTGTGATCAGCTATAAATGTGATAGGGTGTAGCTAACGGTGGGCGTTTCTGATTGTGACTAGAAGTGGGCATGGCCTGTTAACAATTGGATGTGTATGAAAAGGGCGTGGTCTTAGTTAGTCTCTGACAGCCTCCTCTTTATGAGCTTGCAGAGGGAACAGGGGCCTCCTGGACCAGTGGGGGAGATGGGACGACCAGGCCAACCGGTGAGATGCATACCTGCAGTGCAATTTTATGAATCATCATTGCATTGCTATAGTGGCTGACTGCATGTACTTCATCAGGGGTTCTTAAACTTTGTAATCTGAGGACCCAATTAAGAACCTTGTTAGCATGCTGAGACCAAAGAAGAGGATTACTGCAATGACAGCAGACATAAGTGGCGAGGCATCACATACACATTGGGTCGAGACCCAAAGCTTAAAGCCTTATTCATACTTCACTTTTTCGTGCTCCATCATTGTCCACGGACAATACACGTGACTTAAGTTTTGTCTTTAGGGGTGTCCGTGCGAGCTGTGCACATACAGCCGAGATTTTGTATCTGGTGGACATTTTGTGCATTGCCTGTACATGTGCAAAGTGTTTAGTGCACTGTTGGGAATTTCCAGTAGATGGCAGCACTGATTTTGAAAGAACAAATGTCGATGAAGAAGGAGTAAAAGAAGAGAGTGATCGTCATGCATGCCTTCAATGAGAAGCTATGTGAGAAAGTCCGGAGGTACCTGCACATTTAGAACTTGTCTCTCAAGAAGACAGGGCAGAAGCGAAAGCAGAATTGCTCTCAATGGCCTTTGTGTGAGTGTGGTAATGTGCTTAGCTTTTGCTTAAGCTTTATTCAGAGCATGAGGACAGCATGTGCCCTCTGCTGGTCTGGTGGAATATTATCACCACTGACTGAGAACATCTACGTACACTGACAAATGTAATATGGACACAAAGGTCTGTGTGGACTGTGACAGAGCATGGAAAAGTAAAGTATGAACTAGGCTTAAGAAAGATTGTACTAAACCATGTCAGTCTTAACTTTGTACATGCCTCATTCTCAATACATGTATGTACATGTATTATATTCAAAATCCTCTACACCTGTAGCAGAACAGCAGCTATTCTGCCCGTCTCCACTTGCAGAAAGTAGCATCTTGTATTTGTCTGTTGGAGTTGAGCTGTCACCTTGACTACCATTGCTCTCTTTGTGCAGGGACCACCTGGGGACCCAGGACAGAAAGGGGCTCAAGGACACCAGGGAGATATGGTAACTGACACGGGACAGGAGAGTCTATGGAATATGCTAGCTTTGCAGTTTGCTTTAAGGGCCCCGGAGCCGAGCCAGAAAGCTTGGCTCAACAGAATGTCTTGGGGATGAATTGGGAATAAAGTGAGAACAGTTAGCCTCTTTGGTAATGGAGCTTACGAGATGCTTTATATGGGAAAAGTGCAGGACAAACACCACTAGCAGAAACTGGACAAAAATCTCTTCCACTGCGTAGTTATCTGGCTGTTGATCATTGCTCATCACTACACACGGGTCATCAGTACCTACACCTGTGTGACAGAGCGTGTGCTCCTTTTTTTTCCCCCGAAAACCACATGTTTTTCACGGTGGCTGGCACCTGGTTGCACCTTTAGTGGCCTTTCATTAGAATTGCTAATTGCTTATATGTA
>JAACJT020000095.1:5284412-5296659 GCA_009936485.2 Gymnarchus niloticus | reverse complement strand
CTGGAGTGGGTTGCCATTTCCTTCTCCAGGGATCACTTTGGTCTGAGTTCTCCGCTACGACCTGTCCGTCTTGGGTGACCCTACACGGCTTAGCTCATAGTTTCACTGAACTTCTCAAGCCCCTTCGCCACGACAAGGTAGTGATCCATTGAAAGGGAGTGGTGGGATACAAACCCCCAATCATGGAGGTGTGATGCGACCACCAGTGGTAAACACCAAGCCATCATGCCACTTTTGATTAATTTTTAAATAGATATTTTATGTATGCACACATGCACCATGTCGCCCCCAAGTGGAGCAGAAGATAAATAGCGATTGAGACTGGGGACATTAAATTCCTCAAATAACTTAAAATTAGCTAACACTAAAATACAGCTAATCTTCTGTCCATTTTAAAATGCAGTATTTCTTCTGAAAGACTTTAAGGTTTGAAGTAGTTCTCATTCCTGGTTCTGGTGGGTTACTGTCTGTTCAGGATCCACTCAAATTTAGGACTGCGTGTGACTTTTAATTGGGTCTTATCAGCATAGTAATTACTTCAGCCCAATGCTTAACAACTTTGCTATGCCCCCCTTCAAACCAGGATTGAGAAAAAATAGTTTCAGTGACGTTCTTTTTTTATTAAAAGTCATGCCCAGCGATTTCTCTTAGGCGGCTATTGAAAGATTCCTCACATGACAACAGCCAGTATTTCCATCTCACATCTGTCTCACATCTTTGGTTCCAGGGATCCAAAGGGAAACCTGGCCTCAAGGGCCCCGTGGGGCCACCGGTGAGTCCAGCAGCTGGGGCTATTTGCCCTTCTGAAAATATTTTGACAGGAGCAGCTGGGATGGTGTGTAGCTGTCAGCCTGTGACCACAGTATCTGTTCTTAAAGCAAGTGGACCGGAACACCACAGACACTAGGGACCGTCACTTCTAAAGACCAGTAAACACCAAAACACTTAGCAGTAGTCCTGCCACCAGAGAAAGGAGAATTAAGGACTGAACCAAATGCTTCCTTAGAGCTCTTGGCACTATGCTACTATACAGTAAAGTATAAAACTTGCATAATTAAAAGGTGTCTGGCTTTTATTGGGCAGTTTAATGCTGATTCTCCTATGACCTTCAGGGCCCACCAGGAGTGAGAGGTGTTCCAGGAGTGGAAGGGGCCCCAGGGTCCCAGGTGAGTCACTGAAGTAGTCTCTCCAGGCTGGGTGTGATCAAACCAGCGGTGTCTATGTTTTTAGCACAAAACACGTCTCATGACTCTGTTATCCAGCTCAGTCATGTCTTGTTTTCCAGGGGGATTATGGGCTTGATGGCATACCTGGACCAGCAGGGGCACTAGTGAGTTTCAGAGCAGCGGGCGCTCATCTGCTTTCACTTTATCTGAATGTTATTTTTATCTGAAATGATTGGTGTGCCACATGTTCTGTGAAATTATAAATAATGTGTGTCTGTTCAGGGCCCCCAGGGTCTGACAGGTGCTGTAGGAGCTCAGGGGGTGAATGGATCCCAGGTGAGAATCTTCAGGAGACGTCTTCACCTCCAACAGTTTGGACAAGGGGAAGGGAAAACCTTGCGTATTAATACTGACAGTAATTCACTTCTTTTGGCTGGAAGAGCTAAACACACATTGTTCTATATTCTCTTCTCTGGTCTTCACAGGGAGACCTTGGACCACCTGGAGCTGTGGGGCCCAGGGGCCCCCAGGTGTGTGGTGTCACTTCAATATTGCGAGCATTGCAAGAACTTGTGGCACAGCACCACCCTGTGGCCCATCCTGGCAAATGATCTCTGCCTTTGTCTGCTTCATTCAGGGTCCACCAGGGCTCGAAGGACCCAGCGGATCTCAAGGTCCCAGGGGAGCTCAGGTAATTCTGTTCAATTCTATTAACTTCTGTTGTACACCTTCCCACATGGCAACTGCAAAGCATTAGCATAAACTGTGACAGTAACATTACCAGCAGCCATATTCAATTAACAGTAGCACTGACATGACCACCAATGTGCTGTATATGAACTGTGAGGTGGGTGTTCGATCAGCATACCGCCAGTCTTTTAAACAGCATTAAGGATCTGGACCTACACTCTCAGGACAGGAAGTCCCACCAACAAGCAAAATTCTACCTCTGTGGCCCAAGACATAGTCCCTCAGATTTTTAGCCCTAACAAGCCAAAGAAGTTTGAAATTTCTGCAGGTGGAGGAGAAATTATACAACAGGAGTCACTGTGTAATGTGACATATCTTTGTGTGCAATCGGGGAAATCGACCCTTCCTTTGTTTATCTTAGCTTCACAGTGTCTCTCAGAGTTACTCGGTCTCTCCTCATGTAGGCTGCCCTTGCATCAATGGTCCTGAGCAGTGGGGGCGGGGGCGAGGGGGAGGGGTTTAATGGCTCACTTAGAGAGGCTAACGCTGGTGGAGCTGTCAGAGAGGGTCACATGACCCAAGATCAGCGTGCCAGCCTGTGTTTGGGACAGCAGGATGTGAGCCTTAGTGTCCCTCAAACACCCAAAGAATGTTGATGCAATATACATCCCAAAATAAATGTACACCCCTATTTTTAAAATGTCTGAGTGGTGCGAGTCAAACAACAGAAGTCAAACAATATTTTTAACATCGTCAAACATCCACATGTCCATTCTAAGACTTAAAAAAAAAAATACCGTGTGGGATTCAATTTCATAGCTGTTAATGCAAATAGTTGTGTCTTTGAGTTTGGTGTTAATACTCAGGGTAACTAGTTAGCATCTGAAGTAGATAACCAGACAATGACCCTGACTTTACTGTGTTTCTCCAGGGCAAACCTGGAACTGGTGGTGCTCCAGGTCCCAAAGGAAACACTGTAAGTTCAAAAAAAAAAAAAAAAGATAGCTACAACACACACACACACACACACACACACACACACACACACAAGTATCCATATGATGTTATAGCTATCTGAATTTCACCTGTTGACGCTCTGGAGCTTGTGGGCCTATCAGTCGAGTGAGAACAGACGCGGCGTTCACTGAGGCCCGTCATTAATCTGGCCTTGAAAGGGCACCGCGCCTTGTAAAGCCGTAGAAGATAACGTGTGCCATGAAATTGGACACCAAGAGCATGAGCCAAAGGGAAACAGATGAGATTTCATGCCCCAATGTTAATCAGACAGCATTCGTAAAACTGCCATTATGTGTGCTGTCAAGCGTTTTAACTGCTCTAAATCGCGGTTAATATTACTTAAATGCTCCTGTTATAATAAGTTCAAGTGTTAGGGCAATCCGGTTTTCACGCAGATATTGTGAATTTATGATGACAGAGGTATAAATGTAGATGAAGTGGCATCCATCATGAGCGGTATATTTATCAGCGAGTCAGGTGATGAGTTATGATGTCAGTGGCGGAAGTGGAGCAGGAAGTGAGACCGGGGGAAAGTGATGATATAAATTAAACCTGACGCCTGTCTTTATATGCCCCCCCCATCAGGGACTGATAGGAGTAGCTGGGGCCCGAGGGGAGTCAGGGTTTGAAGGGCCCGCGGTAAGTACCTGACCATCTTGAGCCCCTGGGGACGAAAGTTGGCCGACCTTGCTGTGCCCTCATTTGTGGGGGAAAAAAAAATCACCTGTATTAGCATTTGTGAAAAAACCAATGAAGGCTCAAACGGACAATAAGATATCTAGATGATGATGTCTCAGGAGTGGACTTCAGTCCTAACTTGAATCGGTTTTTTAAATAACCAATTTAACAGAATAATAAGGTACTGCGGACAATGGAGGCCTTTCAGAAAATAAAGTAGCACCCGCTTTGAGATATTTTTAATCAGCGGAGTGTGTGAGTGAAGTACACCAGAGCAATGGAATATCGAACTGCCATAGTGATCCACCATCCATATGTGGACTGCAGGGTTGACAACAGCTGCTTTTAGCAAAACTTAATTTCTGCATTTCTGCCTAAAAAAATCTGAAGGACCAGAGGTCAAGAGGGCAGGAACAATAGTAAGTCACATGCTCCCTTTGTTGTTTTCAAAGTGCCAGACAATTTCTGTGTCATTAAACCTCCTCCTCCTTAAAAAAAAAAAAAAGAAAAACATACCCACTGGAATATCTGCATGTGGCTTGCATTTCAACAGAATTCTGACTTTGATCCCAGAAATTGCCAGCTGACATTTTGTTAAGTTTTACAGCCCCTGAGGTTGTTACTTCAGGCCCGCAAGCATGTCATCTTTTAACAGACCGCCCTTTATTATCCCAATGCCACGGCCGACAAATTAAAAGTGTCCCCTGATATTTCCGGAGGGTTACATCATTAAAATCGTGGTCACGCCGGCCCTCCTCTTAGCCCTAGCCGTGCAAGGAAGATGCAACAGCAGGAGTGCTCCAGGCATAATCCTGGAGAAGGAGAAACGTTTCAAGCATGGGGGGCACGTAGCAGAGGAACTGGACCAGTGGCCAAAGGCTTTGGGTTTGAGTCTGAGGCAGCAACTAGCTGTAGAACACCTGATAAGGTGTTTGGTCCTGGTTTCTTCTGGGAGTATGCAGCTTTGAAAGAATCAGATTGGACACAGAAGGCCCATGACTAGTGCTGGACTGGGGAGCATGGTGACTCAGGGGGTACCACTACCTCCTCACATCCTCAGGGTTGAGGGTTCAAATCCCACTTCTGGTCTGTGTGTGTTGCGTTTGTGTGGTCTCCCTGTGTATCATTGGGGTTTCATCTGGGTATTCTCATTTCTTCCTGTGGTGCAAAGATGTGCAGAATTATGGTTAATAAGTTGTCATGGTGCCCTGTGATGTTCCCTGCAATGTTTGTGGTCCAGAATAAGCTAGAGACTCACCTGCAACACTGACCAGGATGATCAGTTGGTAGATGGATGGTAATTGGAAATATCACCCACAGAACATTGGTCAGATATCAGTAGGAATAGGGTGTTGAACTCTTTGGAGGGATTCAGTGTCTCTGCAGATGTGCACAGCTGCCAGACTAATTAACATTGTAATAGTATGACACTTGTTCCATCTCTCTCTCAGGGCCCTATTGGTGCACAAGGTTCACAGGGGCCTCCTGGTGACAGGGTAAGGAGGTCAACTCTGTTCTCCTATGTATTAAATGTGTGTTCTCCCTTCCCTGCACAGTCACTAAAGCTAGACAATGTGTAACCCCCAGTCTCTCTGTTACCTCATCAGGGTGTCTCGGGACCAGATGGAGACCAAGGGGACACAGGACTCAAAGGAGCTTGGGTAAGAACCTAAACCCAGTTTATTAGGTCATCGAGCTGCACAGCAGTTCACAGGCTGTACTGGAGACAGATGCTGAAAAAAACCAGAAGTTTCACATCTCAGGTAGGGAAATGAAGTCATATCCCCAAAACAGATATCCGATCTTGGTTTTTCTCAAGATCCGCCTGTGTGAAAGTGTTACAAAGAGACTTACAGTGAGTGAAGCTCCTGGTCTAACCATTGGTTTATATCCAAGGCCCTTGTCTTGTCCCATTAAACATTTTGTACTGTTGGATATTTTCACTGAATCTTTGAGACAAAAATATTCTGTTTAAAAGGTAAAATATCAAATTGTTATAATTTATTCCTCCTAACTTAATAATTACGCTTGCTGTATTTTTCCAAAAGGACAACATTGTGGATCATTACAGTGATACCAGAGTCTCACAGAAAAATGGTCTTTGTCATGTTGCCAATGCCCGGTTTCTCACAGGGCATCATGGGAGCTCCAGGAATCATGGGCCTTCAAGGGGAACGAGGCCCTGTAGGCCTGCCAGGCTTTCCTGGGTTGAAAGGTCAGCCAGGTCCTAAAGGGATCCAGGTATTAGCCTCTCCCTGGCTCCAGGTTTCCTCCTACAGTAGGATAGCTTGGCATCACATAGTCTTTGTCAGCAGAATGCAGCTCTGCCTGAGCCATCCACCACCAGGAAAGCGGAGGGTAAAATCTCCCAGGTGGATTTTAGGGGAATGAAATATTCAAGAGAAGGAACAGCATCGGAAAATCCCAAAATATGTTGTCATGGTATTGTTTGATATATATATATATATATATATATATATATATATAGCTTAGAACTATTTGAATCTTGCCACTAATGGGAAGTTTGCGTCTTGCCCAGGGTGAAGATGGGGAGCCCGGTGTGCAGGGAAAAGCTGGCTCAGAGGGTTCAAAGGTCAGAGACACATTGTACTACCTGCAGCCATAAACAGGACTTGCCATAGGGTTGTCTGCCACGCTCTGATCTTGTTCACAATGTTTCCAGCCAGTGTTGGCTGCCATTGACAGTAAATCAGATGATTCCAGCAGCCTTGAAGTCTATTGACAGAAAAGAAACATTATTTGCTCAGAGTCCTGTGGCCTTTCGATGCAATCTCACGTTCTGCTATTGTTTATGTTCTGTTTGGTAGCTCTGTGTACGCACTCGCAAAATAAGAACGTTTTGTTTCTCCATAAAATGCATCTGGAATGTGAAAAGAGAAATGCGTCAACAGGCAAAACGCTTGTCTGGTTCCGTTTTTCATCGGCTCAGTTTGTTTCTGATGTCCAGCGAAGTACGTGCCTGTCTGTCGTTATTAAAGGGGGACAAGGGACCTGAGGGACGTCTCGGAAGACCAGGAGCCAAAGGCCCTCGGGTAACATGCATCTTTGAGCCTCATTGTAGAGACCTTTACTACATTTGGTTAGATCTGATAGTAGACTGCAGATGGCAGATGTCAGTTAATGACACAAGCCTAAGAAAGAGGTCGATTTGAATTCAATTTATTTTTATTAGTGCTTTTCACAACATGGTTGCTGAATGGCACTTAAGAGGAGTGTGTGGTAATTAAAATGTACTTTGATGAAAAAGGAAAAAAGGTTAGAAGGCAATGGAGGAGAGGAACCAAAAATCCAAGAACACCTCTGGGGGTCCAAGGTCAACTGGCCGCCCTCCCGCTAGGGCAGGAAACCGCTTTACAGGGCAAGGGAAAATATATGAATGAATACTAAGAGTCAAGTCATCATCAGCAAGCCAGTCCTGGTCCTCAGCAAAGCAGTTTTTTGGAGAATGACTAAACTGAGACATTCCCACAATTCCTACCAATACAACTACTACTTAAAGCTGAGATGGATGACGTTCCACTAATGAGGTCCTGTGCTATCCTTTTAGGGTCGCCCAGGACAACGAGGGCTTGCCGGTCTACCCGGGGAGCCGGTAAGAACGGTGTATACCGGGGAAGGAGGGGGTCACACCCTCCAAGGCATTCTACCTACTGGCCTCTTCTGATGATCCGAACATGTTACCACTCCATACGTAACACGTTTTGAGCTGAGTCAGTTTTTGATTAATCGTACTTTGTCATGAGTGTGTTTTTTCTGTTTTTTTTTTTTTTTTTTTTTTTTTTTTATGTCTCACAGGGTTTGTTGGGCTTCTCTGGGGCTGAAGGACCCGAAGGAAAGCCCGGTACACAGGTTCCCATTCTATATATTCTCATACCCTGATTATCATATCCATCTACTGCTCCCTGCACACACCCACACAGGCATACGGTCTCCAGCTGGTCATGTGACCTGGAGCTGGGACCCTGCTGGCTCCCGCTGGCTGCAGAGGCAGAACAGGAGAAAGACATGCAAGCTAGCCAGCTGCTGGCAAACAAAGCCTAGGTAGCAGGAGAGATCGTCTGCGATACATGTACTCCTTGCCCCAAAAGCCTCTGGGAGTTTGCCAGCAAATCTTCCACAATACCAGCTGGCTGACTTTGTGCCGTATTCACAGCCTGGCTTGTTGATGAACTCAGACTGTACCCCTGTATTTTTTTGCAATGCATGTTGTATTTATTGTGAATATGGTTGTTTACAACCCTTCATCATAATACACTGAGTCTATTTCAAATGTAAACATCTTGGTAAACTCCGAAAAACTCCTCTCGGCATATCACGGAAGGGATATGGCAAGAGAGTAAAACAGTTAGTCTTAGGGGTGGATTACCATAAACGCTGGCATAAACTATAGACTTGTACTTTCAGTGGTATAGAGTCTCCATTGACTTTGTATTTTTTATATCTTTGTGTGTGTGTGTGTGTGTGTGTGTGTGTGTGTGTGTGTGTGTGTGTGTGTGTGTGTGTGTGTGTGTGTGTGTGTTGCTGCTGACTGTTTCTCTCGTCTCCCAGGGGCATCCTGGTGTATCTGGGAACGCGGGCAGCCGAGGGCCCAGGGTGAGTGTCTGATCAAACACTCATCGTCTCTAACACACACTGATTAACATACACTGCCACACTGTTAGCTTGCGGCGTAATTTTCCCTTTTTGTTTTTGTCATTTCTGCATATTTTTAATGCATTACCCTCTCTCTCTTGATCCTGGTTCATTTTGGGCTTGCCCAGATGTGGTTTTATAGTGGATTTTGTGTTTTTCTACCTTAGTTATTGTGTAGTATTGTTGTACTATTTTAGCTATTATATATAATATTGTATATATGAATATTTGTTTCCAGTAACTTCATCTTTCAATGACCCACTGATGGTCTGTTACAGCCACTCTCTTTCATGTCTTTTTTTCTTCTCTCTTTCGCTCCTTCTCTCCCTCTCTCCACATCTCCAGGGTGTTCAAGGGGTGGCTGGGGAAACAGGACAAGAAGGGCCCCCGGGAGCCCCGGTAGGTCCGACCTCAGCTCTTCCCATTTATGCCGTCATCTAAGGGATGTGAAGGCAACATGGCATGCCTGTTTTCACCGGACCAAAACCCCGCGCCATCCCCCAGGCTGAAGGCCTGAGTGCATCATGTTCTACGCCAAGACCAGAGAAGCACATATAACAAGCAGCCATGTTACCGTCTGTACTGGGACTCCTGCTGTCTCCGCGGGTTCAAGAGGCGAGCGCCATGGAGACATCCTCTCCCAAGTCTGAGCCTGACAGAGCCACTGTTTCAGATAAAACTCTTCCAAGCATCAAGATCTTGTATTAAATCATTTTACACTTGGGTTGCTATGGTGATGGTCCTTCCCGTGGTGTCCTTAGGCTGAGAGGATGCAACAATTGAATGTTCTCTATGAAAAATCCTGCAAAAATGCAAAACAATATCCCCAGATCACCAGAGAAACGAAACTTAATAGTCTACCACTGAATTGCTTCACTACATAACCAGCAGAATAGAAAAGTATTTGAATTATTACCCAGGCCGGCTGCCTTTGATACAGGTCTGCTCAGTAAATAGACCAAAAACTATGCATGACCTAAAGTGAACATTAATCAAGGTGGAAATTTATGTGCTGTCTGCAGGGTGTTTCATTGCAGCTTTTGGTGGAGGCACAGGTGTGTGCTTACCTGACACCATGACACAGTGGGCTTTGGTGTCAGAGATGAAACCAGCTGCAGTGAACCAAGACATGTCCCAAAACCGGTGTTTCCCGGCCCCCAACTTTTTGAAGTGTCCAATGCAGATGAAAACAGGTGTTTCATTTTAAACAGGGCTGATGGCTCCTGGCTGCACTTTCCGGTGCTGTACTTTTGCCAGTCATACTAAATGCCATGCTGTAGGGCTGGCTGACATCGCTTCTTCTCTACCCAGGCCTGGCTTGGTCTAGTGTAGGTCTGTGCCATGCCAGGCTGTCCCTCTCAGAACTGTTCACCTCTCTGCATTTATGTGTTTTTGGACTGTAGTTCCTTGCAGTGGACACAATTTCCATTGTGTTCTTATTCAATTTCTTAGCCAAATATCTGTGTTTACACTGAGTGCAAATATGAAATTGCACGTTTTGTAATTTGCCTTGTATGGAAACCCCTGCTGGCTGAGATTTTTTTAATGACTGGTTATTAGTCAAATATTTTTTGTTAATAAACAGTCAGTTGATAACCAACAAACAACTCAGTAATTACTTCATTCACATTGATGAGCTTTTTATATGTATATATTCATGACAGGGTCCACCAGGAAGACCAGGACCAGGAGGAAACCCTGGACCCCCTGGTGAGAGGGTGAGTTGCAGGAAGGAGATGAGGCCTGTTTTTGGATGCAGCTGGAGCCCAGCAGGTCACATGTCAGCCATGTGTGTTTTTTTTTTTTTTTTTTCCTTAATTTACACATGGAACATTAATTAAGCCCGCTAGTATGCTTCAGCTTGGTAAACAGATTCAAAGAAGCAGGAATAGACCACCAGTTCCACTCCAGTTAAACATGTCATGAGGTATTAGGAAGAAAAAGACACCAAACACTTTGCTACATAGTTCTTCTGCAATCTAATAAGTCTTATTTTGATTTGTCCAAGGAATGATTTGAATAGGAGAAGATTGTGTAGTTTGTGTTATAGTGTGTAGGTAAGTGTGTGGATATGTGCTTGATCAACCGAGTACCAGTAATAGGACAAGTGTCCCAATCCAGCTGCCCATTCTACCTGTGTTCCCTTCCCTTCCAGGGCTTCATGGGAAAGGAAGGCTTGGAGGGGCCACAGGGACGAGTAGGCATGTATGTAAGTGATACCTGATCAGGTTTTGCTCGGGGGGGTTACAGCCCAGATGTGTCTCTGTCTATCACAGTTAGGATGTGAAGGGTTTCTTTAGATGCATCATACATCTCTAGAGACTCTTCACCATCTTTGAAGTACCAGCTGACTTTTCTTTATCATCTACATACTGAATGCATGAAGCCAATAAAGGTACTGCTCAGCTGGGGTGAATCATGCCTTCAAGGTTGAGGGTTTGTATCTGGCTTCTGCCTCCACTTCCAGAAGGTTCTGGTGGAACGGTGACTTACTGTATGGCAGCTAAGATTCTCTCTGAATTATGCCAAACCTAATTGGAAAATCTGTTGAATTATTACTGAAGATGTGCTGGTTACTGTCTTATATGGCTGAATAAACAGATTTTTATCCATTTTCACCTGTCTTGGTCCTAAATATACACCAGCTTGTTCATCCATTTGTTGTCTGTAGGATAAATTTACATGAAAGGCTGAGGGTCTGTATTATGTTTTTTCCACTGTGTGTGTCATTCTTTCCTCAGGGTTTCCCTGGGGCTGTTGGCATGCGTGGAAGGCCAGGTCACATGGGAGATAGGGTAAGGGTGACACTGGTCTTACTTAGACCCTCTGGACATGAGGACGTGAATGGGTTTTTAACCTACCTGAACAGTTTGGAAATTAAAATCGGCTAAATAATTCCACAGTAGTAATAGGTTGGTCTTCTCTTTCAGTACAAAGGCTGTGGTGGTTAAACCTCTGCGCTAAAGCATAGGATGCCTTTGCACTCACTTTGCCAATGTCTTTTAGTATATGCACGGAAAAGCCAGATGGTCCCCATTTTGTGACGAACACTCATGATGACCTGCCATGTTGCTTCCCTGCCTCTAGGGGGAGCCAGGAGTCCGAGGCCTGCCTGGAGCACTGGGAAAAAGTGGTCTAGCAGTAAGTGTGTGTCTCACCACTACTCTGCACATATACATGGTCACCACCATAATTTCTATCCTGGAGAGGAACCAACAGCTGTACAAAATGATTGCTATATACTGCTTTTCACTGGTATTGGAATATGGAACCCAGAGTGTTTCCGTGGTTTTATTTCTTATTGTCCTTGATTTGCAGCACTACTATTTGTTAAAATGGTTTGGTTTGGTACTCTGTGCTAACCAGCTACCCTGAATATAGTCACAGTTACCGTTTTTTCTCACCGCTAAACCTCTCCATGCCTCATCACGCTGTCATACAAGTGGAGTGTGTAAAGCCTTGGGGTTTAACTTTAAAACTGTTGTTCCAGGGCTCACCGGGACCCCCTGGAGAGAGAGGCCCTCCAGGTCCCCACGTAAGTGACATTGATGGGTTATGAGATCTTCTGCTCAAACTGGTCTGTCATACCCTGCGATGTTATTATTAACAACCACCTTTCCTTGGGTGTTTTTGCCCCTAGGGTCACCTGGGGCCCCCAGGCCCCCAAGGACTGCAGGGAGCACCGGTAAGTGTTGGTGCTGTTATTTCCCTCCTAGGCCTCTCTCAAAGGGATGATAGTCATTGAAAAATCTCTTGCTTCAATTGACCAGATCCAATGCTAATCAGATCGCATGGGCAGTTTTGTTCCAGCCTCCTCTGAAGATGATACATTCAAATGGGTGAATTAGTGCATATTGATTGTAATGGTTTACAGTGCTTCATGGATGATGTCCCAAAGTTGAAAGCTTGCAGCCTCTGAAGGAAAATGCACCTTTTGATTTCAAAATATAACGGCAGGGGACCAAAATATACTGCTCAAAAAAATTAAAGGAACACTTTGAAAACACATTAGATCTCAATGGGAAGAAAAATCATGCTGGATG
>JAACJT020000095.1:5198758-5284312 GCA_009936485.2 Gymnarchus niloticus | reverse complement strand
GCTTCGAGAGGCGGTGGAGGACAGGGCGGCCTGGCGTGCTGTGGTCCATGGAGTCGCAAAGAGTCGGACACGACTGCTTGACTAAACAAAAAAAAGACCCAGAATTTCCCCCTAAGTCATTTATTGGCACTATGAAATAACATAACAGCACAATTCTTTCTGGGCTCCAGAGTGACCTTGGAAAAATTTAGAGGGTACGAAAAAATGGGAAATGAATTTAACGGGAGTTTAAGAGTATTTCTATCTGTGCTTCCATGGTGAAGTTAAGTGAAGGAAATTCAAGTCATCCCTTTCGTATACCTCCGAAACTTTGAATGTCTGTGATGTTTAGCTCCCATTCAGACCTTCAGTAGAGAAGCTCTGTCAATACTAGAAGGTTCCTCCATATTCCATGTTTGCAAGCTTGTATTACCTGCCAATAATATGTCTTCTTAGTCTTGGTATGGTGGTACCTTTTACCCAGAATGTCACCATTAATTTACTTCATACTGAAGCATGTTTTATTAAATAGGGTTGCCATGTAACAGGGACAGCTGCGTTGGTTAGATAGTTAATTGTAATTTTTTCTAGCTCTTCTTCATGAGTTAACAATGTAATTAGCATTCCAGAATTCTTTAAGCAAACACAGCTGCTGATCTTCAAAAATCGTAGTCTAGTCATGGTTCTGCCAACCGAGTATCCAACAATAATTTAAAAAAAAATCACTACACATACTATCATAGTTGCTATATTTTAACAGTACAATATGGTTACTGTATTGAACAGGCAAAAGTCTGTTCATTCCAGAGGTCCTTCACCATGATCTGAAAAGCCATCACAAATATAGGGACCTGATTCGAGTGGCACTGAATGACATTCAACTCTGTGTTGTCACATGCCTCTTAACCATATGGCCTGGCATGACTCACCCACACGACCTCACAAGTTCGTCTGACCATGTACGCCCATCCATCTGACTATCATGTGGCTATGGCTTCTCCAGTGCAAAGTACTGGTGGAACGTTCTGGAACTGAAATATTTACTTCACCGGGAATGCTGGACGATCAGTATGACCAGAAACTTATTATGGAAATATATTTATTTTCCAGCCACGGAGCAACAGGACTCCCAATAAGCTCAGACCGGCATAAAAATAGCCCCTTCCACTAACGTGCACTGGCAGTAAAGACCTTGGCCCTCTTGGCAGCGGAAGCACCATGGGCAGACCTGTGGTTATTAACCAAAGAAATGTTGGGGAATCGCCACCGTCGGTGCCAGTGCAGCGCTGGAACTAAAGGGAGGGAAGGGTGACCGCTGTGGCCCGACCCTGAGCACTTCCGCATGTCCATCTGATCCTCCACCAAGCTGCTGGCTTCGCCTTCACCCACCTGCATGGTTTTCTCCTCACCGAGGGAGATTAGCCGGGATGTATTAGTATCACTGAGTGTACTTACAGCCGACACGCGGCGAAAAAGCAGCCTGACAAGTCGTGGCACCTTCGGGAATCTCCATCCCACTGGGGCTGCGGATGTTCGCTAAAATACCCACCCAAAAGGTGCGGGCCTGGTGCCCGATTAACACTGGCATTTTGACAGGCCTCTGCTTTGTGAAGTGACCCCATCTTTACGCTCATCTGGAGCCCAGTTTGAAAAATTGTCCTGCCTGCTTGCGACGGGCTTTACAGACAATTTAGCATGCAGTCGTAATCAAGTGGCAATGCGGCAGGCATTGTTCTGGAAATGGTCGACAGCATGTGAGTGTTTCCAAATCTTCACAGTCTTCTCCACGACGCTGACTGAACCTTGACTCGTTGCATGTATGCTGTTAAGTCCAGCAAAAAAAATATAAGTTTTGACTTTCAGTGTGTCATTTAATAGTAATCACACATCAGACCGGGCCAACATGAGTGACTTTCAAACTCTTATCATATTCTCCTGGCTTAGTCCATGTAAAAATCAACTTTGTATTCAGCTTTCAGTTTTGTATTCAAGCGGGTTATGTGTAACAGGTATGTTTTTTTTTTTTTAACCCTCTTACGTATTTTAAAAACGTCCTTGGCTCAGCCCAGAGATAAGATATTATAGAGGTAGAAGCATCGAGACACAGAAATGCATACACAGTCAGGTGTTTGCTTGTTCACACTTGCACACCGAAAACCAAGAACATGCATTGCGCATAGTCCCATATGCATATTTATGCATATTAATAATGGCAGTCAAAATTAGGTGGATTGGTGAGAAGCAGAAGAGGATCCTACTCTTCTTATGTAAAATGATTTTGCCGTGCCATCTGTGCACTCTATATAATGTGCATGATGTTACCAGCCAATCATGCTTCGGTATGTAAATTAGCTGTTGGATTATAGATATTCATTTTTTTATACTGCTTTGACAAGACTGCTAAATAAAGGCCGTATCCAGGGGCAAAATTTTCAGCTCTGAGCCAGGCATGTCAACCAGACTCTCACTGAAATATGTAGCTAAGTCTTCCTGTATATGATCTGTAAATTACACTCTAAACTGGGTGTTCACTTTTCACATGATGTTATGTTCCAGGGGGATCTGAGAATTGAAACCACTGTCAGATCAAGGAATATTTATCCTAGAGCAATGCGATATGTGAACCTTCTCCAGCTTCCTGAAGCTGGAGAAAAAAAAATGTTATGCGTCGTTGGAAAGTAGGTGATCAGATGCACAGGGTTCACCATTTCCTTATTTGCTGACCCGTGTGGCAGATACAAAGCATGTAGATGGCTTCAGCGGACTGTGTTCCACGTGAAGAGAAAATATCCGGAACTGGCGACCAGCACACACACACGCAGGACATCGTGAGCCATCCTGGACAGTCACAGCATGTCCAGAATGAGAGAGCATGAAAAACCAACAGCAAGGCTGTTATTTTGCATTGCTAATATGAGTTACCTAATTACATAATAGGTTAGAATTGTAATTCCACAGTCACCACAATTATTCCATGTAATTGACTTTTATTGTAAATCTTGCATAGTGCTTATGACGAACACACAGACCAGTTTTGTTCCTTGACCGGGGCAGACAGAGCTACTGTTTAGTGGCCAGGCTGGAAGTGGTGGCAGAGGTTAACATCTGCCAGAAGCTAAGGCCAGTATGCACACACACTAAGGCCTTTTGTCTGTCAGGCTGCTAAGTGTACACCCCTGGTGGCAGGCCAGCGACCGCACCTTTATGGTGCGTTGGGGTAGCATGAAATATGAATGCATGCACAGTCCGATACCCTGGGCAGCCATTCACCTTGAAAATTGGATGTACTTTGTTGGATGAGTTCGCAGTAATAGTTTTTTGTTTCTGCATGTCAACTGTGAGGGATGTACCGTGGATGGGGGTGGGGGTGGGGGTGGGGGAGGTTAACAATTTACACAAATTGATTTTGTCGCAGATTTCTCAGAAAAGTCTCAGTGCCTCTTCCATGATTTTAATGTACTTGGTATGCAGCGCAGAATCAAAGTGTGAATATTAGGACTTTAATAATTTAATGATTAATGATCTAATCTGTGTTTTTTTTCTCCAGTACAAATATGTGCACTCTAATTTATAGGATGCAGATCAAAATGTTTAATTTCACCCCATGGGTGTGGGGTGCAGAGAATGTCCTCTCTCCTATCTTTCTCCTATCATATTTTGCTTTGCTGTTGCTGACTGCCTCACTGCAAATAAAGGACACTTCCTGTTTCCCATGTTCTGAAGCCATTTTGGTGAGGAGAGATACCCGGGGTGAGGTGAGAGAGAGAGTTTCCCTTCCTCACAGAAAGACAGCTGTTTGAGCTGATGATCCCTCAAAATGCACACACACCCAGCGGCATTAGTGAATGCCCACTGCACTGCCCCAATGACAGACCTTGGAAGCACCCACATCTCATTATTATCTCTGAGCAGAATCTCATCAAGGCAAAACAGAGATGCTGTAGTTCAACATTTAAATTCTTACACATATGGGATCTCCAGAGGACCAAATAGAATCGCCTTAGGTAGGTCTAACAAGTGGTGTCAAGCTTAGTTAAATACTCTGCAAGCACATTGGTTAATCTTGCAGTTGTAGGTGTTTGAGGGTTATGGTTACCTGATCGACAGCCTGACCTAGGTTTGTGCAAATTAGCTGGGTTGACCAGAGGCCCCATAGTGTCCAGGGTGTGAGGTTGCGTTATTATACGGTGCAACGTGAGAGATACACAGTACCGCAATTCCTAAACTGGTTTGCTGTGACAAACGTGAGTGAAGGGCACTACCTGAGTGACATATGACCTGACCCAGGCTTTGCTTGCAACCTCCCAGGCCCCTCCACTAGGGGGCACTCTCCGCTTCCTGCCAACACCTAGCAGCAGATGCAGCCGCAGCAGGAGCTACGTTACCGTTGTTCTGTCCGTCTTCTGTATTGGCTATATTGGCATTAACAGGCTGAACGGACTTCTGTGGAAAGGCCATGTCAATCCTGCATTCATCACTATGTTTCCTGGGGGGTGCACATAAAAGAAAACAATGCTGGTATGTGCAGGAATGGCGTGTTTGCAATGCTGCCAGCGGGGGGCTATTTCTCTGCTCTAATATCCCATCCCCTGAGATGCAGAGCTAATTTGTTAGCAATAAAACTGGAGCTAGCATGACAGCCGCCTTCCCAGTTCAATCTGGGGGAAATGCTGGGGAGTGGCGGGGAGAAAATGATTCACACAATTTGCTGACGTTACGCTGCAGCCTTGGACGCGTCTCTGCTTCTGGTAGATCTGGAGCCACTGTGCCCATCGTTTGCTTCTGGCTGCTATCCGGAAAATGTATGCCTTGATTATGTCATATGGCAGCTTGGCGGCGCTGATGCCAGCCAAGTGATTATGTGGAGCGTATAGATAATATTTCTAAAATGTTTAGAAGAGCCATATCAGAATTATATATCAAACTAATATACAATGATCATCCACTATATTTTCTTCTTAAAATGGGATTATGAAATAAAATATTAAACCATTAAATAATATGTTAATATCAATTCTCATTAAAAAAAATAAAAAATAAGGGCCAATTCAACTGTTGAAGGGAATGGACAGTTTGTAAAGTGACATGCTGCTCAGTGTTTCCTAGTAATTCCTGTTTTCACTTCTCTATGACATGATTTATCAGCTGTAGCAGAGGCATGGACATCAGAAAGCTAGACTATTGGAGAATGTTCTCTCCTTCCCTTCACTTCAAGTCGGCAGTCACCATAACCAGCAAGAGAAACTTGCGATTTGTTCACGGCCATCAGTGGCATGGCAGAGTCTGCGACTGCTGGGATGCCTTGATTGGAAAAGGCATAAACGGTTTCCTCGGTAATCAGATGAGAGAACGGATGGCTTAAGGCAACGACTCGCCTTGTTTAGTCCGGGCCGCATCCATAACACTTACAGAATATGCAAAGTTTTTAATGGCTACCTGCTTCAGTTCTGTTCATTGTTATTGTCCATGTGCTTAGCAGATGCCTGCGTTCAGGTTATCTCTTGATATTTTCTTAGTAATTTATATAACTGATTGATATATTCAGGTTATGCACACTACTTTGACACGTGTGTTTTTCTATTCCATACACATGGCTTAAGGATCACAGAACATATTCATACATTCATGTAAATGCATGTATTTTTGCCCATGTGTTCATATATTTCACTCATTGTTGTGTCTTTAACCACTTTCTGCCTCACTCTGTCTTTCTCCTGCTATTCATTTACAAAAAAAAAAAAAAAACCTGTTTACTCCCATTGCTTTTTGGTGACGTTTCGTATCAGGAACTGAGACAGGTCTGGGTTTTGTCTTCAGCCTGTGGCTGCAGTTGCAAAAACTATTGCAGTATAAACTGAAAATCCAGCCAACAGCCAAATCTATTAGAATAGGTGGTGCTTCAGGCAAAGAAAGAACCCCCCCCCCCCCCTCCCAAAATGCATCCTGGGTTGGAATACACTTTATTTTTACTTTAACTGAATTTAAGATTTTTCGATCACAATGCTCTTTGTCCTGTTGTGACTATCTAGACTCCTTTGCATTAATTACTCTTATTATTATTATTATTATTATTATTATTATTATTATTAATTTCTTCATTTGTGTATTTAAAACTAAGCAACAACTGGAGTCTTTCTATTTCACCACGTATTTACTTTGGAGACAAGAGTGAAGCCCTTTCTATTACAAGAAAATGTATATGCTGGTCTTTGAAATGATTTAAGCTTTTTTATATTGCTGAGATACCTTACATTTTTACCCCACCAAGGTTGCGAAAACCTCAATTCCCCATGTTAGTTCTGGTCACCCCTTAGGATGTCACTGAGTATCACCAAGGTTGTGCATCTCCACAATCTGGGTGTCATGGTTAGGAAATATTTTAGCGATATATAGCTAGGTTCCCACAATGGGTCGGCTAAGTTGTACACTGTATGTTGCCCAACTGTCAGCTAGTCAGTGTTGGCCCTAAGTTTCTATTTGTGAATGACACAGTTGATCCAGCCTAGGCAGTGTTGTGTTAATTTAGAAAAACGATACTGTAAAGTCTTTTTTTTTTTGGAAGGTCTCATTTGAAGATTAAGTACTGAGAAAGCTCTCAAGTCAAGCCATTAAAGCTTGAATGCTCATTGGGTACAGATGATAAAATCTCGCTCAGTATAATCTTATAACAGGGGTCATGGAGGCTTAGTGGGTTTTTCTGTGTTGCCTGACACCTTCGGGCTTGGGGATTCAGATTCCACCTCAGCCCTGTGTGTGTGGAGTTTGCATGTTCTCTTTGTGTCTCATATGTTTTCTCCCACAGTCCAAAGACATGTGATTGGGCTAATTAGTGTTTCAAAATTGCCTGTAGTGTATGAATTTGTCTATGTGCCCTGTGAAGGATAGGCAGACTGACACCCCATCCAGGGTGTACCCCAGCCTGTGCCCTATGCTGCTTGGGAGGCCCCAGGCTTCCCCATGACCAGGATTAGTGGTTAGAAAATAGATGGCTAGAAATCTCATAACAACCTTTCAGACAATATAGGCTATAGCATGAAAGATACCTTTAAGCATAGACTGAACCTACATGAAGTACCACAGATTACCAGTTAATCTGTTTTAAGTAAATGTGCTTTTAAAAAAAATCTTAACATATTGGTGTTTTCCCTGCAATATTCTTGACTCCCTTAAGACAAGTGGTTTGATTGCCTATTTTAGGAAAAATTGCAAGCACCTATGTTCTGACTGAGAGCTCAATTGATGACTTCCTAAAGGAAAGTTAATCGTAAATGTCAGTCAGTAATTGTCAATGCCACGACAATTGCTAGAGAGGAAGAAATTAAGATTTTAGTATTTTTATGCAGCTGGTGTGAACTCGAGACGTGCTGTGTTTTTTTTTTATTATTATGCGGGACTCAGACGATATTTTTGTGTGGGGGTAGCTAAGTATGAGAATCATTTGACTTTTAATTATTTGTGCAATGTGTTTATGCATAATTCAACAAATTCTTCAAATATTTTCCCCGAACATTGTATTTTTTCCATTTCTCTATATTTAAACTAGATGCTGCGAGAATAAGGCGTTTGAGATAGAACTACCTTAATTGTTTGTTGAAGTATTGTTGTTTTCGGACATTATATGAGAAACTTACTAATGACCTCAGGAGAAATCACTAGACTTGTCTAATTAAAAATACTACGGCGCTGTGCAGAACTGGCAGGTGAACAGAGTGCCACGGGGTGCACGGAGTGCAAATAGCGTGTATATAATGATGAATACGTATTGTAAATAGCGTGTACCGTGTAGTGTTGTGTTGTCATGTACTGTGTAAGTGTTGCACCGTGTCCGATTATGTACAGGTCACCATGACTATCTGTGCTGTACAATTAAAATGTTGTTGGTAGTATTGGCATGCACGTAAACACCTCTCTTGTGTTGAGCGCCGTGTCCGTGCCTCTTTTGTAGTGAACACCATAGCGGATGGCTTTGTTACAATAACCTATTAATTTATCGACGAAGTAAACGCCGCTCAACCATCTAAGGCAGCGTAAAATCCAGAACAGAATTGGGCGATTTAAGCAACTGTTTGAGAATATAAAAAATCTTTCGGTATTTAAAAAAAAAAAAAAAAGACTAAAAATATCCTCTATCTTACGGCTAATTAATTGACCAGAGCCAGCGATAGTGTTTTCGGTTGCCAGGCAACCGGTATCTGCTCCGCTGTTTCGTCATTTCCGGGGAACAGAAGGTCTGCTTAGAGAAGCCGCGGTCGGGACTCTATTTCAATGTGAGCCGCGCAGGAACCGGAGTGCGAACTGCTGATGCCCAGTACTTCTACTTATTAATCCTTTGCTCGTATCTTTTTTTTTTTTTACGGGGAATTGCTTGGCTTGGTGCTTTTGAAGAGGGGAGGGGAGAAGGCAACTCCACTTCTGACAGCACTTCTCCTTAGCGACGTCTGTCCAACTGAGAAAGCTGGAAGGACTGCAAAGAGCACGCAACTCTAACGTTAAAACGACCGGAAAATAAAATAAACTCCGTGTCTTTTAAATCTTCTTCTTTCAGCTGAGTTTGCAAGTAATTAGTTTTTTAAAATTATTTTTCTTTTTTAACCTTTACGAAGGAGCATAGCGGCGAAGAGAGGCTTGTCACTGTCCGTCGGTCTGTCCATGCAGCCGCGGAGACGCCGGGCTGAACTCGGGTTTTAAACGCGGGAGGAGGTCGCCCCGCTGCAAGCTCGGCTTAGTCTCAAGATTCAGTTGACGAAAGTTTCGTTTTCTTCAATTTTTTTGTTTCTTTCGTCTTTATTTATTTTTTTTTTTTGTGAGGTCGTGGAAACTGGAAAGCTTCTTCTTTCCGCGAATTTCTGAGCTCTCGTGTTTCCACTCACTCTTAAAAGTGTTGTTTTAGAGCAAATTAAAAACTTTAACCCACGGACCTGTTCACGCGAGCGAGTTGGTCCCGCGCCCGTCTTTCTCCTTCCAGCGGCAGTCTGAGGATTATACGGCTTCCAAGCACATACATGCCCGCTATGTCTATTTCCAGACCGGGCTGCTGGCTGCCCTGGCATTGCGGCGCCGTGATGTGAGGAGGCATCAGTGGCCAATGCACCCGTGTCCCCCTCTCCGTCGCCAGAGCTCCTAGGATGAGCTCGGACCTGGAGCGCACGTCGCTCGGCTCCGTGGGCTCCGGCGGCCGCTCGCTGTCGGCCAACGTGCGCAAGCTGCACAATGCGCTCAACCTGCTGCTCAGCGACTTCGAGCGGGAGCAGTTCATCCACTGCCTGAACGTGTACCACTCCAAGCGCAACGTCTTCGACCTGGTGCAGACCCTGAAAGTCATCCTCAACGCGCCCAGCAAGCGCCAGCTGCTGCCCATGCTGCGCCTGGTCATCCCGCGCTCCGACCAGCTGCTGTTCGACCAGTACACCTCGGAAGGGTTATACCTGAAATCGGAGCTGCTTGGCGGCCCCGGTGGCCCCGACGGTTCCGGGGACGCCGTGGCCGCCAACGGCACCCTCGCTCTGGCAGCGCAAGGCGCGCCGAGGAGCTCGCCGGACACTTTCAGCACCGGTGGCGAGGGGACAGCTCCTTCGCTTCCGCGGGGGCCGCCCGCCGAGGTGCGCCAGGTCACTCTGAAGCGCAACAAGAGCAACGAGGGCTTGGGGTTCAGCATCCGCGGCGGCTCGGAGCACGGCGTGGGCATTTACGTGTCGCTGGTGGAGCCGGGGTCGCTGGCCGAGAAAGAGGGACTGCTGGTCGGCGACCAGATACTGAAAGTTAACGAGAAAGTCTTCAGCAGAGTCACACATGCTGAGGCAGTGAAGGTGAGCGTACTGCGGTGAGCGGTGTGGATCCTTGATTTATTGTGTGGACCTTCAGGATGTACAGCATTATGTGTAATTACTTCTGTAGGGTGTAAATGCTTATACTGAGGGTAGCTTAGTGCCTGGTCCAGGAGAGCGTTAACCCCTGATGTTTGATACTTCTGGCACAGCTGGGCATTGCCACACTGTTCCCTCCTCTCCTTCCTTCTAACATCACCAGCAGCATGGCTGTCTTTCCTGTCCTCGTAGGTGTGGGGGTAATCTCACTCACCGTGCTCCTGCACTTCAGTTTCTGTAAGGCTGACACACATTAGGAATCTCTGCCTTTGGAAGCATCGGGTTTGAGGTCTCGAAGAAGTCCCTTACTGTTTTGAAAGGTACACAGTGTAACATCGCTACATCTAAACGTGGTTTGTCAAATGGCACGGGTCCCTGTTGGATGTAGCCTTTGTTTCGCCTGAAAAGCATTTGCTACAGAACTTGTTAAAGACGCACTTCACCTTCTCTCAGCTTGTGCTGACGGTGGGGTCGTTGTTATTTGCTTTGCCCCACCCACCATGGTCGCCGCCCTATGTTATGTATGTCCGTGTTTGTGGTGAAATCAGCGGGCGAGACAAACCTGACTCATCTTTGTAAATGATTAGTTTCCAGTGGGTTCGAACTGTCCTTGTGCCGCTGAGTTTGTCGCACTTGCTTGGGGAGGGGCTGTAATTATATTTTTGTGTATTTGGCATCTATTGGGTTTCAGATTGGTTCCCCCCGGCTCTCCACCCTTACTTCTAGATGCAGATGTTTGCCTGGCTTGCAGGGGGCAAAAATGGCCCCTGGGGATTCTAACCTAGCCTTATGCTGACATGTCCGGTGGTTCCTCTCACAATGGATGTCCACCTGCTGTAGACCAAGGACGCTGCTGTCTGGGTATATTCCATGTACCCTTTTGGTCATAGAGCCCCACTAAGGCACCATTAAATAAAATGTATTATTATTATGATATTATTAGAGGTAACGGAGATCTTTTGTGTTTGCATTCCCTTATTGTAGAGCATTTATGCACAAAAACAGCCATGGTGTAGAGCTGGGGTCAGTGCTTAGAATGAAGGTTGCTTTAGTCTTTCTGTTCTGACCCAGTGCTGTGGTTCAGTGAACTCGTAAAATGTCTCGGGCGGGATGACGCTCCCAAGACAATTTTTGTTGTTGTGGTTCCTTCAATCCACTTCACCAGTGCTGGTCATTCTTTGGGATTTGTGTCAGTGATTTTTGGGATTCTTCTCAGCAATATGGTGCCCTCTGTTCTGTCTGGAACTTACCTGGAAATAATATGTCACACTGAGCACTGAAGAACGCATGAGTGTGGCAACACTGTATGGAATCAGAATTGTATTGTTGTATTACTGTGTAAGAGGCAGAGTGAGATTAGTGTAACCGAACATGGAGTTTTAATCTCTTGGAGAAGCAACTGCCCGAAGTATATTGGTTCCTTGGCATGAAATACTAAAGACGCAAAAAGTAATTTCCCAGGGGCATCTGGCATCATCTCCACTTGCTTTTGCTCCAAGCCTCTGTACTTTAAGAACGACAAGACCTAATCAGAACTGAGTGCTATGGTATAATGTCCAGACCTCCTGAACTCACTTCATCTCTTATGGTTTACCCTCTGCTACATCCCTATACTGGCTCTGCCCCCCCCCTTTTGTTTGAGCTAAAGCCAAACAAAAATGGCATCAGCTTGCACCACTGGATGTCTCACAATCTTCATGTGTAAGCAAGATTCTGCGGCAGGTGTTAATTCGCATGCAGTAGGTGGCTGAACGGAGACGGCCTCCTAATGCGATCAAGCCTGAGAGACAACGCAAGCAAACATGCTCACGGCCAAAGACATGTCACTGCGGCACAAGGATGACATGCAGCAGAGCGATCTGAATAAAAAGAAAGCTCGGGTGTGCTGAGCCCACCTCCCACATAACTGCTGGGCAATTAGGGCTCACAACGGGAAGCTTCTATTTAGGAGAAACGACAAAACGTAAACCGGTTCACTGTTCAACTGGAATGATGGTGAGTTTCATGTTGCTGTAACCTTTCAGTGTTTGGGTTGCACAGGCATGGCTAAGTCAGCATATTTCCTCCTTTTGCTCTGCTTTTTGAATAATGTGTACAGTACATTATCTAAAATTAGGGCCTCGATTAAAGTATGAAAGACAACGGAACCTCTACTAAATGGGTTAATACCCATAAATGCACCTTATGCATTTACGCTGTGTGTATGTGAGCAGGAGTTAGACTCTCACACACACACACACACACACACACACACACACACACACACCGGTTTCATCCTGGTTCTCCGGGGCCTGTAGCATGGCGGACCCTTGGCCATCACACAGCCAGGAGTGGGAAGTGGCGGTGAGCTGAGGGGCTTGGGGATGGATCCCCGTGAGCTGCGGCGGCATTCGGCTGACATTTCGTCTAAGGCCGAGGATGCCTTCTGTTTAACCAGCCTGACCTTCACCATAATAAAGATGAGGAGCTTTTGATTTTCGTTTGGCAATTGCTGCCTTCCTCCTGTTAATGCCAATAGATAGAGCTGGTGTGGTGGGCTGGTTGATGGGGGTTTTACTCTAGACCTATCCGGCTGTCTAGTTAAAGCATGGCCAGGCGGCAACTCGTCTGGTTATGGGACTGGAGCCCACCATGGGGGGATTTCAGCGGCACCCACAAGCAAGCAGAACCAGTGACAAAGAGCATGTGGACCAGGTGGGTGGTGTATCTTCTCCTTCTGCCCTGGATGCTGAGGAGCGTTCATTGAGAAGATGTGCTGCAGAATGCTGGATGGAAATGTTCCAACTGGGAATTCATGCTGAGCCTGCTTGGGGATCATCCTGTGACCCAGAGGGCAGCGACTACAAGGGGTGGTTTTAGGCTTGGACAGGGAGGCACAGCACTTCATTCCACAACACATAAGCCCAGTCTGGGTTGCATCACCCTGGGCTGTGCTGGCTTTCAATCCAATGAGTTGTTGTTTGGACTGGAAGGTTTTGGATCAGCATGAGAAAAGACAGAAAAAAGGGTAATTCCGGTCTTGGACTTGGACCCAAAGTTTTGGTTTAATCACTAGAATGGGGCCCTGCTGTTGTACCCTAGAATTATTTAGTCTTAATTGTTTTCTCTGCATGGAGTGTGGGATCCAAGGGGGACAATTAAAGTCACTTTAAAAAGCATTTGCAAAGCTTTTAAAATAAATAAATGCAGCATATTTTTACACACTTTTGAAAAGGAGGTTCAGTTACAGGTATTAGCTTCCCCCGACACACACTGCCGCCTGCTGAAAGGCCATAGAATACGGGCCAACTGTGGGCGGGGTCTCCGGTCCTGTTGGCCGAGCTCATTAGAAGCTAAATTATTGATGAAGGGTTTTTGTAAGGCAGGCGGCGAACAGGCCGAGGTGTGCGGAGGCTCCACTGCTTCGCAGCATGAATGAGGCGGAAATGTTTGCCAGCAGCTGCTCGGGTACGGGTGGGGGAATAACACATTTGATTTTTTATTCCCTTTCAAGCCTTCAAACATGGTGGGGGGAGGGGGGGGTTAGCATACCTCTCGCCCTCATTTATTATTATTTTTCATTTCCCCCCACCTGCTTTGCCTCTGTTCCCCCATACTTCTGAGAAGCTGTGTTTGCCAGCATTTTAAAAAGCCCTCCCCCATTTTGTGTAGTGTTCAGTTTACCCCAGTCTTTGCTATTGGGCCGCGTTAAAGGGACAGTTCACACTTATCAAAAAAGCTGTTCCACTTTGTCGTGGAGGTTCGCCTCCCTTCTATTTCCGCCCACTTTGGCTGTCGTCCCAACGGCATGCTTCACGTTTCGGGGGTCCATGAGCAGCTGGCCCCCTCGCCGCTGTGGTTCTGCACACGGGAAGGTGAGGACAGAGAAGGTCGAGAGTTCAGACGGGAACGTTTCAACACGTGCCAGACCGTGTTGTTTGGAGTAAGGGTTTGCCCTAGGCGGCTCTGGATCGAGAGCATCAGCAAAGCAATTAAAATGTCAAAAGAGGCCTGCAGGTACTGCAAGGCAGAACAGCAAAAACACATTTTCCCAAGTTTTCCGTGGTTACAAAGCCTATCAAGAACGGGTTTAAGTGAGCGCTCTGGGAAATTAGACTAGGCCCAATTGGTCACGGATGACTGCATTCAGCAGCTATATTATTTCTAATGTTTCCTCCACTGATCGTTTTTTAAGGTGTATTATTACACTGTTCTGTGTTCATTTTTACATTCTCGTTGAAATATAACACAAGAATCTGTGTATAGATCCTCGGGTCTTTAAGCCGTGCCATGCCACGCCGCACTCCATGAGTTCACGCTCTCCCGTGCGCGGAAGTGGCTCCCGGGTGTCGCTGGATGCGGAAGCTGGATCGCGAGATAACGAGGCGCCTGCTGTGACAGATGCCGTGCTTTTATCCTAAGTGCGTAATTTCCAGCTGGCGTGGGTGCTCTGATGAGGGAGGGGCATGACCTGAAATTTTAATGGCTGTATGGCAGAATCCGTCGCGGGACCAAGGGGGAGCTCCGTTGTCACAATCTTGGCATAAGCGCTGTAGACGTACTGCTCTCTGCTCATTCCGTCAATGCTCCTCCCCATTAGGTCACCCTGCTCTGCTATCCCATAATGCTCCTCTTCTCATTCAGATGAGGAGCACGCTCGGCAGCCGCATGGGTGTCGCGCCATGCGGCGCTCGCCACAGCCGACCCCGGCAGCAGAGGTTATGCACTCAGAAGAAGAGTTAGATCAGTCAGAAACTTCTCACCTGGTTGAGTCTCTAGTTTTATCCACGGACAATCTGCTGGCCAAACAAATAATAGCTGAACAGGATCAGAGTGTCTGAAAATTTAACCAGGAAGGACGCCCCGCTTCCTGCCACACTTGTTTTTGCTATGAAGTGGTGAAAAATCACACCGAGTTGTGCCTCTGGCAGGGTGAGACGCTAGTAGGCCTTCTGGGTGGTTCTTTTGTTTTAAAAATAAAAACTCCTCCTCTGTCATTGTGTATCTTTACACTTGTCCCTTTTCTTCAGTCCCACCCCACCCTGCTTGCTCTGTCTCTGTCTCCCCCCCGCCCCCGGTCCTCCACAGAATCCCCCCCCAAGGGGAGGTGAGCCGTCTGGCCACGGCAGGCTCCATACTCTCACGCCTCATTATTTATCGCCGTCCTAGCCATTCTGCTTCCTCCCGGTTTCCTCCACGCTGCATGGAGTCGGGATGGCATTCTCGTTTATTTAGCTGTCGCTTCTTTCGCCCGTCTGATTGCTTTCGGCTCGACTGCAGCAGGCTGACCGTGGCCTTGCACTTAGATGCACCGATGGCCCCGGAAGGGGCTCATTGGTAAGAATGCCACAGTGTACAGGTTGTTAATATGCCTGACATGGGCTAACAGCCCCTGTGTGTCTGTCAGGTTTACTGCAGGAGCAGGGATCGGACCCGAGCAGGTCCCCCAACCGGCACATTAGCGGTCAGTTTCGCTTGAACACGGTGACCTTGTTAAACATGGTGACCCCCTGTCGTTTCAGGAGATGCTACTGTCAAACATTGTGGGTGGATGTTGGGGTCAGAAAAGCATCCATAAGTATGGTGCTGTATGCCCAGACATACATTGTTTATGTATGTATTATTATTGTTGTTGTTATTAATAGTAATAATAACAACAATAATAGCAACGATGATGATTTTTAATCAGCAGATAATAAACCCCTGGAGGGTAATAATCCCATATTTTTTGCTTAATTTGTGGTTGATATGATCTGGCACCCATAGATGCATCTGCATACCTCAACCCCCCCACCCCACCCCAGTTTAAGGCAGGGTGGGAGTGTGCCTCTACAGAAAATGGCTTTGCTGTGGTATTCCCTCCCCAGCAGTACTGACGTGGCCAGGCTCCAGGATGCTCACTTTCGGCAGCAGTATTAAGATGGAAGAGAGCCCTCTGGACAAATTAAAATAATCTATATTAAATTCCTCCCCCCAAGAAGCAATAACTCTCTCATTACGGTGTACACTTGAGCTGCCATAATCAGTTCCCATGCAGATGACTTTCACTTCAACAACGGCAAAAAAATGGCAAGTGGACAATGGCGGCATCTCCCATGGCTAAACATAATTACCACAGAAATGAGACGAGAAGGTTACCAGACGCATTTCAGACAGCGGCAGGCAGGTTTACATTTCACCGGACAATGGCTGCTCGCGCACCCTCGGTGGTCTGCCTTCCTGACTATAGATAGGAAGATACCGCAAAGCTCAAGGAAATTAATCAATATGGTATCGACTGGCTTTTGGAGCAGCTTGTGCTGTTGACTACATCTCATATGGGTACGTCCTTATCCGACCGTGGCCCCAGAGGCTCAGCCGACTCCAGACCCAGCGCGGCGCATGGAGGACAG
Organism: Gymnarchus niloticus; assembly: GCA_009936485.2. Classification (NCBI taxonomy): domain Eukaryota; kingdom Metazoa; phylum Chordata; class Actinopteri; order Osteoglossiformes; family Gymnarchidae; genus Gymnarchus; species Gymnarchus niloticus. The sequence goes on along the minus strand of JAACJT020000095.1, from coordinate 5,268,099 downwards.
GTGGCAGACATGTTACCGCCTCGGCATGTGAAATCCAAGCGTCATTCTCAAACGGTGCAGTTGCTCGTTGAGGTGTCTATGAACCTCCATCCTGGCTAGGGGTTTACGTTTTGTTGCTGTTCATCTGAGCTGGTTAGGAGGCATGGATGTGCTGAGCAACTTCCTTTAAATATCATGTTTACAATCCAGCCTACTCAGTTAGAGCCTCTCTGATGGGAGCAGCTCACTTTGCATTAGTGCACAATCTATAACAGGCAGAGCTCAAAAGGGAGTGACTGAGGGACAGCTGTCCTCATCTGTGCACACAAGACGGCCTCTGCCCAGTGGTGGAACGGTGATGGGTTTATGAGAGGTAAAGTTTGGCTTAAATGTTCAAACAAGTATTTGAACCATCTTCCATTTCCCACTCTGGACCCCTGTCTTTACATGGGCATAGGCAGCATCCCCCCCCAGGTCTGCATTCTTTGTGGCTGTGACTGAGTTGTCATGGTGACCTTGTGGGGGCCCACTTCTAAGCTAGTAGCTTCAGAAGCGTTACAGTAAAATGAGCTTCTGATAGACTAGTCATCTAGGAACCTTTGCCATGCCAATGCATGTTCCCAGGGGGATACAACACAGGTCAGCCAGGAGGGTACCTGTAAAGCAATGTTCCTGTGTAGCACCTGTGAATTGTTGAATATCATTCTGTCTTCTAGTGTGTCAACTGTGCACCGCTAACCGTCGTTTTGTTGAATGTTTATTTGTGTTTAGTCTAATTCCTGAGCGATTGCACCACCTACTAACCCAGTTTAGTGCTTGTGCTAAGTAACGACTCCCTTACGGTCTTTGTGTGTGTGGATGTCCTGTCTGTATGTTTGGTGAGTTTGCTCAGTCTCCTCACTCCATTCCTTTGCACAGTCAGCATCTGCGAGTGCTTTTCCGCATTTCTGCTCTCCTGTGGTATGAGGACTAAAAGCCCCTCCATCTCAGAGGCTCTCAAACGTCCAGGGCTCATGTTCCTCTCCCTCCCTGGGTGTGTATAGCACCCATTGCCACAGCCTTTCATACGGGGGTGCCGGCATTCAGCTTTTAATAAGAAAACAGGCAGGTAAGGGAAGTGAGCATTCACCACGGCCTCAGAAGAGCCAAGGCCTTTGATTGCAGTGTGACCGGCTCACCGAGGCTATGATAATGGATTGTCTAGGCACCCTTGTCTCTCTGCCGCTCCGTCCCAGTTCGATCGATGCTCTCAGGTTTCCCACAAATAAAAAAGTGACCAGATGGTAATTTCTGCCGGAGTATTCCACGTGGAGTGCTGCCATTGAGCTATTCGGACAGGTCGTAGAAAGTAAAAGAAACGGAAGGTAGAGTTTATCGGCAGTTTAGGTATTGACTTGGTGGTAGTATTTTTTTGAATCACAGGTTGAAAAAGTCTGCTGTGGCATTGTTGTTGTACCCTTGAGTAAAGTTTTAGAGCACAGCAGCTCTTGTATAGTTGTATAACCATTTAAAAAAACTGTTCAAGTGCCTTTGTATAACAGGCCTTCAGGTAAGTGTGTCATGTCAAGCAAACACTTTAAACAGCGCTTTGAAATCTGGCCCATCAGAGGACCCCAGCTTAAAAAGGTGTCCACCACACTGCCTGTCCTAGCTCCTGTTCTCTCAGTAAACTAGTTGAAAGCTGATTCTATTGGCTGTGGTCCATTGATTGGAGCTTGTGGGTGGACCAGATCGTCAAATTCAGCAGATTGGGACCCTGATGTTGGAAAGTCCCCCCACAGAAATCCATTAGAGCCCTCTGCTGTTCAAGTTTCAGTACTCAAAGACAGTAACTCTTCCACAGGGAAGAAGATAAATAAACAGCTAATAAAACGTGATAAATCTATGGCCCATAAGCAGTAGCTCCTGTGCCAGCCATGTATCTTGTCCCTACGCAGTGTTGTAAACTGATTGGGAGTGGGGGTAATGTGGGAGGTGGGGCCATCAAAAGCAGCCAGTGGTATTTTGGCCAGGAAGTGGGACTGAGGGCAAATCAAGTGAGAAGCTGGGTGGGAGGGGGGATATTTTAATGAGATGAAAGGAGTAGAGGATGGGTGGTAATGCGAGGGAGGGGTGTTGCTGTGGAAGATTTGTGGTGACAGCAAATTTTAAAAACTACTCATAGGTCTGTTTCAAGCAGGGAGACAGCCTATCAGATCGTTTCATATTTCTCCATACAGGAATGCCAAGCCTGGTTTCTGTGTGAGCAAAAAGCCTTTCAGGATTTCTATCAATAACATCTAAAAACACTCGCCATTATGTCCCCATAAAGGGGCCCCCCGCTATAGGCAAAAAGTTGTGTTGGATGGGAGTGGAAAAGCTCAGAGTTGCGCACCGCCAGTCCCGGCCACGTGGCACTTTGAGAAGGTGTCTCATGACCCGGGCTTCCTGGGGGCTCCAGGTTTAGGTCCATTGTCAGACTGGGCCCTGGTGGTGGTAGCACTTGAGTGCGATAGACAAATAAGTGATTACTCAGCTCTATATGCAAAATCCAAGGGTTAACAATGCAAGCTTTGTTAGTTTCTAAACTACCGTAACAGCTGACAGTTACTCCTCACTCAGCTGTGGTTCTGTTTCCAGCGAGTACCAAAACCCCACTGAGGACCATGTGTGGCTGATAGTCCTATGCCCTGGTGAGAAACCCAAAAGAACCCCCTCCCTCACTTCAGGTTGCACATGCACATCCTAAAATCTGCCATCACCCACCTGCTTCGGAGAGCCGGGCTGTTCGTTGATTAAACAGGATCAGATTTGAGACTGAGGATGGGTTTGGGTGTTTATCCCGCTGCCACAGATTTGCTGATTTGATGGGCGTGAGGGCTTTCCGCTTGTTCGGTGTAAGTATTTAATGGCCCCCACAGTCGGCCCTCCACAGTGCGGTGCTGAACAGCAGGAATGGGGCCAGTGATGCTGACTGTGTACCAGAATGTATGCCTTCAAGACAGGCATCCCGTTCCAGGATAACATTCAGGAAAGGTTCTCTTTCCACCTATAATATGCATCGGATCTTATTCGGCACATATCCGAGGATAAAACCCAGCAAAACGTCTTCCGACTGTGCCGGCCGGTGATGATGGATGACAGTTCCTGTCTGTGGACGTGTTTGCGAGCTCCCATGTGTTAAACTTAGGAAAGCAGGGCCTCTTTGTATTCAAGACGCCACAGTGACTGTTCGGCATCGTGGCGTCACCAGAGCACCTCAGATCTACAGCGAACACGGCAGAACAGGCGCCGTAGAGGGAGCCTCATTTCCGTGGAAGTGTTGGGGACAAAGTGCCCAATCCGCCTGGATGGCAGAGCTGTACTGGAGTCGTGAAGCATTTGCCCGCTGCAGTGGGGGTAGGCTGGCAGGTTGAGGAGGTTTGTTAACATAACCTGGCCATGACAGCTGGGGACGGGGGCCACAGAAGTCAGCTGCGGAGGTCATTGGAGGAGGTCTTGGCTGTGGCAGATGTAGGTGAACCCTCAACTCCCCAATTTCTAAACATAGCCTTGATCCCCACAGCCAGTATCTATTGTGCTATACCCAAGCCCAGCCTATCTGGAACTCAGAAAATGGGAGCTGGGACCCTACTACCAATCATGACGAACCCAACGGTTATGTCCACATCGATGAGTCACATTAATAGGACAGTGAATCCTAATTGCTGGTCCTTTCTGGTAATCTTGCTGCTAGTTATCTAGCCTAAGTTGAAAATGATCTATTGTTTTTGAGGCAGTAAAAACGACCACGTACTCATGAGCATGCAGTTAAGGGTATGCTATAGATCTCTGAAACTCTGTGCACGTCACTGTGGCTCTGGGTTAAAAATCGCTGGAAAACTTGGAACACACAGCAGCTTATTCTGTATTTGGAAAATGCCTCTTAAATGACGGTTTTTCTCCATCAACTCAAAGACCCCTTCAGAATCAGGGGGTGTAGAGTGGAAGTCAGCTGAAAGTGGAACAACCTTTTGGAGGACATTTAATGATACGGCTATTCTTGATGGTCTCTACAAAACCATTAAAGGTCAAACATCTCCCCGAAGAGATGGGTAGGGAGAAAACACAACTGGAATTACTGTTGTCACCGCCTTGGTAAATTCTGAGGGGCCTTTTCTCAATCTGATTTCACCAGCATTCTGCAGTCATTCTTCAGTGGCAACAGGACAATGCAGTGGTATAGTCAAATCCCCCCCCCCACCATGGTGGAGTCACTCTGTTAATTAATTAGAGTGAGGATGAAAAAAGACATAACGGCCGATTCAGTAGCACATCTGTCCCATCGGCAAGAAAAATTGACTTTCAAATGGATGCATGTTGACTTATTAAAAGGCTTAGTAATATACCTCGCAATATTTAATTTGGAGAGCAGATGTACAGGAATAACCACTGTAAGGTTTTAATAGATTTCCAGTGGTCACAGGTAAATGAACAAGCCGGCTGCACCGAAGCGGAAGGGTGTGGTTGTAAAATTCTTCCAGATTTATTCAGATGAATGGCATATGCTAAGATAATGAAATGCGTCAAAAATGTGATTAGGTCAAACACGAGAGGCTAGTGAAACTGTGGTGGCTACCCCTTTCCGCCCAGGTCACATGGCAGCTAAAACTCTTTTTAATTTTGTTATTTTTATTGACCTTTTCAGGTCTGAAGAATTTTGTTTGATTTGGCTCAGCCTAGCTGCATTTAAAGCCAAGTTGCGTCCCGAACCACTGCTGTACTTCACTCTGAGCAAAACTGGCCGCTAACTAAATGAAAATAAACGTTGTGTCGATCATGTGCGCGGGCCGAGACGTCAGTCCTCAGTTTCCCCAGAGTACCCAGGAAGACCAGCCTGCTCGAACTTCTGTTTATTTTCATATTTTGTCTGAGGGTTCGGATGGAAGACAGACGTAAAGTGCGGAGCAGATGGGAGGGGGGTAAATGGGTGGTGAGTCTGACGGTGGCTTGGTAGCACAGTCTGGGCCTTGGAGGCGGCGGCAGCGGGGGTTCTTGTTTTGTGGAGTCATTCGATGCTTCCCCTCACCGCCCAATGCCTACTCTGCATTGAACTGCTTTCGTAATACCTCCCCCATCTGCAGAACATTCCTCCGGGGGGTTTGAGTGTTTTTCCAGTTTATAGCCACGCAGATGTGTTCTAAACAAAATGTAATAAAGGACACCATAGGTGTCCTGCTGGGTATATTATTCCAATGGGGTAAGTGAAGGCCCCAAGACGGGTCGTTAGGGTTTTCATTAGCTTTCTGGACATTTGCAGGACAGACTGCTATCTGCTTCCTTTGGCATGTAAATTCCTATCTCCATCCTAAACACAATTAATAGTTAGGAGACGGTGTCTTGCCTCTGGTTTTCTGGGCCAAGGTGTTCAGACAGGAAATGAAACGTGTCTTTGCCAAGGACAATGAAGATAATTTGGTACACTTGTGCAGTGTGCTGCTGGCCCTATTAAACGCTCTCTGTACAAATACCAGTTTTCTGTAATAGTCTAACGCTTGACAGTTGGAAGTGATTTGCCGTTTGCCATTTTGATCAGTACTCAGCAAAGAACCGGTAGGGCAGTGGAACCTTGTCAGGATCGGACTGTTTTCCAGTGGGTTCTTTACATGGGTACACAATGAAATCACCTTTAATAGCTTTACATGCTATTGTATGGATGGAGATCTTCTGTGTTTGTGTATGTTTGCCTGAATGTGCTCTATTTGTTTGAAATGCATACTCCTTGCTAACAAATTGTTTAAAAGTGTCATTGCCTCCAAAGTGAAGCTTGACATTTTGTTCCTGATACTTCAGTCTGGCACCCAGCGGCGTAGGCGAACTGGGGAGTGATGCTCTCCTTCACCTAATTGGCCTTCGGTCCGACGGCCTCAAATTGCAGTGATCTTTCACGTCTCCTCCGGCCTCCGCAAACCTTCCAAAGCCTCCTATTATCTTGACGTCAACTCATTAGTTAACAATATTGGATTTAACATCGGACGTCTTCACAAGGAAATACCATGTAGGTAGTTTTCAGAGGGTAGCAAGCAAAGAAAACCCCAATTGTGTAGAACATACTGTGTAGAAAACCAAAATACTTGCTATGAATATGATCAGTACAACCAATCAAAGGGGAATTGGGGAAAGTGAAAAATATCCCCTGAGCCATGCTGTCAGAAATGTAGACAATGCTAGACCGTACAGGACCATTCCATTGTATTTATACATTTTTGTACGTTCTCATTTTGTTGCATTTTCAAAAAAGCCACTGCCAATTGAAGGGTAATGTAAGTCTATTTATTCGTGTCTGGTGAAATGATGAGGACCAGACTTACTGTTTTGTGCATTCAGGAGGTTTTTGTGTCTATGAAATACAAAGGAACTTCTGATGCCGTTGCCAGGTGCCTTTTTTTAGACCCACATGTGCCAGAGCCAGAAACCTGATTGTTTTTCTTGGGACTTGGAGATAAAGTAAAGTATTTTAAGTGCTCTTGTCTTCAATTAGATGAATTCACTGCTGTGGCTAGTGTGAAATGGGTGAAACATGGTTTTTGGGCGAATCACTTATGCATGAAGGTTTAATTATACTTTTAAAGTATTGGGGCATGAAGGATAGTAGATAAGATGCTTATATCCAATACAGTGCAATCACATGACTGAGCTAACGTCTCCAGGTTTGAAAACATTGAGTACCACAGGGTATTGAATAACATTCAATATGGATGCAAATGGATGCTCCTGTAGATCTGAAAGGCCTCGTGGGAAACTTGGCATGTCCAAGATACTTATGGCATTAGTGGAAATGTTTAGCTGGCCATCACGTTTGCGCCACTGCAGATCTGCACTCAGACGCATTTGGTGCCCCAGCTGGAGTTTGTTTTCTGGACCAGTGAGCACAGAAGACAGAAAATAACCTTCTAGACACAAAGCATCATTTCTCAATTGTGGCGGCCTGCTCGCCAACAGAAAGATTCGGTCCACTGTTTCTTGGAGTGGCAGCTGTCACACTCGGCTTCTGCCCTGGACAGCCTGGCACACTCCTGACGGAATTGTATAGGCTTAGAGGACAGTCCCTCAGATTGATGGAAAACAAGGACTGCATGAGCAGTTTAGTGATGGTTCAAACAGGAAACCCCATGCAGCTCATGGTAGGTCTAATGCCCCTCCCTGTGTTTTTACCATGTTTGCTGCGTCTTGCTAATCAGTTTGCTGTAACACAGCAGTCCAATTTCGCATTGTCGCTGTGCAAGCAAAACCAACCAAATCAATATGTGTGGTATATATATCCACTAATCATCTGTGGCATGGGGGGAGGCAGGGAATTATATTCATAAATCAACTTGTAACAAAAAAAATACTCCAATGATTTGTTGAGGAAAAAGAGTGTATTTTATGCACTTGGCAAAGTGTATTTGTTTTGTTACCCTCAAACCAGAAATTGACAGCAATTATAAATGTGAATTTTGTCTGTCAGAACTCAGCGCACTTAAAAACGCCATAAAAACTCATTAGGCTACAATATTTGTTCATCGACAATAGAGCAGCATGATGCCATTGAGAAAACTGCTGGCACGTAGATATCACTTCCCTTTTGCTCTTCCAGAAGCGCTGTGTCATCTCAGGAAGGTGTGCAGTTGATTTGTGCCACAATTTCTGCAGTGTGATTTGTGGCTTACCTTTCTGAATTCAACATTTCCGGCATGGCCCTGAATGGTGTCTCACTCTTTTACTGTCAGTCGTGTGCCGTGTATACGTCTGCTGTATGTGTTCCTGCCACACATGAATATTACAGCCAACATCCTTCCATTGTATTTAAGAAAGTGTGTTCATTAATAGATAGATACTCTATCTATCTATCTATCTATCTATCTATCTATCTATCTATCTATCAAGAGGAGACCTCTGTGTTGTGAGCTTACCATAGTGATTATCACTGTGACAGACTTTTTATTTTTGTACTTGTGACAGCATGGGTTTCCATGCCATAAGAAACTTTTTCCCTTCCTTAATCAAAATGATGACTGTAAGTTTTCATATTTTCTTATTATTCAGTGTAATCACTATACCGTTTTTTAGCCTGCGAGCCTGCACCTCGCAGCTGTGTTTTGACAGTGAACATGCTGAACTTTGGAGTTACCAGGCCACCTTCAATGTTATGCAAGTCCTGCCATTAATCACGACGTATGAATAAAAGTTTTGGTAATTTTTAGCATCCATAGCTGTAATAAAATCACTCTACATGCATTTATATTTTGAATGTATGTTTTTTTTTTTCTCATCTCAAATGGTATCAAGGCTTCTTTAGACCGTTGGATGCCTTAATTTTAGACGATCTTGAGAAGATGACATGAGCCAAGATACTCAAACTGAAAAAGAACTTTATTCGCTGAAATTTTGAATAGTGCTCAAGGTTAAAAACACCCACGTTTTGCAAACAAGAAAGGAGTCGTGAAGTAGAGTTCTGTCAATTGTCCGAGGTTAGTAAATCTTAAAGAAAGAGCCTGACAAATGAAGATGCAATTTTGTAAGAGTGTAAGGAAGACAATCTGAGTATAATAGATTGGCCTCCTTAGGTTGGAACTAAATTGGTTCTGAAATAAAGGACAGGGAGAACCGAGCCTGCACAGCTGATAATTCTGTCAGAACGCTTCACAGGTAAAAAGGGTGCAATTCTGCCATTATCACAGAAGTGAAGTGGGATGCTTTTAAAAATGCGGAGCGTTAAGGTTTAGTCAGATATTTTGTGTTAACGGGCAGAAGCAGAGTTACTGCTCAATGCTGACTGAAAGAATGACCACAAGATCGAGGACATGTTACAACCCAGGCAATTACAGAGCCGTCAGCCATACTAAGATTGGAAATGATTAGAGCCCATCACTACTCGGCACTGAAGTTCCTGCTTAATGGACCTATTTAACTGTTTTTTTTTTGTTTTTTTTCCCTTCCAGAATTGACAAACATTTAAGCTCAGCATTATCATTCTGATTTAGGGGCAATTAATACGATAAATCACTCTCTCACTCTGTGCTGGTTAAATTAAAAGTATGTCAATCAGCTATACCATGCAAAGCTTCTTCACACACGTTTGTGTAAATACATGGCACTTATTGCTGGGCTTGTAACATAGAAGCTTGTAGATGCATTCGAGCCAAATATGCAGTAATACTAGGGTGACCATCCCAAACGTACCGTGTCTGCTGGGTGGTTTTCCAACCCACTTACTTTAGTTTATTTTTCTCATTCTCGTTTACCCCAAAATACAGCGTTCAAATAACATATTTTCTCAAAGCACAGCAAGCTCGATGATATTGAAAATAAACATAGTGACATATATAATCTTCACATATAGATGCTGTAGGGAACAGCAGCTAACAAGCATGGAGGAAGATAAGATATTGAGTTAAAATGATGATAACTGGCCTGTTATTACTTTTAAACTTTATAGTGTTCTGATTAAATGCATTTCTGTCTCAGGGTATTTCTAACTGAAAGCAGTCCTTGTTAACACACTTTATCTGGGCATGGATGCCAGTACAGTATTGTAGGGTCCAAAATGGTAAACTTTGCCTGTAGGGACAGAGAGAAACGGGCATTTTGTCTGCTCAGAAATGGGATTCTCATGAACTATAGTCACAGAAGATGACATTACTTCAGATTGGCTCTGAATTGGCTAGTGGAATCCGGGCTCATTATATCTGTGAAATTGCCTTCCAATTACATGCACAAATGGGGAAACCCAAATTTGTATTCTGCCGAAACAAAAGTCGACGCCACGGGGCAATGTATGCAAATCCAAAATGTTAACGTAGCCAAGCAGATTTATTGAAGCACTTAAGGTTGGTAAAGCAACAGAAAGGTTCTGGCTGAAATCCCAGGAGGACCCTGCTTCCCTGCCTATGCAGAAAGGTACTTAGCCTGAATCGATTGAGTAAAAATACCACAGCATACCAGAGAGTACGATTTTATGTATAGTTAAGCTATATGCTGTATAATTAAAAAAAAAAAAGATGTAAGGCCCCTAAGTGTCCTTTAATTAAATAAAAATTAGCTAAATAAAAAGACAAACATCAAGCAGGCAAAGGGAGAAGCACCGATCTCTGGCCCAGCTGATACACCTCGCCGTCATCTTCTGCAGGACTTTCTTATCTTGGTGTGAAAGGAACAGGTCACGTGTCAGCTCCAGCCTCGCGTACAGGGAGTCCACAGGGTGGTCCAAAGGGGAGGGGGCGGGCCCTGCTCTGCAGCCTAGAGCCGGGTTTATCCGACGTGGTATTGCATGAAGATGAAAGCTTTCACAAGGACCCTGCCACAAATTTCCATTGCATTCTGGGGTCAGCGTAAGCGGAGAACTGGTGAATCTCAGACTCCTACCTCCAATTTTCCTTCTTTTTTTTTAATTATTTTTTTTTTCCTCCCCTGCTTGTTTCGTGGGATGTCAAGTACGTTGTGTTGGGTCCATCATGTGTGAATTTAGATCAATTGGTCTTCTGTGACCTGGTGAAAAAGACATGCCAACTGAAAACCTGACCCTGGTAGGTTTTAGTTCAAACCAGTTATGCGAAGTTTACTTCATGGTCTCAGGTGGATGTTCATGTTTATGTAGAGTACCAAACAGATCTGCTGTATCATGCCATAGTGACCAAGGATCTCTATTGCCAAAGAAAAGAAACTTGTGACAAGCTTTCAGTATCTGTAAATTAGCAATTTGCAATTGATGTCTGCCAAATGTAATTCTCAGACCATGATAGTAAATCCCTGATCTTTACTGTGTGGAAAGAAATTGGTAGTAGATTGATTTGGCCTGACAAAAAAAAAAAACACATTTAAAACATAATTACCATAAATGCAAACAGGAAAGAATATCAGCTTGACTTTTCCTTTACTCTGCATGCAAGGAAAGCAGAGGAAAGGAAACGACGTGTCACCACCAGTCAGGCCGGCAGGCTTGAATAACCAGCCCCAGGAGACATTGCTGTTGATGATGACAGAGCGTGACGCGGCGCTGGATAGCAAAGCGGGACGCAGATAAGCTGCGGATTGAATCTGCCCGCGGGGATGTGACACTAGAGAGAGGATCCCCATTAGTCCTCAGGACGCCAGGAGTGTCGACTGGCACTGGGCAAGCAAGTGAATCTGGGTGGTGGTGTCCTGGCCAGAAAGCAAACCGCTTACCAAGTATGCACGACAGCGATTGCTCGCAGTCAGGTTTCGCCTTGTGCCCTCTTTGGGTCACCGTCCCAGAATCCAAAGTGCTAATGTGAATGATGTCTGGCTGAATCTGGCGACTCTGACTGGGCAACAGATTATTAAAACGGTGATGGTGCACTTAGATTCTCCTCTAGATTTTTTTTTCTATTAAACATGTCTTTACTATCCAGCACTATGAATTAGGCCTATGTGGTGAAAAATGGTAAGTATTTTAGGCTGCCAAGTGTTCTGCGTTATTTTACAATTTTTTTTTCCAGTGATTTTTCTAATGCTGGCGCTTTGACATTAAATGCAGCAGTTTAGGCATTATTTAAAGAGCTCACTCAGGGATGCAGCTTCTACCCTGAGGTTCGGTCCACAGCGATAAGCTGGGATTCATTCCCACAGCCTATGGCAGGTCTGCTAGCCATCAGAAGCGACCTGATAACCTGGAAGGGTTGCTGGGCACTCTGAGGGCACCTGTTAGTTCTGATGAAGAGCCCCTGGAGACTGCATCACTCTCAGGCTCTGATCGGAAGCCTCCACTCACCCAGAGCGAATCCCGTTACACTGTCATTGTCCCCCATGGTTATTATGGCGATTTAAGTTGATGGATGCTGGTGTCGGGTCTCTGCTTCATCTACGAGTTTGCATGTTTCATTCTGTCCCCTGTTATAAAACACAGCTGGGGCTTATGGGGTCTGACTGGAATTCCTGGGCCTTCATCTGTCTGCCTTCCAGTTCCCAACATATCGTAACTGGGTAAATTAAAGTCCTCCTCGCGGCTCTCTCCAGCTCCTTGTGAGCCAGCTGCTTAAACCAGCACTTGCCCAATTAGCCTGGACAATTAGCATTCTGCATCCACTGCAGGCGGCCCAGAAACCTTTGAACAAGAAGGTTACAGTTTATAGCTCTTCTGAATGGATCCCATTTATCATTGCTAATGACAGCGAATCAGTCTATTTACATCCCCCCTTCCCCCGCGAAATGACCTCAACCACCTCTCACCTACCCTGCAGCACACGTGCCAGCATCTACCCCCAAACAGAGAGCAGGTAATTCTGTCACTGGAGGAGGGATGTGGGGGGAGGTTCTGAATCTCTTTCACCCTGATTGCTGTGGCAACTCCAGAAGAACTATGGCTCCTGATTTAGGGGGAATTGCTTGTTCTTGTGAGGGGGGCCACTGAAACAAGGATTTGATGAGATGAGGGAACTGCAATGTTGGGGTCAGTAGTTGTTCACTGGGGGCCCTTTTCCCTTATTCAGATAGAATGGACCTCTGTTTGAAATCTGCCCTCTTGTTTGTAACCTTAACTGTACTCTAACATTTATATTTGCTAGGAGCTCTGCACAAGGGGACACAGTTACTACTTCTAGGGTTGCCAGTTTTAATAAAATCCTGGCTCAATGTGTGTGTGTGTGTGTGTGTGTGTGTGTGTGTGTGTGTAGTGTTTACATGAACTCTCTCTGTTTTGTGAGATTCTTCTGGGTTCTCTGGTTTTCTCTCGTGGTCCAAAGATATGCTGTTAAGGGAATTGGTGGTTCCTAGTTGCTCATAGTTTGTGTGCCTCACCATCCCTGCTATCTATCACATAAAACCACCATCCCCCACCCCAGATACACATACTCTACCCACTGCCTGTACACCGCACTGTGGCAGACCTGAAGTCAGAGATTTGGTAGGCCAAGTACCACAGCTACCATCATTACTGGTCTGGTGCTTTTGTGAGATCTGGAGTTATGCCGAATGTCTTGTCCCATGTGTTAGGTGAGGGAAAACGGCCACAGTTCGGCCTTCGGTGTGAAGAGAGTTCCTCATGGTAATGCCCTGAAGATCTTCACATTGCCAGCGTCAAACTCGGCAACCTGTTGGACAAGGACAGTGTGGTCCTAGTGGAAGCCCTCCTTCAAAATGTCGGAGAAGCTCAGCGACCCTCAGTGGGATGAGTGTCAGGGAGGGTGTGCTGTCTGCACACGTATGCCTTTCATCTTCATTGAGGGATTTGGTCAATTTGCCAACTGCTTCGCCGTCGCTATCCACACACCAGTCACCGCGCGACAGGGGGTTGGCAGCTCGATGCACAGCCAGCTGCTCGCCGTTCACCATCCTTCCAACTGAGCACCTTCAGCCTCGACCAGGCGCACCTTCTGGCCGCTCTCAGCCTCAGCTCCCACTATGCTTTGCGTCCTTCAGAGGGAGGGCACGTCAGGTCGAAGGAACTTAGGCTTCTCCACCCACCGCTTGAGCGTTGGTGCTCAGCGCCTCCAGCCTGGGTGACCTCAGTTTTGGATGGCACCCGGACTGGCAGCTAACCACAGCAAAGCTGGTTCCTTCGTGTGTGACTTTGAGGCAGTATCAAAATGTTATAAACAAAAGTAAGAAACATTCATGTTAGCACCACCAAAACTTAAGGAGGTCCTTCAGTAACTAAGAATAAGGTCCCCCACCTTCCAGATTTCTTCACCCCCAGTATCCCCTTAACAGTAGTCCTCTCTTTCACACTTTCTTATTCCTGCCCCGCCCCCTCCCTGCCCTGCCAGGTGCTGAAAGGCAGCAAGAAACTCTTACTGTCTGTGCGTTCAGTGGGCCGGATCCCAGGCGGCTATGTCACCAATCACGTCTACACATGGGTGGACCCACAGGGTCGCAGTGTGTCCCCACCCCCTGACCTGCCTGAACACCGGAGCTCCGCCTCCAACTCCATCGGTCGCCGTGCCAACAGCCTGCGCCACAGCCTCTTACCTCTGCTTCAAGACGGTGATGAGAAGAAGGTGAGCTCTGCCACCCTGGCGTAGTGCGTAAACCTGTAGTCAGTTTGCCCGAATTCACACTGATTTGTATTCATCAGAATCTCTGTGTTCACCAGGTCACCTGTATTTTTCACAGCTTTGTCCTTTTTTATGTATTTATCAAATTAAAAGGCGTTTAATATCTGAGGGTTGTTGCCTATGCAGTGTGCTCTGCATTGACACCATAAACCAGGATGACTGTGTTCCGAATGTACAGGTCGACTGCATTGCCTCAGTAAATGTTCAAGAGCTCTGCTCAAGGGATTAAATCTCCTGGGATTTGACCCAACAACCTTCAGTTATTTCCCTTAAATGTCAAGCTGCTCTTTCTACTTTGTTTGAACAGTTCAGATTTGCAGGGACAGCTTGACTGATTGTCCCTGAAAGCAGAGTCCTGTGCAAAGAGGTGGGAAAAGGTAAAGTTAATAGTGGCCCAAGGTGTGAAGCCAGTAATCAGGTAACTTAATTCAGCTCAGTGTCACTTTGTAGTGTAGATGCATGCTTGGGCAGGCGGGAGGCAGTGGCATGCCTTCGATCATGTGACCCATATGACACTGGTCCTGAGCCAACATCAGTGGTTATGAACGAAGGGAAGTCATACAACTCCTGAGGGTTAATCTTAACCTTCACCCATCCTTTCTGGATGCGGGTAGCAGCTTCTCGCAGTCCAAGCATCTTGGGAGCTGTCAGCTGCAAAAACAGCTCATTTGAAAAAGAAAACATTTGGGTACGAAATGAGGAGGACAGCTCCTTTTAGCTGTGGCAACCTTGCCTCGGGTGATGTGGCCAGAGGGGTTAGAAAGCCAAATGGTTTCTCTCGTACCTAATTAAATCCACTCCGTCACGTCCTTCGGCGGCTTCCCTCTGAGAATCCGCTGGGTCTGTCAGAGCTGCCCCCCCTCCCATGTAAGGGACATGGATGAGCCCTAAAAACGAGGTGATTCATTATCTGGTATAACACCAAGGTCACTGATGATGGCCGAGAACTACCCGCTGCAGAGCGAGGTCTCGCAAGCCCAGCGTGAATGCTTTTGGTACACGGCCAGCTTCTAAATGTGCTTTGTGCAGAACATGGTAGTAAAGAAATAAGTTGGTAGACCTTCAATATTTTTGCTGATGGGACACTGAAGGCCATGTGTGCAGAAAACAATTGCTATTTAGTGTTTCTTATAGAACTGTTTCTCAAACTGGGGTTTGTGACTTATGGCAAGGGAGTCTATAGAACAACCTCAATTTGTCCTTGTCCTTGCTTTGGTTCAAATGGACCTCTTATGTCCATTGTCCTTTACATAAGGTCCCCCTCTTGTGGCCTATTTCTATGGACATTGTCATTGGGGTCAACCTGAGCTACAGCTGTAAGACTGGGTCTGAGACCAGGCACGTAACAAAGGAGTTTAATTAGGTTTTTTTCATATTCTCTATAGTGTCTTGAAAAGTCATGCGATTCAGATGAAGTCACCAGACAAGCCCACAGTCTCACAGATTCTTGCAGGAGAGCTAGAGTTCATTACCTCAGATAACTAATAAGGTGTCGCCCGAAGGCTGCTGTGAAAGAGTGAAGATCTGCTGATGGAGAAGGTGATGGAGCGCTCAGTTTGGAGTTCTGCTTGGTTTTATGTTTGTGTGCTGAAAGGTCATGTGTCTTGCCTAGCCTGTTCACCTCCTGGGATGGACATGCTGTGTGGCAGGTCTCCTGTGATTCGCTATTGAAGAATTTCAGTCACAAGTACCTTTCCTTTGAGATGCCTTCTCCCACGCTGTATCCGTTGCAAACACCCACGCATGGTATGCAGGCTGCGGGTGAGCCACTGTGGTCCGCCGCATAGCGACGTGTGTGGTCCATGGCGATGTCGCCGAGGTGACTGCATGATGCAGTTATCCCAAGATTTAAGTTTGAAGCTTGCCAACGAAAGTCAAGCAGGACACAATGTACGGCGTTTGGCTTCCAAACAAAGGCAGCTGCACGTGTCAAGCAAGCGGCATTCGAAGACAGGATGCTGTCAGCATTTGAGGGTTTGCTGAAGGCTAAGATTCAGTGTGACTTCAGCTTCCACCAGGAAATGATCTCTGTTTTTCTGAGGCAATTCTGTGACTCAGGGGTACAATTTAATCGGCAGTGTGATGGAATGGAGGTGGTGGGTTCTAGATGACTCAAACTGACAGGTGAAGCGTTTCTCAGTTTTTTTTTTAACATCATTTATTCCACCTTTTTGCCTGGTAAACAGGATTTGTTTTCGACTGACAAAATAAAGCTTTGTTACGAGTTCCACTCACTCTCTCTCCTGCACTGAATAAACTGGAGTGTGTTGCTTCCGCTCCAGGTGAACCTGGTTATGGACAACGGTCGCTCCCTGGGCCTGATGATCCGTGGTGGTTCCGAATACAACCTGGGTATCTACATTACCGGGGTGGACCGAGGCTCAGCGGCAGAGTTTGGGGGCCTCAAGGTGAGCTGGGGGGGGGGGGACTTCTCGTTATCCTCCAGTGCTGCTGCCCATGTCACTCTGGAAGGCCCTGCTCATCATAGGGTACCTCGAAAATTCTGTTACGTGGGGCGAAGAGCCGTCAAACACAGCCACAGTTACAGTGATGGTGCCTTTCTTTAATGGACACCTACCGGCCTGCCGGACAGACATAATCTCCACAGGTGTCCGGGAAGGGTGATTAATGGCCCACCCACCTGTCATTAATCACCATTTTGTTTACGTCTGCCTTCTTGGATCCTTCTGTTGAGGAGCTCAGATGCAATCTGGGCTCATAATTGACCCGTTGGTTTATGACCAACTGTCAGAAAAGACGGCGAGGGGCTTAAAGGGCCAGAGTGATCTGTAAAGCCACTCGCCCGCTCCCATCAAAGCAGCCAGAGTAGAGAGAAATTCCCTCGCACTGCTATGAAAACACGCTCCTGTTTGCTTATCCTTCTGCTCTGTACAAATTATTTGCGCATTGAACATTGTCGGCCCTTTCTGTCGGCTCAGCTCTTCGTGTCTGGGATTATATGTACAGGTCTTTCTTTGGTATCTGCAGTGCTGAGAGATGTTTTGCACGTCCCTTTACTTCCAACATTAGGGCCTAGATATTCCCTGCTGGGGCTGTCACGGAGAGGAACGCAACCAAAGAGAACCGTAATACAGTTAAAATGCCTGTTGGCGTTTTGTCCCACAGGATTCTGGTGTTTTTGTGGGGATACGGCTAAAAGTAGACGACTGCTGAAGAGGATCTTTCCTACTGTGGCCAAATCCTAACCTGTGGCTCTGAAAAGGGACTATAGGTGGGCGAACGTGAAGGGGCTGTTGAGTTTTTTACCATCTCCTTTCCCTGTGCTCTTGAAAACGCGACCAAAGATTCATCTATGGCTACCTGGCCTCAGTTAGCAGGGCATGGTCAGCCCCTGGCCACTTGTACAGGATACACCAGCTAGAATCCTTATGCTACCTGTGGTGGTAGCATCCAACTAGCCACCCATCCAGTCAGGTTCAAATAAAAAAAGATAAAATAAATAAGCTCCCTGTGATGTTCTGAAACACGGTGGCTGACTGGGTAACGATGTGGCATCATGCCTCTTGGATTATGGGCTCAGGTTCTTGACTGTCTGGACTTTGGGTGCTGTCCAAGCTCCTGGGAGCTTTCTCTAGGTGCTACAGTTCCCTTTACAATCCTCTGCCAGATGGTTCAGGTGGACTGATGTGTCCAGATCCTCCTTAGTGTATGTGCCCTGATGGACTGCCATAGGCTTCCGGCTTCTCGCAACCCTGCATCAGATGAGCTATTATGGTAGGTGGATGGATGATGTGAAATTCTCCCGCAGCTCGCATTGTGACCATGCAGATTGTGCGTTTCTGCGTGACCCACAGAGACCACTTTTTTCCACACCAGTGAGTCTCTGCTTGTTTGTGCTGTTCTAGAATGAGGAATGAAAAGGAAGAAAGGTGAACGAGGTTCTAAGAGAGATTCACGTGAAAACAGGATTTAGAAAGAATAGAATGGAGTAAGGGTGGAGAGAACATGATATAGGGATGTGAAGATAGAACGGGAGGAACGTGGGCTCTCTCACTCGAGCAGTGCTGTGTACGAGGAGGAGTGTGGAGGCAGAGGAAGCCCAGAGCGAGTGTGTTCCTCCGTAGGGAGCCCAGGAGGAATGCTGACACAGTCAGGGTATTGTCTCCTGAGGGTTCAGCTCAGTTCCCTGCTGGATAATTTGGAGCTAAATGGAAATGAGGTTCTGAGCACTTCTGGCTGAAATATGCTACAAGAGCTCCTGACCTCGCAGTGAAATTAACTTGCATTCGTCGTGCCCTGAAGTCTGGTGCTCTTCAGAAGGAGACGCCTACCAGGGGCAATTACCAAATACATGGGTAATTAGCAGTAAATGAAATGCCGGATGGTTGGCATGCACCGTAATTGTGGCTCAACTGATAAATGGGTGGTTAAGAGGTAAATTTGAAACCCAAAAGTCAGGGGGAAGAACTTGAACTGGATTTGTGGTCCAAGTGCAGGCTTACGTCCCAGAACCACGTCACCCATCTTACCCTCGAACTAGGTTCTTGACTTGAAGTCTCATTGCTGAATCATCCCATCAAGTTAATGGGGGGAAAAAACGTGAAATGGTAGGACACTTAATATTTTTTTGCTTAAAATCTTCAGGAATACAATTCCATCATAGGATGACAAGTCAGAGAAAAAAAGGATTGGATTATGATGTAACACAGACCTTTTTCTGTTCATTTGGCAGAGGATAAAAATAGCCTGCTTTGGGGAAAGAATCCTTGACAGTAAGGCACTATAAATGAAGTTGTTGTGGCTCGTGGCTGGTGTGTTCAACTGTGCTCATATAACAAGTCTGCCGGGCTCTGCGTTTGATGCATTTGTGTGCTTGCATGAGAGCATGATAAGCACTGATATTCACTGATCTATTTCAGTCACCTGGTGACTGCATCCCTGTTCTTTTGATTGTTAGTGTATTTTTTTCTCCAACCGTTAAACATATTGAAGCATGAGGAAGCCTTTCTGGGATGGGGGGTCTTGCTCTATAGCTGAGGCCCTGTCCGACATTGATGTCCATGTCACATCTACACACAGCCTAAGCTACTGTAAGTCTATACCCATCACTGGAAGGTTGTTGGTTTGAATCCTACCACTGGCAGAGTAACTGTATCATTCTTGGGCCTTTGAGCAAGGCCCTTATAACCACGGTTGCTTTAGAGGTGCTGGACGCTGGTTGACCCTGCACTCTGACCTTAAAATCTGCTCTCACCTGTATACAGAGAGTAAGATCATTTTTTCATTTAAGCCTTTCGCCCCTCCTGGAGCATAGGTCATCAACGACGGCTCTCCAATGCCTTCTGTCCTGTGCCGCTGTCACCAGCTAGGCCCATCCAAGTCCAGTAAGCTTGACATCTGCATCAGGGTCCCGTCTCTAGGTGTTCCTCGGCCGTCCCCTTTTCCTCATTCCTTGGGGGTTCCACGTCAATGCATGTCTCATGACATTGGTTGCTGGCTTCCTTAAGGTGTGACCCAGCCATCCCCATCGTTGCTGCAGGATTTCCTCATCCATGGGTTTCTGGAGCATTCTCTGCCACAAGTCTTCATTACTTATCTTTTCTGGCCAGTGTACTTGGAGGATCCGTCGCAAAAGACTGGATTTTCAAAGTGGCCTTGGTCATCCTCCACGTCTCTGCTCCATTTAGTAAGACGGACTTTATGTTTGAGTTGAAGAGACGGATCTTCGTAGAATAGCTGATGGTTCTGGAATTCCAGACATTCCTGAGCTGGATGAACGCTACTCTTGCCTTTCCTGTTTTTATTTTGACATCTGCATCTGTCCCTCCTTATTTGTCCACCACACTTCCAAGGTAGGTAAAGGATTCCACTTCTTCCAGGGGCTCCCTGGCCAGTCTGATTTTCTCTTCACAGTCCGTGTTGATTTTCAGGACCTTGGTCTTTCTCTTGTGGATGTTCAGCCCTACTTATGATGTTGACAAGAGGTGGGAAAACTTGTCATGCATCCTCATAGGGATGAATAAAGTACGACTATTCGATTACTACTCGTTCTGCTTGTGAAAAAAAAAACGAGGCCAAACACAACATGTCCATTTGTGGAGTGGGATGGACCACACATCACCTACATGACAGAAACATTAGACTGTTCATTCAAGTATTAGATATTCATGCAGAGTGAGTGGTACTCAGCAATTCTGTCTAGAGGCAGGTTGATATGGGGGGATTTGAACTTACAACATTCAGTTTCTGAACCAGAACTGCAATTATATACTTTCCGCTGCCTTAGGTTTTGTTGTACTGTTTGTTGCAAGACGTTTTGAAAGATTCACTGGAATGGAGAAATATTTCGTCTCTTTTTTTTTTGCCACGCAAGTAATATCAAAGTGCACAAAGGGCGCTGTCCTTAATGAAGACATTACCCTCGTTATGTAATCGGCCTATCTCCTGCAAGTGCTCCGTTTTTCCCCTGAACTGTAAAGTGTTACCCTAGAAATCTGTAATGCCTTAGCTGAGGCCGTTCTTCATTAATAGTTGAAGCCCCTTTTGCACATCCCAAGCGCAACTAAAGAGGTTTAAACAGTGCCTTCAAAGGTTCCCTCTAAGCTCTGTTCGCACATCCTCCTTTCAGCCCCTAAAAGGGTTGAGACGTCGCCTTCAAAGTCGTTGCTAGAGGATTAATACCAGCAGGCTTTCGCCCTTATTAGTGACAGTTAGCAGCTCCTGTATTATAGATTATTATGGAAGCACCGAAAATAATAAACTGCAAGTGGAACTAGCTCCTCGCACCTGCGCACCGCAAACCACACCCCCCCACCGCTATTTTAACTAAGTCGCATCAAAACTATGAATGCATGAGTATGAATAATCTCAAAATAAAAAGTCGTCACAGAAGTCCTAACGCAAGGGTTGTAATTGCCAAGTGACATTATCAGTTTTATGCAGAGTGGCAAAGCCCCCCCCCCCCCACGACCACCACATTGACTTGGGACTGACACCGGAAGCCGATGTCCAAATAATTCTAAATCTGCTCCCCTCAGGTTCAGAAATGACATCACGGAATTGATCTTCTTTTATTGCCGCCGCACTTTATATCAGTGTCTCCGGCTGTCGTTCTGTTTCAGAACATCTGGAAATAGTAATAAGAAAGCAGTTAAGCGTTTCCTGAAGTACAAACCACATCACCTACCCCCACCCCCCCACCCACCGAGAAAAGCATTTACGTTGCAACGTATGAACATTTATGCTGGCCCTGTTACACGTTTCCATTTACTGCATCCAGCCTGGGTGCATAATTTAAAGTGCGGTTAGCACCGGGGGGCTCATTAAACTTTTGAATAGTGGTGCTGCAGGCCAGGGGTCCCTGAGGGGTACGGGACTGAGGGATATGGGTGCTGAGCTATTCTCCTGTCATGTGTGGCCTCGCTCTAGTACCTTCCCATTGACTTTACCTTTTTTTTCCCCCATCCCTTGCCAACTCATCACCTGCTCATCTCACCTGGGTATAGATAATCAAAAACTACTACTGCTACTGTAGTGAGCTCAGAACAAAAAGTCAATATTTAATTTGTACCTACCGTGTCCTTCCAACAAACCTTTGAAGGCAGTGGTTTGACGACAGATTAGTTGGGAGTTGACTTAAGAACCCGGGGAAGGGGGATGGCAGCTTGAGTCAAGATACTTGTTTAGACCCCCCGACAGAGGAGGGGGATGAGAACCTTCTTCTGAAGACATATTTTAATATGACATGACATAAAACTTGTAGTTGAGCAAAAGTGAAAAAACTCTTGAAGGTAGTTGACCTTGTTTGAGTGGGTCCAGCGGTTGGCACTGTTCCACTTGGGGGTCACATCCAGCACATTGGTCCAGTTATCATCAGAGAATCTACATTGAAAACTGCTTTTGGGTGGCAGGTAGTCCTTTATAGCAGTGTGGACATCACCCGCAGCTTCACGGATAGCTGTACACTGCAGATAACGTCAGCTTTGTGAAAACACATCTCCAGTCCAGCTCCTCAATGAAAACTTACTCAGACGAAAACAATGTGGCTGTTGTGTTTGCACCAGCAATTACATTTAGCTGCTTAGCTGTACGCTAACATGAATGGAAGTCTCTACCCATTTTACAGCTGGGTGTTTTACTGAAACCATTCAGGTACCTTGAGCCAGTGTACCATGCCAAGCTGCTTCTGAGGCAACAAGCAGTGTCCTTCAGGTTAGAAATAGGAAGCCTTAACGATTCTGCTGCCTGCTGTCCCACTGCGGTGTGGCTTCTGAATCACTCTCATTTCACTGCTTTCCTTTGAATTGCTATTCACCACAGACCCAAACTATTGTCCTCTGTGTCTTTTTTGACTTTTGCATAAAATGAATGAAGCCACTTGAAATTTGAACCTCTAATAAGCTTCTTGCCTGAACTAGAGAACGAGTGTCTCTTACTTGGGGCAGACCTGCTTTGAATAGAAACCAAATTTGATTTGCAAATGCTTTGCCCTGTGTTCCTTCTTCCTCTGGGCTTCCATTATATTAATAACACTTTCATTCTCTCTTATTTTCCTTGCCTGTTGTCTGCTTACTATGAAAAGAAGTTGAATGTTGACTCACAAAGACGACATGTCACATCAAAGCAGCCAAGAAGATGGTGGAGGACAACGTGAAATCTGGGCTGCCGGACTGGCAGAGTGTTCTAGAAAACGGTGGTATCGTGGTTTTGCACTTGGCTCCCCACCATGTTAGGTTTGTGGATTTGCTCTGAGGCATCAGAATTGTATTGGGTGCAGTTCATTTGATTTACGGGATACTGGCAGGGAGTAGACTCTTGAATACATGCTGATGAGAATTGACGTTGTCTCTTAATGTTTTCTCTCATAGGGAAAAAAGTCCCAATCTTAGCTCGTGGACTTGTTTAGAAACCTTGTGGAGAAAGTAGGTGCTTCCGTATACTGGAGAAACATGGTCAAGGTGTGTCATAGGATTTGGGTGTCGAATGGTACCTCTGTGTGCTGACCCATGTCGTCATGGTCAGCTTGACTCTGATGATAAAAAACACATGAATCACTCAGTCTTTCCAGCTGAATATTCAGGGGTCTTAGTGATTAGTGTATGTTCCTAATTGGAACTGCATGTATTTGGGAGTTACCTCTGCCTTCGTGTTCCAACGCAGGGTCAACCACGACCCGGATGCAGGGCCTGCTCTAACTGTGCCTCTTGTATTCCATCAGTCTAACCTCCCTGTATCACCCCCCATCTTCCATAACTCCACTTGAATCAGCCTGTGCCCTCCGTTCTTGTGCCCCTGTCCTTTCCCCTTTCCGTCAATCCCCCCGACCAGGTTGGTGACCAGATCCTGGAGGTGAACGGGCGCAGCTTCCTGAGCATCCCGCACGACGACGCCGTCCGTGTCCTCAAGTCCTCGCGCCACTTGGTGATGACGGTGAAGGACGTGGGCCGGCTGCCGCATGCCCGCACCGTGGTGGGCGAGACCAAGTGGATCGCCAGCTCACAGATCACCGACGGGTCTGCGGGCAGCAGCATCTCAGGGTGGGCAACGCGGCTTTTGGCTGGGTGGCTGTAGTGTGGTTCTATGGTGACGGTATAGGGGCCATGGATGGTAGAGATTGGTGATTATGCGATGGATGGATGGATGGGCAGTGGTATGACATTTAGATGATCATACATTCTATGGAATGGTGGCTATGGCTATGGTGGATGTAATCACAGGTCTTGTTAACACCTGTCTCTCTGCTCTCTGACTGGAGGACACGAAGACGCTCAGACATGGCTGGATGTGATCTTTTGAGGGCTGTGTTATTAATGCATCAAATTTCCACTATGATAGCAAAATGGGCTGTGGCTCCACAAGCTTGGGCAGTCATCCATGGTCTCAGGCCTCATTACCTGAACCCAGACTGGGTATTACTGGATTAAAGGGAAATGCTGAGAAATTGTCTCCCGGTTCAATTTCAGACAAGCTCTAGGGCGAGATCTGAGGGATGCTCTCTCGCTGGATATATGAGCTTCTATCAGCCATCTTCTGAATTATAATGTACACTGAACTGATGCAGAGGATCCGTTCCCCAGCACCCTGGGACTGATGTCTCATGGCAGTGTTGCTCCGTTAGCGATAGCAGCACATGCTAACGGGTCATATTTACTGATTATCATATTCCTAGTCTGCCTGTCGTCTCACTCATCTGAGGAGTGTCCAGAGACAAGACCTTATTGTGGAGGTGTGTGTGTGTGTGTGTGTGTGTGGTCATTAAGGCATTATGTAGTTATGTCTAAAAAAAAATGTACTTGATTCAGTACAGAGTCAGGTCTCTTCCCTAACGAATAGAATCCATTGTGTGTCTGTTTGTGTTTTCTTGTCTTTGTGAGGAGAAATATGTATTTGGAGAAATGTTTCCACCATGATTGCAAAAAATTCAGCATTGTATGTTCCCACGAAGCCAAAATAAAAAATGAGTGGTTGTTGAATTGCCTTAAAATATGAGTCAGTCACGGGTCCCCACAAAGACAGACACGCGTGTGTGTGTGTGTGTGTGTGTGTGTGTGTGTAACCCTGACACCTCACAGTTATTACAGTTCTCCTCTCTCCTCTCTTCTGCAGCCTGTCTTCTGATCAAGGTGCCTCGGTGTCAGAGAAGGTGAGAAAATCTTTCCGGCCCAGCCGGGCTCCGTTATGACAACTGCGGTAATAGCATGAAGCATCATGACGCTAACGACTGTGGTGGCAGTAGGGCCACGTCAGATTAATGTTGCACTGATAATTTTACTATATGATTAGCCAACGGTACATTCAGCAGCTCATTAAAGGCTTTAAAATGAATGATTTAGCATCAGATGTGTGCACATTCTGTACAACATAACATGATTGTTCAAAATAGCCATTGTGTATTCTCATTTGTAAAGTAGTTCTATTTATTTATGGGATTCTTTCTAGTTTCTCTAATTCATTTATGTATCATGGGTTAAATCTGGCACTGAATTTATTACATTACAGTGTGATAATACAGAATGTAGCCATGCTCGCCACAGATTAAGTAATGTAGTTATATCTAAAGATTCATGTATAATTCATAACCCAGTACGTTTATCATTGCCTAATTATATTATATAACACTAATTCAGATGAATAGAACCCATTTAGCAATCTGAACCGTGTTTCATGACTTCTTGGACCTGACCTTCACATGTAGCTCCCTTATCTCTGGACTGTGGTTGTCCCCCCCGCCTCCTACAGTAACTGCTCGACGTACTTTGAGGTTCGAGTGTTCCTGTTGGAATGAGGTGGGGGAAGCAGAGGACTCGTGGACTTTAAAAAATAAATCAAACATCCCTTCAGGAGAGTGAAATGTCTCCCCCGTGTCACTTTCCTTTTTGGGGGTACCTTAAACTTATATACATGTTTTTATTTGCCTGTCTCCTTGCTCCTAAATTTCCCACAGAACACGGGAATCCGAAACGGAATATTTTTGGTTTCTATCACAAGCGGGAGCTGGCAGATAAATATTGACTATACTGACAAGGAAGGATGTTTAAACGGATAAATGATGGGATGGGCCTTTGGCTCTACTGCCGGATGTTTGCGGTGTTCCCTAAAAACAGGGACCCACCTCAACCACCAAGCTCCAGATGAGCACGAGGTGAGCGGCATCAGCCCCCCCAGCCTGACAGGTAGTAACAGGGCTTTTTGGAGCCCAGCTGAAATGCAGGCAGCCTACGCTGCTTTGTCGCCGCCCGGTCACAACCAGGTGCTCTGGAGTGAGGGATAACCATTAGGAACGCGGACGGCTAACCGTGTGTGTGCTTGGTGCATTCCCGACGTACCCTACGTGCTGCGGCAGGGCGCCAGCTGATATTTCTTTACTGATTACCGCTTGGCGTTCTGGCTCATAGCTCAGGATAGGCCACACTCGGGGTGTTTGGGAGGTGGTGTACTCAGGGGGTGAGGAAGAGGGCAGGGCAGGAACGCACCCATCTCTCTAGCAGACAGGAGACAGGAGGAGACTCGTGTCTGTGTGTCTGTGTGTGTGCGTGCGCGCATATGTGTCTGTCTGTAGGGGGGTGCTTTGTACATATTTGTGAGATAATTAATTGGTTAAAGCTCATAATGCAGTTTTGCTACTTGGTAATTTACCAAAATCGCTTCAGTAAATGTATTCAGCTGTTCATATGGATGCAGTGTATAACGATTAAGTCACATCGGAAGAAAGTGTCACATAAGCGCTTGTTGTAATTACGGAATTAAGATGCAGAAGCTTATTGATCTTCACTCTTGTGCCCATTCACCTTGTGAGAAATTTGAGTATGTATTGAAATAAAAAGACTGCCTCCACCCTTAACCCATGGTTACTATCGCACACAACAGCCATACACTAAAGGCAGGTTTTTTGCCTCCATCATGTAGTGACTCTCTGTCCATTTAAACAGCCCCCACCCGAAGACCCCGGGGGTATTCAAGTTAAATATGCAGGAGCTAAGCGAAACATCCCGACACAAAGCACGGAGGCCCACACGCAGGATCCTCCGGCGAAGTTTAATTATCCGGCGAAACAAGCTCAGAAAGATAATTAAACGCAGAGAGCCGAATTTGGTGGCCACAGAGGGTGTCAGTGAGCAATACGGGAAGGCGTCCCTAGGACTGTATCCTAGTTTAATTACATTTTAACAGTTGTGTTTTCATTAGGAATTACCCAAGAAGGCTCGTTTAATGACCAGATGTAATGCTGCTGAACTCACATATGAGCTGAATTGGACATGTAATACTGTCTTGCTGTCTACAGGATATAAATCATAGCCGACCCCAGATCTAATGGACTTAGTGTGACCATGATCCGAAGACCACGTGTGGGTAATTATTGAGGCTTTGCGTGATCACCATGACCGTGGGCACATGGGCCTTGCAGTGGCATCTAAGTGCTGCAGGATTCTTGTTTGCCTTCTAGCCCATAATATTACCCAGAATAGGGATTATTGAGTGTCCCACCTGTACCTGCAGCATTAATTTCTGTACATTTTTCTCCAGGAAGAAATGACAAGCACTCAAGCCGCTATATTAATCCGGTTTATATATGTAAATAGACTATGTGGTTTGCAGGGATGGAGTAAAATTGTGTTTGGAATTCTTGAGCCGTAAGAGTTTCGAAATTACAGCCTACTTCCTTACTCCAGTTGTATTTTGGACTATCTTATATATAGTAGACACACATTTCTGGGTGCCTCCCTGGTTTCTGACACATGGCCGTGTTTCCTGCTCTGGACCACCTTGGTATCGGGGAGCCATACAGTCTGATTCACCCCCAGCCTTTCAACTGAAGTGTGGTAGGGAAGGAAAAATGAACAGGGTTCATGGTCGTTTGCTATACACTGCTCTAGTACTGACAGCAGCCCTGCAGACAGGGATAAATGCAAGCTGAGTGATTGAGGATGCAGCTCCAGTGCAGCCATGCATTATCAAAGACCTGCTCCTGCATGGTTATCTGTACAAACCCCATCCAGCATTGTTTGGCAGCCACCCGCATATCCACCCATGTTTTTCATCTTTTTTTGTTGCTTTTTTACCAGAAAGTGTTGTGGTGCAGAGTGGTGATCTTTGTGCCAGATCTCCATCATGCTGATTAATCCTGCCTTTGATAAAGAGGCATGTGGTGTCTACAGAGTAAGACCAGACTAACTGAGCCTCAGATCTGGGTACCTAGTTACCAGCCCATGAGCATCCTGGTCATCCTGCTCTCATATGTCACTCTGGTCCTGGATCAGATTCTGTCTGTTTTCTCTGATCCCCCTTTAAAGTGACAGTTGTGTTCTCTCGCCCCTTAGTGTAGGCTGAAGGCTGATTAGGCTTTGTTTCAGTGCACGGAACAGCCATAGAGGTCCACAAAAGCTTAGGATTTTATAAATGATTGGTTTCAGTGGCTCAGTTGTTAGTGCTGTTGCCACACACCTATGTGTAGGATAAGTAGCTTGGAAGATGGATAGATAAATATTTTATATACCAGAATAGCAAACTGTTCTGTTCCACAGTGAAAGAAAAGTGCTTCCTGTGACAGCAGACATTCAGTCAACGGGGCAGTACGGAGCAAAGTACCCCAGAGAGCAAAACACTAACCTTTATTCCCATAAGCTCCCTGCCTATGGGTGTTCCATCGACACCCCCACCTTACCTTCCCTCAGAACCTCTCTGCGGCATATTGATTCCCAGGATCATGCCCCTGGAGGAGGAACCCCTCGGTTAATCTTGTTTCTTTTTCATCTTTGGAAGCATTCACCCCAAGGCCATGACGCTCTTCTTGAGGGCTGGATAATGTCCAATCCTTATCGCCAATACCAAGCTTCTTAAACAAAAGACCAGGAGAAAGTGTGTAACTGCAAGCCACAATGTCAGAACCCCCCAGCTCTGCAAGTAAATTGACACCATCGGGAAGTTAATGGACTGGTCTGAGGTGAGGCTTTGGAAAGCATTGGAAGGGCGTTGGTTTGTCGGATATGATTTCCACGATGCCCCACTGGCTCCCCCGTAATTCTGATGTTCAATTGGAAGCTCCTGACTCCCATGGAGATGGTAAATGCTGTAGCAGGGCTGTTAGGGTGGTTTATAATTGTTGGGTGGCAACTCGAATCCACAGTGGTACGATTTAAAAATGAAACTCAGTGACTCGAACTAAATAGTTATGGCTGCACGACCATTTTGACAGAATTTCAAAGCACACAGCTGTCAAACCCTGGGAGGGGCAGCCTGGGAATTCCCACAGATGTTAGGATTGCGGTGGGAGGAGAACAGAAAGTCCAGGTCAGTGGGGACCCAGGCCCCACGTGAGGCTGCTTGAAAAAGACTACAGGGGCATCTGAGTTGGTGTCTGTGAGGCCTGGGGGCCGGGAGAGCGACCATCACCCGGTCACCCTTCCAAATGGCACCCTTAAAACCATGGTGTTTGATGCAGTAGCTGTTTAAAGGAAGTCACTCAGCTGGGGGTGCATTCACTGCTGCCGTGGGTGAAAACAGAGGCCAAAGATATGGATACACTGAGTGGCATGGTATCTATGGTATAGACATACTAAGGGGCATGATATCTGTGGTATAGATTCACTGAGGGGCATGATATCTGTGGTATAGATTCACTGAGGGACACAGTATCTGTGGTATAGATTCACTGAGGGACACGGCTTCCAGTCCTCTCTCCACTCTGTATACATGATAAGACCTCATTGTTCCTGTGATTAAAAATAAGGAAGGGATCCATTACAACATCTGCATGGTGATTAGGGGTCACCTACTGGGACTGGGAAGGGGAAGATGGACATGGGCCATATGGGTTAGACTTGCAGATGTCTTATTATAACAGCATGTTCTAACCCCCCTTTTGCCACAAAATGTGCCCTTTCATTTTTAATCATTCTAACCCATTGTCCTGTTCCCTGTGCCTACCTCCTCATTTTGTTCATGACTCCCTTCGACCCCTACCCTTCAGCCGGGTTTCTACAAAGGCGTGGCAGGCTCGCAGGTGACCCTGAGCAGCCTGGTGAACCAATCGCGGGCCATGCTGGAGGAACAGGCACGTCACCTGCTGACTCCATCCGAGAGGCAGACCATGGTCTACTACCTGGAGGAGTACCGCGACGGCCATGTGGGCGTGGAGCAGCTGGCAATGGCCCTGTTCGAGCTCTTCAACACACACGCCAAGGTGTGGCCTGCAGGTGGCACCACTCGTGGCCCTCGATTGGATGAGATTGCCATAGACAAACCCATCAGCAGGGTGACTCAGCCAAGTAAAAAAAATAAAAAACCCAGCTTATATAAACTGCTTCAGGTATAAACATGGCCAAAGAAGCTGGTGTGCCACCCCATGGTAATGAGAGAATGAGAAGCCTATACAAACAATTTCATTTTCACATTTCAGCATTTCTCACAAGTTTCTGCTTTGAATAATTATTTCCAGTAATTTTTCCATGCTGGCTGCAAGGTTAGGTTTTATTTAGGTCACAGACGCCCAGGATTTGCGTGCTTGCGCTGTTTTGGGGGGTCACATGCGACCACGTGGTCTGGATTGGGTCCCCACAGCTGATTCTCCGTTCCATCCTTGGCCCCCCTCCCAGTTCTCGCTGTTATCTGAGGTGCGGGGGTTCATGGCCCCCCAGGACCTGGAGCGCTTTGATGGGCTGGTGCTGCGCCGCGAGATCCAGGCCCTGAAGGCCCGCCAGGCGTCGTCAACCGCGGGAGCGGCAGCGGCTGCTCTGAACCCGGACTCATCCTCCATGGTCTCCTACCCTGACACGCTCACCTCCTCGGCCAGCTACCTGACCTCCACGACGCTCAGCTCAGCGCGGGTAGGACACAGGTCCTCCCCCCCAAAGAAAAACACGTGTGCTATGAGCAGAGAACCGGTCTGAGACGTCACCCATGCACATCGCCAGGAGACTTACAATGCCTAGCAGCCATGATCCTGCTACAGCAGACATGAAGGATTTATTATTCTCATATGGCTGTAGTACAGTATGGTTATGGCTCTCCCATCTGGCGTTCAGGTGTCTGTGTGCCATTATGTAACATGAGTGTCCGCTGACACTTGTTCGCCTAACAGGCTCTGGGCCTGAGACTAGGCCATATGATGGCCTGCCTTCAGTTGGCAGCCTATAGCACCGTGGGTGTCTGTGGTCCATGAGGTTTTTGTCGTGTCCGAAATTACGCCGACATGAGGCATCTCTTCGGCCATCACGGCGTGTAATTTTTTTTTTTTTTTTTTTTTTTTGGAAATGGAATCCAAAATGTTATCTGGTTCTGACATGACGAGGCTCCGGTCGGCGAGTCTTGTTTTCAAAGCGAGCTCATTAATTAATCATGCACTCTCCGACCCTCGCCCTTCCGCCTACGTGCCTTTCTGCCCGGATGCCTTAACATAAATCCGCCGTCTTCGTTCAACATTGCATAACAAGGTCCCAGGGGGGGCAAAGAAAAGATGGCCGTCTCGTTTCTGCCGAGTGGTCCCTCTGCGGCAGTGGCAGTCATCAGTCATTTACGCAGGAAGATGAAGGAGTTTCCCCTGCTGGAGTTTAACAAGCCTGTTAAAGACTGTGCAGGGGATTAGCAGATGACACTAATTAAAGTATCTCTCTGTTCTGCAACCTTATCTACACCCCCACCTCTCTGCAACACCCCCCTTCTTTCCCAGGAGCGCCTGTTGTGGTTAATAGATATGATGGAGGTAGGCACCCCCACTGCAGAATGCGTTTGCTGTGATCTTGTTTGGCTTTTTTCTTTTGGAACCACAGTTTGTGAATGTGTTACCACTTGGGATGGCACTTGCGTGTGTTTGCCTGCCGTTTTTTGTACGCTGTGCAAATTTCGGGGGGGCGGGCGAGTGATCGCACAGCCAAAGCAGCATTCCTGACCCTCCACTAGAATGACAGCGTTCCCCTGCCTACTCAAGCTCCCTTCCCGCAGTGCGGTTTGAGACGGACCCAACGGCACAGTGGGCTTAGGACTCTCCTCACACTAACCCTTGATGGTGACCAGCCGTGATGCAGGGATTTTATATGATCGACGTGTATCACCATTACCCAAGGATCCCCTATTCCTCGGTTTTCCACATGTTGGGATCTGTGAATAAATTGTAATTTTTATATATGTTTTAATCTCTTCTGTAAAATCTACAGTGAGTCACATTCTCGCAGCTCACATTGAATTGGGACTCGTGCAGAAATGGAGGTTGTCGGCCGTGTCACTCAGTAGACCCATATATCCCGCCGTGGCGTTGCTGCCGCAGTCGCCGTAGTCGGCTGTGTCTGCTGACCTCCGGTGTGCTGGGGTGGCAGGGCCGCTAATGCAGACCGCCACACCGCAGTTTGCCGAGGATGTAATTGAGTTGGCAGCCCACCCCCCCGCCATCCTGCAGTTAACAGCTGCAGTTAATAAATTACCTCGTGTGCATATCATGGTGTCCGTAAGCAAGCATTAAACCAGTTTTCCCAGTTTCAGTGAGGCTTAATGACCCGAATATATGGTTCACTTTGCTTAATTTCCTCCACGTTCTTTGTGCATCGCCGTAATTGCAGACTGGTGAGTTTATTTAGGTGCATTTGGGCACATTTAAGCATATTAACATGTGTGCAACAGCATGGACACCTATACAGAAATTTAAGTAGCAAAACGCCATTTTATCTCTCTCTTTCCTCCTCTCTGTCAGAACGACAGCACAACGGACAGCAATGCTGAAGAACCACAGGAGAACATGAGAGACCTACCTGACGTGTCTTTGGTGAGCCAGACACCCACACCCCCATCGAGTATATAAAGAAAAATGGGGGGGAGGGGAGGGATACCAGCAGAGGGAAAAGGTGGTGCACAGCTATAGGAATGGATAAAGGTATGAAAACTGTGGCAAAAGGCAGTCACTTTAGATCAAAGTGTCCACCAAGCAAGCAGGTACTAAGAATAAAGATCCAGGTGAGGAAACGGTGAAATGGAAGAGAGTGTGACAAGGGCTGAGCCTTTGAACACAGAGAGAAGTCTATTGGGGACCAGCTGAGCGGAACATGGTGGGAAAGGCCAAAAATGAGCCCCGAGTGTCTGGTCTACAAGCTGTCGTATGACAGTGTCAGAGAGAAGGCCAGTGTTTTACTCTTTTTTCCTTTTAAACTTGAGGTGGGTTCAATTTCTAGAATATTCTACACTCTCTCAAATATTCAGCAAATGGTAAGCTGCTTAAATAAGAGTCAATTTTAAAGATGTTTAAGAAGTGTCCAAAACATTCAAACATCCATATGTTAAATCTTGAATTATTTTATTTAGTTTCTTTTCCTCATCTACCTTCATCTATTAAAATTTCAGTTTTTTTTCCATTCATATGTCTATCTGTTTGGCTGCTTTATTTCAGCAGTCTTCTCCGGTGGCAGTGTTCTCCTCTGGGTTTGTTCTCTGGTGGCGGTGTTCTCCGCTGGGTTTGTTCTCTGGTGGTGGTATTCTCTGGTGCTGGTATTCTCCGGTGGCGGTGTTCTCTTCTGGGTACGTCCTCCGGTGGCAGTGTTCTCCTCTGGGTACGTCCTCCAGTGGCGGTGTTCTCCTCTGGGTATGTTCTCTCTGGGTTTGTTCTTCAGTGGTAGTATTCACCAATGGCGGTGTTCTCTGGTGCCAGTGTTCTCTTGTGGCCATAATTTCCGGGTGCGATATTCTCCAGTAGCGGTATTATCTGCAGCTTCTGATGGTGGCAGGGCTTGCGGCCGTGTCTCGCTTCCTGTCCTCACATTATGTTCTCGCATTTCTGGAGCCAGTAGGGTAGAGTGAACGGATTGAGAAGTAAAGACTAGAAGAGCAAGTCCTGAGAGTGCTCAACGTCATGGTCCTGGCCCGAGCCACTCACATGCGAGAACCCATTATTCTAGTTTGAGAGGAATAATGAACAAAGAATTCAAATGCGATTAAGAACTAAAGTAAAGTCGCATGTGTTTGTCTGTCGGCAGGTGGGTGTTCCTGCTTGTTTCTATGACAACCGCTCCTGTCCTCTTACCTCCCTCAGGATGACATGCGCTCCATGGCAGGCTCTCCCTCATCCTTTAAATCAGCCCCCCCAGCAGGGGTTGAGAGACAATACAGTCGGCGTGACCGGCCTCAGAGGCGCCCCTCAGACTCTGGGTTGGGGCTGTGCTTCACAGCTGCCCCCCGCATCCCCACACACCCCGATTCCGCTGAGAAGGAGGTGGCGGCTGCACAGCTGACTCTGGTCACCCAGCAGCACATCGGACCATTCCCTCGTGTCCAGTCCCCGAGCCGGGCCACGTCACCCGACGTGCCGCAGCCTCCTCCTGCCCCACCCCTCCCGGCCCCGCTGGCCACAGCTTCCAGCCCGGACAAGCTGCCAGCCCCCCCGTCGGCCGGCTCCAAACAGCAGTTTGTCACGGTGGAAGTGCACAGGCCTAACGCGGAGCCTGATGTTAATGAGGTTCGACCGCTGCCCCAGGCCAGAGGTGAGAGGGAGTGAAGCATACAGCGAGGGTCCATGTGGTGGACCCCAGGGGT
Source organism: Gymnarchus niloticus (assembly GCA_009936485.2). NCBI lineage: Eukaryota > Metazoa > Chordata > Actinopteri > Osteoglossiformes > Gymnarchidae > Gymnarchus > Gymnarchus niloticus. The sequence goes on along the minus strand of JAACJT020000095.1, from coordinate 5,234,140 downwards.
CAGGGGGCCTATGGGATACAGCAAGAAGTTGCACACAGGCATTCATGATGAACGTACAACACTGACACCTTACTATCTGAAATCTTTGGAAATACCAGCGCAAATATCACTAGGAGGCTTTGAAATGGACGACACAACTAAAAATCACTTCAAAAAACGCCCCAGGTCTGTAGGCATCTGACCGAATAACCGTCTAGCCGTACACAAATGACAAATTGGCGGGAGTTGCAGAGTAATAGGTGTCCTCTCTCTAACCCACCCCCCAAGTATCCACATGAGACAAAGACACATAAACCAGGAATTTAGTGGATTAAAATGTTAAGACAGACCAGAGATTTCTATCAGGAATGCTGCAATAATATGAGAGCCATAACTAAGTAGAACGGTCGTCTGACTATGGTTTGTATAGTTTTACATTTGACTAACGGCAAATCCAAAGGCTACATTTCCCCTCACACTGTGGGTGAGTAAATCATATTTCCATTTCTGGCGACATCATGCTCAAGGTACGTCCATACCACTTATGAACCTGCAGATGTTGTGACCTTTGACGGGAGAAGCTAGCAGCAGACAGGAAATGACCCAAGAGATCCCAACGGCCGATGGAAAAAAAGCGGCCTCTGCACAAAAACGTGCTTGCAGGACATTTCGGCATTATGTTTGATAACAAAATTCCATCAGAGCGGTGCGTTTGCCTTCAGCTGCGAGGTGTCATGTATTCCCTCTGCATCATGGATGCCGTGCCAGATTTCAGGGCTGAACCGGCAAAACGATTCGGCAGCTTCTGACAGCACCCTGAAGATGTTAAGTGTTATTTTGTATCGTGCACCCCCTGCAAACCCTGCTCTGCACCCCAGGGGGACCACGTTTTACCTCCCTGTCCAGAAATGAGACTTAATGTGTTCCTACCATACTTGTATCATAACTGCCTACATAAGAAAAATACACCCGGGCTTCGTTATTCATAATAAATATTATTTGCATTTGCATTTCCGGCTTTAACGGCGCGTTAATATTCTCACTTGAATTAATGGAGTCTCCCAGCTTGTGCTGTTGACCTGGCCTGTTCAGTGCTTTTTAAAAGGTTTGGCTTTACCTGCAGGGAGGTAATTCATGCCAATAAAGCAATTATAATGATTTCAGTACTCCTCCATGCCTCCATGGTTAATTAACCACGACTGATTACGTAGGTGACAGACAACATAAAGGGGTGTGTATGTCATGCTGTTTTAAATGTACAGAAGGACTCCTCAGGCAACCAAGGTCATAGGAATGGGAGAAGCTGGTGCATTTTAAATAATCTGAGTGGTATGCTTTATGTAATGTGTAGTAAATGTGGACATGGAGATGGCTGCAGACTTTGCACATATCCAGTATACGTGTTTTTCTGTGCGTGCTAGCGTGTACATCTGTGAACATGTGTGTGCATACCGGGGCAAGCGGCATCGGAGCACACGTAAATGAACCCATGTTTTCTGGTCCCTGCTTGTGTACATCTGTCATTCATCTGTAATTCCCACACTGCTCGTCCCCCGTCCCCCCCCCCCACCGCTACACCCACACCCAGGTGGGACGCTGTCCCAGCTGTCGGACAGCGGACAGACACCGAGTGAGGACAGTGGCGTGGACATCGGCGAGTCGGGGGGACTCAGCAAGGACGGCAGTCCCCGTAACGCCAGGACGCTGCCCCAGCGGGAGGGACAGGGTGGGGAGACAGCGTCCAAACCGGTGAGGGGGTGCTGGAGGGGAGGCGGGACTCTGCACACAAACCAAGAGGATGATTGGTCTAGCCAGAATGATTCTTGAGAAACACGGAGCTGTAAATGCAAGGTGATTGGTTTCCCTCTTACTCGTCTCCTCATTTACGCATTAAGTTTGAATTTCTTTTACCATCATCTCTTTTACACCTCATCTCATCGTCTCACAGTTCAAGAAAAGTGATGAAGAGAACTGACTTCTACGCCCCTTCCTCTCCCAGGCAGGATTCGATGGCACCTAACAGTAGTAGACACCACCCGTTCTGTGCAGACAGTGACTGCCTCTTTAGTGAAAGCAGGGACCTAGTATTTCTTAACGCTGACATGGAGGGCAGAAAACAAATAAACAATGAAAGACAGGGCCTAAGCTTATTACCGTTGCTATGGTTATAGGTCTCTGACAAACTGTGGGGCGTCCCTAATCCGTTTGTCAATGAGGTTTAAAGCATGTCTTAACGGTGGGATTTTTTGGCTCGTCGACAACAGACTGAAGGTCGGAAAACTGCTGCTCTTATGAGACCATTAAGGTCCAGAAGCACTTCTGGCTTTTCCTGTGTCTCCATCCTGTGGTCAGTCCCTCATCTCCGTTAAGTTGCTCTGATGTCCGCCCTCTTTCTCACCATCATCATCCACAGCCTGGCCTGCTGGAACCAACGTCCAGCCTTGTCCGCATGGCTAAGAGTGCCAGCACCCTGGGCATCGCAATCGAAGGCGGGGCCAACACACGCCAGCCCTTGCCGCGGATCGTCACCATACAGGTTGGTCTGCCTCACTGCACAGTCACTTAACTTCACAGAGATTGTGTCAGGTGACATTACAGGCTCAGCCCAGATGGCATAGGCCCTTTAGATAGTAGAAAGAGAGAGAGAGAGACCTGGCCCTGTAACCCTAAGCCCCACTAAAAGGTAGGCCCCATTGAACCTCCTTCCTACAGAAAGCTAAAGCCAGTGAGGCGAAATCACACCCACATTCCGCTTTTAAAGCCTGTTAGAGGGGGACCACAAGTGGCCAAATGAACCAGCCTAAGCCCTCAGAGCAGTGTGATGATTCACCTACAGGAACCATATACAGAATCGGGGGCCTTCAGAACTACTGGGAGGCCGTTCGTTTTGCTATTAATCTGTGATAAATCAGGCTGGAGATGGAAGCATTGAGTGGCAGCTGCTTAATTAATGTCCTTTGATTATTAATCCTTTTTTTTGATTTGGTGTCTCTTTTGAGTTCATTTGATATAAAGTCATCTAATTAAATGTTTATATTAGCATTTTCCACTAATTATCTGCTCTGAGGAATAATTAACATTTTTGCACGTACTGGTAGAATTGTACTGTTTCTATTATGGAGTCAGAGAGATTTAGCTATCAAGTAAAATGGGTGCAACACGAGGCTCTGACACGTCAGCTGTGATTCTCCTTCCTCTTTGCATGCTGATGTTTATGAAATGCCCCTTCAATCGTGGCTGCTGCTCTGCAAATGGCTAAGCCCGTCTACGTCCCTCACACACGTTCATCCATCTTCCAGCCACTGGCTCGTTGCGGTGTCACTGTCAGCCTCGGTCCTATCCCAGGCGACACGTAAGACGGGGACCCTGTATGGACACCAGTTCACACACAGACATACAGTGAAGAGGGGGGTTAGATTTGAACCCACAACCCTAGAGTTGAAACTGAAATGCTTCATAGTGAGCCACCTTGAAGCATTCATGTAAACGTATTTTCAGAGAGCTGACTCTGTATATCACTACTGTTTGTCAATATTGCGCTCCGCCGTGCTGTAATGCCAGTACACCGCCGCATGTGTCCGCATCTCAAAATAACAACATTGCCACTCAAGGCTGTCCTCGTCGATTGCTCGATTTGAGCTTGTAATGCAGATGTGAGGTGTCTTCTTGCTCCTCTTTGTACGTGTCTGAATAGCGTGCTCGGAGACGCATCCGCCTTTCACCGACCAGCAAGAGGTCTGGCAGAGTGTGAGGCAGAGAGCATAAACGGCTAAGTCAACAGAATAACAAAATGAAAAGAGGGAGGAGTTAGGTGTGACGTACTGCTACGAGTGTGCTCCACAGAGAGAACGGGGTGGGAAAGGGACGAACCTTAGGGGTGTTTGTTCCATGGCCATCAGGAAGCACGCATTCATTGGCGCAATAATGGGAATTCCAGCAGCGCAAGAAGCCAACAAAGATCCCAGCAGGAATTGTTTTGTTTCACGTATTTATTTTCCCCCTGCGACCCTGATCAGAATGAGTCGTTGGGCGATGGATGGGTTTTTATTTTTTGCAGCTTCCATGTGTGTACATCAGAATACTGTCGAGTCATCCAGACTGATTCTGTGGCGACTGGGATATCCTCGAGTGCTGTCCGATCCACGTTGTTGCCATGAATCGTCACCCTGAATATTATTCATAGAAGTAACCTTTAATCGGCTCTTTTACCTAAAATGCTGCTGGTGGCGCTATTTGCAGACCCACAGTCATGAAAGGGAAATGGTGAGGCTATCATGCTCACTCAGCCAACATCTGACCAAGCGCTGGTACTAATTGCAGGATTAACTTTGCATGATACTGCAAGGAGTCAAGGTCTATAAAGTTCTAATTAACTAGCTACTCACACTAAATGTTACATCTTATCAGATTCAAGGCTTTTTAAATTCACTGTAGTCGGTTTCACCCCAAAGAGTTCTAAATCGGTCATTTTCGTCTTACCAATGAATGCCGCACACGATGTGAACGCGGTCTTCTGAAGTGAATCTAATTCTGTTCTGACGACAAGAGCCCAAGTAAGTTACATACAGGGAATGAGTCAGTAGATGAATGACCTCATTTACAGAAAACTTCAGCCTTTGCATGACAACAAAGTGCAATCAGAGAATCATATGGTATGAATTAGGGATAGCTATTAAACTGCAGCACAATCAATGCCCTGTATAAGGCAGAGGAACAGCTGAGCTGAGTCGAAACAGCATTCTCAGCTTCTGCTGAGCCACACATTTTGGTTTAATTGTACCGACTGATTGTGGGCAAACTCATCGGCTGCCAGATCAAATCCACAAGACCTCCATTAATTCTCTCCCTTTCCTGCTTATTCCCCAGCTCTGTTTTCCTCTACACTGTCATTAATAATTCCCTTCTGTCATGTTTATTCTGTTCTACCCACGCTGGTCCATCTAGAGGGGTGGCTCAGCACACAACTGTGGGCAGCTGAAGGTGGGCCAGGTGATCCTCGAGGTGAACGGAGTGTCACTAAGGGGCCAGGAGCACCGGGACGCCGCACGCCTCATCGCCGAAGCCTTTAAGACCAAAGAGAAAGACTACATCGACTTTCTGGTTACGGAGTTCAACATTTCCCTGTAGGACAGCACCCTCCCCTCAATAACACATCTAACAGGCCAATGCTCTCCCACATGGTGGAAGGGTGAAGTGGTAGGGCTCTGAAGACGGAGCATGTTTTGGGTTACCTCCAACTCATCCTCTCCTTCCCTGTTACCTTCCTCTGTCTCCTTGCCCAGTGTATAGTTTTGTCTGAGTCCAGATGCCGGGATTCTAAAGAAAGGACTTTTGGGCTTGGAGGATCACACTATGTGCTTCTCTGTGGACATTCATAGCTCCATAAGTGCTGAACCTGGCTTTCCCACAGCTCCCAGTTATCCCTGGGACATGGTAGTATAGGGTAATATCCAACCCTTCTCCCATTCTGGATGAGCATCCATTCAAAAGAGGCTACTCTGGTGGATCTGAAGGTTCCATCACAATGCTTTCTCTTGAGCCTACAAATCACGGCAAAGCAGGGTGACCTCACTGAACTCTACTGGAGGACAGGCGACATGGTACTGGAATGCAGAGATCATTGTACCTGGTTCTCTGGTGGTCTTCAAGGCAGAGTTGCAGCCAAGCAGATCTGGTTATGCAACCTAAAGAAGAGGCACCCGCTGGTGCTGCAACACCTCCACAGCTCAAAGCTGCACCTGTTAATTTAATGAGCACATACCGGAATATGTGCAAGTGAATAGATATAAATGTGTAAGGAGATGGGGAAAAAACACAATTAGATTTAACGAATTGATAATCTTTCAAAAGGTGGTTTGAATCATGTTAAGTCTTTGTATTCTGTACGATTAATCCTCAAATAATAACAAAAATTCATTTTTGTTATTGCTGCCTTTGTGAGCCCACTATGTTGGTTTTGTAAAGAGATGTGATTGGCTAAAACAAACCATGAATACACTGTCATTAGCGATGGACATAATTGAGGAATCGTCGCCTGAGCCCATTACAAACAAACCCGGGGGACAGCAAGGCTTGGATATCTGTGAATGGTGGTCTGGTCATCATACTCCAGCAAGGCAAAGCAGGAACGGAAACAGAGGAACTGAGAAGATCTTCACTGGGAAACATCAATGGAAAGCATTTATGCCTCGCCTATGGATAGCAAGGGAAGGGGGGGTACACGTTGCCACGATCTATTTCAGTAAATTCTCACATGGGAGATCCCTGGGCCTACAGGCTGATTACTGCTACCATCATGGGGGGTGGGTAGTTATCACCACACCAGAGTTTGCCAACTTTTAGCGTTGCGAAACCTTGGTTGGCTGAGAGAGCAGGAGAGAAGGATGGAGTGAGGGAGGCGGGGACTCACAGGAGGGAGAGAAAGCGTAAGAGTAAAGAAGTGAAGAAGAGTCCATAGTAAAGAAGTTTTATTTTTTCAAGCTTGCAATTTAAGATGGATTACAAGAGAGATTTCTTGGGGTGTTTGTTTGCACGTGTAAGGCTGGGGTTGGGAGAAAAACCAGATTCTATTTTGAATAGGTAGCACTGAAGTGCATTGTGGGAACTGCAGTATTTTTCTAAAGTGACAGATTGCTGAACAGAGATGTTCGGTTTGCTGGTGCATGTGTCCCAAAATTTTAAAACTATATAAATACATTATATATACATATATATATTTTATACTGAATTATCACTGAAGTTCCTAGATAAATACACAAATCTGTGAATATTGTGAAGTCATATCATTTGTTCTTTTCACTGGTTCAGCTGTGGTTATCCCCATTGCCATTTTACATTCGATGTAACACATTTTGAGCACTTCAGTTGTACCCATCTGTCTCTCAGCGTATTTTATAAATCCTTGTGGTGGTGTAGTACTGTACGATTGTGAGAACAGTGCAGAAATCAGGCCTACCTGTAAGCCTTGGAGTGGGCCTGCCATATCTTTGGTCATCTTCCGCTCATGGGAAGTCATCCTTTAAAGCCATCTGTACATTTGGTGTATTTATTTTACTACGGACCGAGACTTGCAATTAAAACTCTGGTAATTTCTCCAAAAGAATAAAAAAGCTTCAGAATGTGCCTTTGTTGCTGATGCTGCGTGTGCAGTTCTGATTCAAACACCCCTGACAGACACGTCGGGAAGAATGTGCAGAAGCTGAATTGTCCCCTTCTTCCTGTGGCCATGTGAAAGTGAACACAGGTAGGCTTCAAAGCGAAGCTTAGGCTGCCATCTTGCTTTTTTTGGGCCAAGGAAAGACTACAAAGGCCTGCAAATACATGAATACAAATTACTGTGCCTTTCGAATACAAATTATGGTTTTCTTATATGTGTAAAGATAAATAATGGCTATAAGGTCAGAAATACACTGCCTGGCCAAAAAAAGTCACTGTTTCAATATAAAAAAGTATTTAAATACTGTACTTAAGAGCCACCAGTCTGGTTTAGGCTCAGCAAAGTTATGCAGCAATAAAATAAAATCAGCTGAGTACCTGAAACTACTGAATGACCAGGTTATCCCATCAATGGATTTTTTCTTCCCTGACATCATGGATGTATTACAGGGCAAAAATGCCAAGATTCTTCGGTCTCAAATTGTGAATGAGTGGTTCAGGGAGCATGAAGAATCATTTTCACACATGAACTGGCCACCACAGAGCCCTGACCTTAACCCCACTGAATGTCTTTGGGAAGTGGTAGAGAAGACTTTATAGAGTGGTTCAACTCTCCTGTTGTCAATACAAGATTCAATGAAAAATTAATGCAAATCTAGGATGAAAAAAATGTTGAGACATTGCATGAGCTCGTTCAAACAATGCCACGACGAATGTTCCTTAATCAAAGCTAAAGATGGTCAAATGAATGAAGTGTGCAACTTTTTTTTTTTGGCCGGGCAGTGTATTCTGAACAAAAATATAAATGCAACAGTCATTTCAAAGATCTTATTGAAAATAAATTAATAAATGGAAATCCGACACGCTCCCTTGGCCACAGTTACCCTGAAGAACATGGTGAGTCGTCGAACAGAATTCCCACATGAGTATCTGGTGTGAGCATTTCTCCTTAGCAGCATGACGCCTCTCCTTCACATAGAGTTGAACTGGCGTGTTCCACTCTTTTGCAATAGCTGTGTGATTATGGTGGGAGCTGGAACACACTGTCACGGTTGCCAATCCAGAGCATCCCAAAGATGCTTGGTAGGTGACATGTCTGGTTGGTATGCAGGCCCTGGAAGGACTGGGCCATTTCAAGCACACAGGAAGGGTATTCAGATCCCTGAAATACGAGGCCGTGCGTTAGCATGCCGAACGGTGAGCTGATGGTGGTGGATGAATGGTACCAAAGCAAAAGGGTTGCGTTTATATTTTTGTTCAGCATAGCTTTGTGTATCTACACCTGTTCAAAGGACACAAAAAGCCGGAGTGACATAGACCAACAAGGAGAACGAATGCTAAATATATGACATGCCCTCAATAATAGTTATTTTAGAATGTGTTTTACGATCCTCAACTATAGATCAACATGATTATGGGCTTCATTGACAGCAGTTTCTGAAGCTGTTTTGAGGAAGATAATTTTATTGATCCGGGTGATAGCGTCAGTAAAGGGTTTATTACGAAGGAACTGAAAAGGAGATGGTAAATGCTCGTATAAGTAATTCGTCTGTCACCTCCATCTTATTTCTTCAGTTATTTTGTGTACGCCAACAGTTAACTAAGTACTCTCAAGCAAATCCTACTTCTTAAGTAAGAGCCTCTCATCACCTGTGCGTTTACCCGTCTAATTTTTCTAGACTGTTGGTCCTTACCACATAGAGCCTTTGCGGCTGTTTTATTTATGTCGAGTAAGTGTTTCATATTTGCAATAAATACATTTATGATGCCACGGTGACTCAGTGGGGAGCATTTAGTCTGAATAGCTTGGTTTGTCTTATAATTTAAATGATACCAATTACATTTGTATATAAAGCTTGGCTAAATCTTACGGCTATTTAAGCAACCAACCTAGTAAATGAGAATGCTTTATACAGAACAGGTTAAACGCTGTGCTAATGTCATTCTAGGCTCATCAGGACAACACGTAAGTGACTACAGATGTGTTAAGCGGTTAATCAAGATAGGGATTAAATGGCAGTAAAATTAAACGCAGTATAGAGTCTGAATTAATATTTGGGAATTTGAACAATGAGTTCAAAACTGTTTAACACGCTTTTACCATGTTGTTAAATATTAGTTTATTGGATGTTGGATTAGTTTATTGGACAAGCAACATCACATCCTACACTTTTCCCCTGACTCTCCGAAGCTTAATGAATATTCAATATTTCTGATTCATAAATGCATGTATTTCTGTATTTGTTCGGCATTTTAAATAGGATTACTCGATCATAATTAGCCAAGAAGTAAGTAGTGCAGCTTAACTTCAGGGCACTCTCAATCATAAATGACAGCGGTAGTTTAACTTTGTTAGTGAAATTATTACACGAAGTATGCATCCAGCATGAAAAGGCCGATTATGCCTAATTCTGGTCTATTAGCTCCCTCCATAGGATATAGCAGAAATTTCAGACCAAACAGGTTGATTTAAAAGGAAAATGGTCTTCTTAAATCAACTTAGAAGTCCCCCGTCACATGTCTTTCGCTGTCTTTCTTTTATCTGCTAACACCATGTGCTTACACACTGATCTACAGTACTTCCAGATTTACTCCGGAGGTCTGCTTTCCTGCTCAGTATCCCGTATCGTTAGGGCCACCAGGCTCATAAGCATTGTCAATCAAAACAAGGCTCGATCCCGCCCCCTCCCGCCAATCTTCCCATTCGACCAATAAGCATTCAGTCGAGCACATTATGTTAATTTTATGCCAGTTTTTTTTTTTTTTTCTCCACGCCTTCAAATCAGAGTCACTGGGCGACTTGGACGCGTGTTTTTCGCAGTAGCTTCGTGCTCGAAAGCAAGTTGATTAAATATCATTTTGAAAAACTTTTAATAACGACATTTCTTGAAGATGACGGGCCACCACAGCCGGGCACTATTTGACAGTTGTGGGGCAGCACGCTTGATTCCCAGGGTGCGTGTCTGGAAGCCTTGCTTGCTAAGTCTCTCGACGAAATGGCGCTTATAAAAACGGGAAACGATACGGTGCTGTCGCCCGGAAAGCGATCCCCCGGAGGATGCAGCGAGGCTGACTTCCAGCGACACCGCACCTCGTGCACCTCGTGGACGCGCGTCGCGTCCCGTTGCTAAGCGACACCGAGTACCTGGCGCGCGTCTCTAAGCAACGACCGTCAAATCGGTGCATCGGCAAAGCCTAACTAGTTAAAGGCTGGTGTGACCTAACTAGTTAAAGGCTGTTCATCTGTGGGCCAGGTAAGCTTTGGCGCTGAACGAGCTCGTCTCCTCATTTTGACTTTACTTGTCCTTTTACCGACTTGTTAAATGTTCTTTCATTAGGTGGTTAAAAACTAACCGGCAATTTCATGGTTTTTGTCGTCTATAAATGCATAACATAAAAAGCCTTTCTGTCACGGGTATTCGATTTCCAGCACAGTTTGACCGCCACTTTGGCGTCAGACTTGCTGAAGCTGCAGATCCCAGTCTGTTAAGTCTCTGCTGCTATGACAGGCATTGTTTTATTATCTCTCTCTATAATTTCCTATTATAATATTATTACACGTCATGGACGTTCTTCAGGAAGCGAAACAGAAGCGTCAGGTCCAGATCCTGGCGTGTCATCCTGCAGCTCCTGTTGATACATTATAAAAGTTTAAATATCAGTTTCAATATTCCACCCATCATGTGGAAGAAGGTCAGGTTTGTGAAATAAGGAAGACTCGTCCTGGTGTGCTTTATTTTGGCATGAAGACATTCGTAACTGCAGAGAGGTCTGGTGTGTGCACTCTCCCGAGGGCTGCAATCTGGACATTCATCGGGATTAAATGAAATTTTGGCTCCCATAACAAATTTTTGTGTTTTAGTTCATCTTCTCTTTGCGGACGGCACAGACACCACACCTCAAAACTTTAAGCACTTTAGTGTAGTATCAGGCATGTTCATAGGCAGAATCCTGATTTATGTCATGCTTTTCAAGCACAAGATGTGTTGGAGTTGTTTTCAGCTGGACTTGAGTTTAAAATATTTCTATAGTGTATTTGATACAGACCTGTACATTTAACGTTATTGTTCTGACTCTTCTAGTATTACTGACATTGCACACTTTGAATTTTAAGTTGTTTTTAAAGAGCATGGCCGTATTGGAGCAGTCGTCCATGCTGATTCCTTTACATAACAGGCTTAATGACAGATAGAGAGGTGAACTAGCTATCTCATGCCAAGCACATGCTGACAGCGCATAGGAGGTGGGTTTGTTTTTGGTTGGAGTTTCAGTATTTTAAATACCTTGGTCACACAGCATTAAAGTCGTGTTTCCTGTGAGCCCGTCAGGATCATTCTTCAGCCTGGCCGTCGACGTCCTGTTGCGCCTCTCTTTGAGGTTTCTACGCTGGACTGTGACTTAAACATCCTTGAACCACCTGTTACACGTATCTCATCCGTTTCTCCTCCTGATTACATCAGGTTAGCATCGATTTACAATAAGACGGTGTTACAACTGGAAGGTGGAGAGGTTGCTGAGAGCACCGCTCTTGCCTCCACCTCCTGGATTGTGGGCCCTGCTCAGTGTGTTTAAGTGTTCTCCCTGTGCTACGGTATTTCTCAGCCCTGCAGTCCAAAAATAAGAGCTTAGGCAGTTTGGCATCTATATATTAATGTCATGGTAGTGTGCCTGCATGAGTGTGCTCCTTGTGATGGGCTGCCATTCCGCCCAGCATGTTTCCCTGCCTTAAACTCTTATTTCCTGGGATCAACTCAAGGCTCCCCCTGACCGTGTACTGGATAAGCACTTGGGATATGCATGAATGGACAGATATTTAAACTGCCTGATTACAGTAGAAACTTCCATGAATTACTACTTTTTACATTTTTTTTTTTTGTATACGTATTCTTTGCCTGTTTTGGCAGTTGTTTTCTTTTTATATCTCAAACATAGAACTAGAATGAATGGTAATAAAATACTTGGTGAATTTAGCAGAGGCGAGATGATATTCACTTCTATATCTGTATTCTGTACAGAGCCACCACAACACTGGGTTCATTCATGATGGGTCTATCATCCTGTCTGATTCTGTGGAAAGAAGTATGAGGTGCAGTATTGAAAAAATGTCTTGGCCAATTTCAGTATATCATCTGATATGTTTTTGACTTTTTCCAGTGGGAGAGAAATACTGGTTTGCTCATTTATTGCCACCAATAAAAGTAAACTTCACACCCTAAAGAATACAAAGTTATAGTCAGTTGGTTTGTTGTACAGAGTGGTGTGTTTCCCTGCTGATTGGTGCAGACATCTGTTACTAACTTGAAATGTGCGTCTGAGACAGAGTCCCTCAGTCAGTTTTAGGCATGGTTTAGTTTTCCGTAATGAAGGAAAGTTGAGCTGTGGCTGTACCTCCGTCAGATTCAGAAATACAGGGCTAATCGGCTTACTGTAATCTGGGATATGGAGAAGAGTGGAGGCTCGAGGAGGCCGCACCTGGCCATATGGTCGTCTGCTGTGCTTGAGGGACAGATTGGAAGAAGCTGCTGTTTGGGAAGGAGGAGGGAGTCGCAGACGTAGCTGCAGGCCGCATGGCTGTGGTTTGGTGTCGCAGTTTGGTTGTGGTAGCTGCAGGCAAGTGCAGTTAAAAGTGGGCCCCACCTAGAGGTCAAAGTGGACAGACCCGGTAGATTGTCCTATAGGAACCTGATGTTTGGTGTGAGGTGAGGAAGGGGGACAGACATAAAGTATGGTGGAAGGATTTTAATTTAATTGTTTAATTTAAATATGCACAGTAAGCAGATTAGCTTTGCACTGTTTGTAGCTTTCCCGGATCATACGGTAATTCTTGCACACCTCCCTGTTATTGGGGGGGTTGTCATGACGACTGGCAGTCACCAGCTCAGGGAGCTTGTTCCTGTTGCATAAGAAATGTTGCAGGGCCTGACTTTCTTTTAAATTAGGCCTCCTGGGTTAAGCTTTAGCTGGGGCTTCAAAGCTCAAGTCACTGTTAAGCGCAGCGCTCATCTTGAATGACTAATTTTATCCTAATTGATGGATGTGATTTCATGTTTTTCCTCCCTCACCTAAACAGCTTACTTGATGAGTATTTCATCTTTAAATTATACTCGCCTGTAAATTGAGACAAACTGTTACAAAGGAGGGTTTGTAAAGACAAAAGTAAGATTTATAAGGAGCATGTAGTCCGATACCTCATTAAATAAATTGTGTATTCATTTAGTCGATTTTTGGTAGTTTTTTTTTCCCATGTCTGAATGTGTGTGTATTCTAGGCTGTTTCTCATTGTTTTTATGTAGTGGTGTGTGTGTGTGTGTGTGTGTGTGTGTGTGTGTGTGTGTGTGCACCTGCATGCTTTTGCATGCATGTATCGCATTGTGTGTTTGGTGCAAGCAGAGCCCTCGTTTACTGAGCCTCTTCAATGGTGGCGACACCTGGCCATTCTCGGTGAGGTGGGAATCAGGTTACTGGCAACTTAAAGGGCAGAATGAGCCAAGTCATCTGTCCGGCTTTGCATGGAAGCTTTCTTTTTCCCTGCCCCCTTCCCATTCCTTCTCTCCGTATCCGTCTCTCCCAAGCTTGCCGTTCGGTAGTGCTACAGGCTAAAATCTGCCTTAGTAAATCATTCTCGACTGTCAGGATCTACAGGAGAAATCAGTTTGAAGGAGTGCTGAGATGGGCCACTGTCAGGAGTCTGAGGGGTAGTCTAAATCCAAGCTTTACTCTCCAGAGCGCGTTTGAAACTTCAGAGATGTTCATTGGTTGACAGGAGGGAAGTGGAGGGTGCTTTATGAGTCAGGTGAAAGGTATATGTCTTCTATTTTTCTACATTTTCATATGTTAGTATTTTAACCTTCCACCCCACCAATCATTGGTCATTGGAGTTCTGTGGAGCACAGAAATCAGTTTGCCTTTCTCTGCACACGTTTAGTGATCCTGCAAAAAGACACGATCAAGGAGCCGGGTGGCGAAGGCAGCCCACTAAACAGAAACCCTGCCTGTCTGCTTATTTATACACCCTCGAAGGCCACGAGCAGTGCTGTTATTTTACCGGCGCACAATCTCTGGTGAAAATAAGGGCTGTGCCAATGACCGCAGTGTTCCTGACAGAGTGAAACATGGAACCAAGAGACAAAGCTATATTAAAGCCCCAATCTTATTATGTGGCCCGTCTGGCTTGACTTCTTGCTGTGCTGAGTTATTTCCCAGCATTCTTCTCTCTTTTGGTCTGCTCATGTCATCTGTCCTGTCCTGTAAATGCTGCCCCCTTTATTTTATCAAGCTAACCCATTCCATTCCACCTCATTTGATAAGCGTTCTTTTGTTCATTGGGGCTTCAGTGAAGTTGACCTTCTACCGTAGTTAGCCCCTAACCACAAACTGACCTGCGCAGACTGACCCACGTATGCACTTCTGCTTTGTCGCAGAGCTCTGTCATTAACGCGTGAGTGTGCTCCGTGGACCACAGTCCATTGGCCATGCGCCTGCTGGCACAGCTCAGGGCTAATGGGACATTCTGGACTTGTGGGGCCCCCAGAGATGGTTCATGGTAGGCGCCCCCTGCTGGGTACTACAAAAATAGCTGTGATATGGAAGGAAGAGCTGGCAGCACCCCCTCTGTTGACTTGGGAGACGCCTTGGAGGCAAGTGAGAGTCCTCAAGCAGAAGATGACTTCAGCAGATGGATGGACGAACGCGGCATCATCGGTCTGGGGGAGGCTGAGGAGGAACCCCCCGTCTGGGAGCCCAAAGATCAGCCCTCACCTGAAGATGACACTCTGGGTCTAGAGGATCTAAGCCACCGCTTGTTGGAGCTGATGGACTCTGAATCTCTGTGCCAGTCCCCCAGAGAGGACCGCCTTCCACTGGCTTTTCGTGAGTCTTTCACAAAACACTGAGTATTGGGCCAGCAGGTGGCAGTGTGGTTGAGGATCTCTTTTTAAAGAACGTGCTTAACCTGAATTTGGGTAAAAATATCCAGCCTTTTAATTGGATTACACATAGAACTGTACTGTTTGTAGGTCACAAAGACCATCTTCTCCGCAACTAAATGCGGTACTTTGCAAATGGTGGTCAATCGGCTACCTTCAGCTGTTGCTACAAGATGGCATGCAGCAAAACTGACCAAATCCACTTCAGAATTGTGGTTAATGTAATTGCATTAGGTGATTAGAGGCATTTAAACATGTAGCTGGTATAGAATACTGAGTTCCTGTTTTTGAGCCGTGATAACTTGGTTATGTTGTATTCTTGGCTGTTTCTTCCTTTTATTTCTCATCTCTCTCAGTAGACTTGGAGAAAGCAAGGGATAGTGACAGTGTGGGCGAGGACTGTTTCGATGAGGAGGAAGGGTGTGAGAATGAGGACAGCTGGCAGCAGGCAGAATCCCAGCCTGAACGAGACAGACAGCTGGAAGTGGCTACAGAGGAGCCAGATAGGACCATGGGAGTGTTGTCTAATCTTCTGTTGCATGGAGGACTAGAGGAGTCAAGTTTGGGCAGTAGGTCCGTGGAAGAGGAGACCTACAAGCTGACTTCAACCCCAATCTCTCATCGCTACGGTGGGGTAGAAAAATACAGCCCCCCCCCAAGCAGGAGTAGTGGCACTCTGACTTCAGGGGGGAACTGGGCAAACCAGCAGGGTGTGGGGTCTGAGGTGAGCAGCTGGCCCCGCTCAGGGCTGACATCCTGCTCGTACGCGGTACTGGTTCCCCAGAAAGTAAAGCCAAAGCCTCTGCCCAGTGAGCTGCTGTTACCTGCAGACAAATCGACTCCCGAAGCCACTCTGAAACAACATCTCAGTCCGGGTTCCAAGGGCAGTGAAAGCCACAGGATGACAGGAGCCAAGGGCAACCCCACCTTAGATGGCAGCAGGTAGGCCCTAGCTGGCCTCTTCTATGACTGTTAGATATAACATTATGTTGCATATGAAGGTAGGCATCCTTTTATCCCCATCTGTGGACTTCAATAGTTTAATATGCTCTTCTTACCGTTTACATTTTTTTTTTATATATTTCAGCCATAAATATGAATGGTGTAGTATAAACAAGCACAGTGTTATGATTATGTGATTTATTTTTTGTGGGGGGGCACTGTGATTCCTCCCCCACAGGGTGGGCCAGCCCGCCTGCCTCATTCGTGGTTGTCGTGCATCTCAGGGTCTCTGAATTTGCTGCTGTGTGTCGCCCTCTGTGACAGGCGAGGGCGACTCAGTCACCCACTGCCGGATTTCTCCAAAGTCAAGCCCAAGGTCCGTTTCCCCAAGAGGGGCTACAAGCCGCCCAGAAGCAGGAACTCCGCCCCGCATAGAGCCCCCATCCCCAAGTCCCCCGCCGACATGGTGAGGGAGGCCCTGCTGAGCGGCACCGAGGGCCCGCCCACCACCGGGTCCCCGTCGTGCCGCAGTGTTGCTGTGCTTCCAGAATTCTCCTCACCTCGGCAGGCCCATGCCCTTGTCAGCCAGCTCCAGGTATCTGACGGCACTTACTATGAATGGCTCTGCTTCTCGATACGTTTTCATCGATGTTGGAAGCTCATGTTATCAGCATTTCACTGTTAATTCAGTCTACTTCAACAACTGAGCGTCTTCATTATCCGTCCTGAAGGTACTACAGGGACGCCCCTCCGGGGACTTGAACAGACAACCTACAGTTACAGACGCGTAGCCTTCACCATGATTCTGCTTTACTGCTCGTTATATCGTTGCAGTTTTTGACAGCTCTCTCTCTTTCTCTTTCTCTCTCTCGCTCTCCCTCTCAAAGGAGGACTACAACAGACTGCTCACCAAGTATGCAGAGGCAGAAAACACAATAGACAGACTACGTCTGGAGGCCAAGGTTGGGTGTCTGTCTTTGAGGCCCCCGTTTTTCCTTGCAAAGCCACAACATATGTCTCTGTGGGGAGCTTCAGGTTGGCCCCATATGTTTATGTGTTTGCTGTCCCACTGTCGTTTTTTCGTGGCTCGCATGATAAATCATGTGACTTGTCAATTAAAGTAATTGTGCAAAGGCGTATTAATGGTCTGAGTGACAATCAGGTGGTCTCTGACTCAGGAAGCAGTCGAGATGAAACATCTGCTGGCCAGAGGGGTTTATCAGAATCGTTTTATTAAAACGTCATTTAGTAGAGGCATCATTCAGGTCCTGAGAGACTTTAGGTGCTCCGTTTCAGCACCACCCCACCCCTCGCTGCCCGGTCCTTGCTTTGACTCCTTCTGTTACTCCTCGTTAATCCTAAGGCTTGTCCGGGCTGCCAGGTGGCGTGCCATTTTGCATTATGCCTGATAGCAGTGGGTGAAGTTGACTCGTTTTGGAGTAAAAAGCGAATGTTTTCGTACCGGTTGGTTTAATTTCATACGACTTGGGTGCTGCTTCCCCACTCAGGCCTGAATCTGTACTTTGGTTCCTATCGCACGGGCTCACCTCGTGGGAAGAGCACACCTTTTATCTCCGGCACAAAGGCATCACTTACGGCCTCCCAGGGGCGCGTGTGCAGCACGCCGATCTGCCTGCCGTAATCGTCCACCCGTTCACGTAAAGACGAGCTCCTGTGTGTGTGTGGGAGGAGCCACACTTTATGGCATGTCCACAGGCCGGCGTTTGTTTTTCTTGTGAGGCCCATGTATGTAGAATTTGAAATGGTGACACTTTCCTCTGAAAGAGGAAATGATGTAAGGTGAAGGGGAAAGCCAGCCTTCTTAACCATTGCTATGGTTCCTCATCATTTCATTATACCACTTTGAGTAAGATGTTTATGGTAGCAGGGACACCCCCAAACAGAGTGAGAACATTGCATCAGGGTTTTGTGACGTCTGTTGTTTTTTTTTTTTTTTTGTTGTTGTCCTCTTACTATGTCTGCTCTCTCCAGGTGAACCTGTACTCGGACCCCCCAAAGCCCTGTCATTCTGTTTACCTGGGCGCCATCAGTGAAAGTTCAAAGGTCAAGAACCTGACCTTCCCCCAACCCCAGAGGGCTGAGTATAGGCACATTGCAGTCCCATTGGATCCCTCGAAGCTCAGGCAAGGTATGTACTGGCATCTAGTGCTTCCTGTCTGTAATCACAGCATGTTTATTTGTATCATTTTTTTTTTTTTTACCAGTGTATTCATTCAGCTGGGAATTCTTTCCTGAATTAGGCTTCAATGTATGATAACTTGTTGCGCTTTGGTAACAACCGAGATAACCATTTAGTACTTTTGTACATAATGAGCTTGTGTTTTTCTCTGAATGAAAGCGTCCGTCAAACAGACAGATGAGTCACTCTGGGGATAAACATGTCTTAAAGATGCAGGTTTTGTTTTGAACCAACGCTTAACCGCAAAGATGAGATCCGTGCTTACTCCCCCTTAAAAGCAGATGGGGCAGGCCGTGCCGCATCCTCCTCGGAGGCCTCTCCCTCGTCCCAAAGCCTGGGCCCCCCGGTACGGCAGCGGCCGACTGAGGCTCTCGCTGGCCAGTCTGAGAGGTTCCAGATGCAGGTGGTTGTTCGTGATCGCTCTCCAATGAAGCAGAAGTCATCAATGATGACGTAGCATGGGCAGTGAAAATAGCGAAATAGCTAGCAGGGGCAGTTCGTTTACCTGGGGTATTTGTTTATTGGGCAGTTTGGTTGAGGAATAACAGGATCTTCCTGAATAAACAGCCGGTTTAGCTCCATCCCAGCTAACCCAGTTCCACCTCGATCCAGCTGGACTCCTTTGAAGATTTTGTGAAGAAGAGAAAGCTGACACCCTTTCAGCAGATGGAGGTACCCTCACGTAAACGCACCTGTAGTTCAGATGGAGGTACACTCACGTAAACGCACCTGTAGTTCAGAGTAGCTTACAGCATTTCCAGCGGAATTCCTGTGCAGGCAGTGATCTTGAACTCTGAGTTTCTCTGCCGTCCGTTCAGGGCCTGTCAGACCTGGCCTGTGGGCTCGACGCTCTGGAGAGGGGTTACCTGGAGGCACGAGACGAGCAGCACGTCCAGCAACAACGAGACGGGAATCGGGAGACCTTCGATCCAGACAGGTAAGGCTGACGCCATAATGGTCAGATGGAGGTGTCATCATACACATAGGGCCAAAGGAGGACCCCAAGGTACATAAATGGCTTATTAATTTTTGAATCACCATCATTATAGGGAACTTATGAAGTACTGTGTAGTGTCTCGAGTAAACATTTTGTTTCCAGGTAGTAAACATGACATTATGTCTGTGTATTGAATAGAAGTGTGCAGAAAAAAATAGGTTTGCTGAAAGATCACCTGTGACTGCTGCATATAATCTAAAACGAGCAGAACTGGTGCCATTCTTATGAAAGGACTGTCATAATGTAGTTTACGCGTCTGTGTAAACTAGCAAACACACTGTCCACAGATTTAAAAGACTTGCATTCATTAATGTTGCTGCCGGTGAAGAATATACTGGATGGGTTAACAAATTTTAGGAATAGAATGGCCCAGTCCAGCTCAAAGTGCCTGGTGAATTACTACCAGATAACAGTAATGAAAGAAATGGATCTATAGCCATTTTAATGTTATTGTGACTGAATTTCAGAGTGCTGGAACATTCTGAACATTTATTCCAATAATTATACCTTGTTTAATATGGTAGGAGCTGGGCGAGGCATCTGCTATACAAGAGCCATCCATGCTCATTCTAGGAAAGGAAAGAGCGAGAATTGGGGAAGCCATATGTTCACGCGGCGTTTTCTGAGATTGCCATGTGGGGGCCGCCGGAGATGTTGAGTTCTCCTACCTTTTGTTTAGCCTCTCTAACGTCATCTCTCTCTGCTCTTCACCTGGGGCCTCTTCTCCCAGAATCCTTAGTTTCTCCCCATTTTTTTTGTTCAATTCTCATGGAGCACAGATTACCTGATGCTGATGATGCTCTCCTCACGGAGCCTGTCTCCATCTCAGGGAGCTGGAGGGGTTCATCTTCCGGTTAGGGATGCGCCTGGAGGGGATGAGGGAGCAGATGGACCAAGGCGAGCAGATGGCATCAGACCAGCCTCTCCCTGGATCCTCGCGTTTCCCACCTTCAGTACCCGATCCGGTCTCAGGCCAGTGCCAGACGGACAGCCCTGCTCCTGTCCCCCAGGTATCACCCTTGAGAAACTACATCCTACTCCTGCCTCCACACCAATGATGCCCAAATGGAATGACAGTGGAACATTTCCCCTTCTGTGTTTTATGGCAGCTGTAGGACTTTGTACTTTTGCAGAAAGGCCATTGGGTGGCAGCACAGCCAGTGAAATAGATGACATCAGACAGAAAAGTAGCCTGCTCATCACTGAACCATAAATAACCCTTACTAGTTCAGGAAAATATCCAGTTTACGTTCTCTTTTGCTTAATTTTCTTTTAGAATTTTTCTAGTGTCCGCCATCTTAATCAGAGAGAGAGAGATCTACACTGAATGCGTGTTGATCCTCATTTACACTCTAACCTATTTCCACTGGATTTGAAGATTTATAGCACTCAAATTTAGCAGTGAATCTCCACTTCTCCTTCTTTTCCCAGACCCCGCTGTTCCCTGTGCAGTGTGAAGCTGTGAGCCCACCGGGTGAGGAGTGTAAGGGTGAGGGGCTTCAGTCTGCCCTTCTTCACCAGAAGCTGTGGCTCGAACTGCAGGAAGCAGACTGTGATTGCAACAGTCAGGTGGACTAGTAAGTGTTCCTGCCATGCCCCGTCTCTACTGGGGCCTGATCCACATGTGAATTTTCTCAAAAACAGGTTTTAAGAAGGCAAAACCTGACTATTCTGGTTAGTTTTCGGACGTGTTTATGTGAGCCTGTTAAGTTGATCTAAAAAAAAACAGAACAATTCTGAGTCTGCAGCTGCAGAGGTGGTGGGCTGTATTTAGAAAGTCTGCAGTTCACTGAGGTCAGGCTAAGGCTCTGTCAAAACAAGGAGGTCACCAATGACGAAGGAACCACAGCGCATCCTGCAGGCCATTAAAGCTGGGTGACGGATGTTTTGACCCTGAAGCCCTCAAATGTCGCTGGTGGGTACGCTGCTTCAGGATCTGAACCTGCAGCCTCCTTATCAGCAGAGCGGCGCCGTCCTTGCGGGTCACGTTTCCCTGTATGACATGACCAAGTTGAGTTTAAGTGGAGATCGAACCAGAGTTGTTTGTTTTGTTCACAGGCTGTCTGGTGCTGATCCTTGTCCACCATGATGGTAACCAGCGAGGCCTGTTATCTGTCTGTTTTTCAGTCACCAGAGTTTCAGGGACCCTGGACCTCCGTACCTAGGTCAAGGGTCAGAGGTTACAGGCAGGACTGTGACGCGGCCACCCACTGGAGATGCTGACATGGCGTGTAGTGGAAATGGCAGGATGGCACTCCGGCAGCGGGAATGGGGCACACCCCCTTTGTGAGTTTGATTTGGGGCCAGCGATGGCCCACCACTGGAGGTGACAGCAGATGTGGGAGGGAGGGGACAGGACGATTGTCAGAGTCAGAGGGATTAACATTGAACTTCACAGCAGTGTCATGGTCCTGTAGGCCAAGCAGAAGTGACAGTCAGAAATGCTGCATTTACCTCTGAGTGGCGAGATGGGGCACCCGAGTCAGCCTGCCTATCACCTGTGCTTTAATTGTTTTTCTTAGGCTGCTGAAGGAAGCTGTGGAGGTGGAGTCCGGTTTGTTACCTCCTCATGCCAGCAGGAGCTTGAACATCTACCCCCCACAGCCCTGCCTCCGCGGGGTCCACACCTGGGGTCTCAGCCAGAAGAGCAATGGGGCCACTGAGGGTGACAAACTGCAAAGTGGGCACAGAAGAGCGCCCCCTCTGGTCAGTGGGAATGAGGAACGAAATTAGCAGCAAGTAATAGGTAAAGGTACTGGATAGGCAAATGGAAGACGTCAGGTTTAACATCTAGATGTGCTGAATGGTTAATGTTTTTATGCAATGCCTAGCTGTAAAATGTAATTTGCAAGTTCCCTCTGGAACCAGTTTCCACTTCACACTGAATCTGTGGAAGGGGGAGAGTGAAGGATTGTGGGATACAGATACAAACAGGTTAGGAGGAAGGAATACGCAGACACAATGGAGTGCAGGACAGGCATCTTATACACAGAGTAGACGATAAACGGCCGTAGCGCAGGCGAGGCTAATAGTGAAATATTTGTACAGTGTCAATATTCATAAGTGATTATTTCCCTAGCCTTACGCAATTTGGATGCGGTAATTGATTTGTGGGCGTGTCATTGTCTCTCCTGTCTTGTAGGATGGTGTCATCTCACCAGAGATGGACAGTGGCTTTGTGGGATCTGAAAAGAGCCGGCTAACCCCCGTGGTGCACAGTCCACCCCAGAGTAGAGTGGGGGTGAGGTACGTCTGAGACCACCCCACCCAGTGTTTGCTCACACACACACACACACACACGCGAACGTGCCCTGTTTTCAGACATCACATCTTCTGTGATTCATCAGCCGTGTTACATAAAGTGTTTTGCACTCCTGCAATGGTCACCGGCTCGCCATCATGACACTGAGCTTTTTTCAGATTTTGGCATGTCCTGCCATTAGGTAGGATGTGTTTGTGGCAGAGGTTAAAAGCACAGGATTGCCCACGTAAGACAGACTTGACTTTTTAGAGTACATAAGTCTACTTGCTTTTTGTTTCAGAATTGTAGAGCTGTGTATTTTACAGAAGCAATTCACTGTGAGCATCTGGGATATGAACCAGCAACCATCTGTTTTAACCTCTGTATATTGTGCTGCCCCCATCATTTTAATACCATGTCCATCTTCCCCAGATCTGCCTCTCACTTCTGCTCATCACTCCATTTCTCCTTCAGGCCCGGTGATCATTTGGTTGAAGTAGAAACACATTACCAGCCAACACCTGCTCAGCCCACCCTGGTCTTGGGTCCTACAAGCCCACCCTCCCAGGGCCACTCCAGGAGGGGAAATGGACTCCCCTCCTCCTGTACCTCCAGGGCCAGCTGTCCCCAGCATTGGAATAGCAGCTCTGTAAGAATGACTGCTGACCCCAGTGAGTGTCATTACTGACAGGGATGCTGTGGTCAGGTCCCCTGCCCTCACCTGGCCATGGGTGCCCCCTTTTATCTGCTCCATGTGCGTTTCTGTCTCTCTGCTGTTTTTCTTTCCTCAGATCTGTCCATTGGCAAACTATATTGGCTGCAGCCTGTCCATTTTGCTAACTTTCGGTGCTTTAAATGAGCTGTGTTGTGTTGTCTCTACGAATTCATGCTTCAAAGGGTTACTTTTTGAATGAAATTCAAAAACACATTGTGTATGTGTGTGTAGTGTTGTTCTCTGCCAGGCGGTGGCAGCGTTACACAGGTTTCATTGTGCCTCAGGATCGAAGTGCAGCATGTGGCCATCGTGTCATATAAGCATAGAGAAGCCGTATACTGAACGGTGGGCGTGTTGATGTTGTGTAAAAGTGTTATGTCGTACGATTTCCAGCAAGTGGGAGGGATACAGGAAATGGCTCACTGCTCTGCCCCCTCACCCTCTGTTTGAATTGCTGCTCAGCCCCCAGTGTGTCTGAGGAAGAGGACAGCCAAGCAGACCACACCCCTCTGCCAACCACTCAGCAGCGAAGTCCCTCCCCTATAGCAGCGAATCATCCGGTTGGTCGCTTTAGAGCCCAGCTGACTGACAGACAGTGAGTCGCTTACATGCTGCCTTAGAGAGAATCTTTATCTTTTTGACACAGTAACCTAAAACCCTGTTCAGGGTCTCACAAGAAAGTGATGATGTGTTTAGTCCACAATAATATACCAAACAAACAAAGTCTAAATCATCACCATGCCGTGTCTGTGACTGTCTGTGTGTAATTCTGGGCAGTAGTGCCACAGGCTGTCTACCCTCCATTAACTAGGGATGTCAGTGTCAGAGTCAGACCTGCACAGAACTTTCTGGAAGGCCCATAGTTGATCAGGGTCTTCTGCCCACGCAGCCCGTTTTTCATTCTACAAAGAAGGTCACCTTTCCTTATGGGTTGCGTGAGAGATTTAAAGTTTAAGATGTTTTGGAGGAGGGTTATGAGTACAGCTATAACGGCAGTCTCCCTCCCTGACTGGGTGTATGGGCTTATCTCCAGTGAGGCCATCCAGTCGCTGCGAAGGGAGATGAGCCGGCTGAGGGACGGACTGGAGGCCAGCCTTCGGCGAGCTGCGACGCCCCCCTGTGCCCCTGAGGGACCCCCACATCATGGCGGCTTCCCAGCTTGCACCAGGTAGCACCTCAGAATGGCTGTTTCTGTAGAGTCACTCTGAGTACAGATCTCCTTTCTTTTGAATCGGTTTATATTTGTGTTTCCTGTTATTTTTTCATGCTGCTGGGGTGAGGATCTACATTCCCATAGTAGTGTGGAGGGGTGCTTTGGGATTCCTAATTTTGAACTCTGCTCTAGTAAGCCAGTTGAGCGGAAGATGGATGGTACCAGGGCCATCTTATCTGAATGAGAGTTAACTGAGTAATAACTGAGTATTTCACTCCTCTTTCCTTCGTTATTCTGTGAACGTGTGCACGTCTCTCTGTCTCAGTCCGTCTAGAATTTCCAAGCCCCCAGCAGACAGAGGAGGGAGGGAGGGGGTCGGACAGGAAGCGGATGAAGAGGAGAGGTGCACAGAGGAGTGGGTAGGGCCTGTCTCGAGGAGGAGGAGAGCTTCCTTCACTCCTCGCAAGAGACATGTGCTTCATATTGGTGAGTTTAATGAACCAGTAGCTATGGAAATGTAAAGGTGTGTATGTATCTGAGTTAAAATGGTAGATGAAGAACCTGATGTTTTAATTGGTTGTATTGCTTAGGGGTGGCACTTTGGTTCAGTGGGTTGAACTGTTACATCACACCTCCAGGGTTGTGGGTTCAAATCCTCCCTCCTCTGTGTGTGTGTGTGTAGAGTTTGCACATTCTCCACTTGTCATGCAGGGATCCTCCTGCTGTCCAAAGACTTGCAGTTAGGCTAAATGGTGTCTTTCGATAGCCTGTAGCAAATGGACTCTGTGATGAAACACATCCAAGGCATAATACTGCATTATGCTCTTTGGAGTAGACCGCGGGCCCCCCTGAAGGAGGCTGAATTGACATCCCAGGATAACACAGAACAGGAGAAAGGGTGGACTGGTTCCCAGTTTTGGCAGCTTTGCTTAATCACCAGTTTTTTTTTACTCCTGCCCTCCTTCAGCCACTGATTCTGAGCACGCTGAGATGACCTCCAAGTCTGGCTCTACCAGGAACATCTTCACAAGGGGGCGGGTTCGATTGGATGCTGCACTGCACAGAGGACGCGGTACGTGGACAATCTCTCTCTGGTAGAACTGCTGCCATCTCTGGCTCACGCTTCACTGTGTGGTTGTGTGCTTCTGTTCTCTGCAGGCCATCTGTGCCATCTGACTTTCTCCAGTGGTTCTGATGAATCCGTCCCCTGGGACGACCGTGGATCTGCCTGTCCACACTTCCTGTCGGCCCAGAATGGTACCGTCTCGGCCCGTTTTCTCTTGCAGGCTTGTGTGCCTGGGAGAGCGATGTTTCGACTTGCATGCACGTTTCTGTTCTCTGCCTTTGTGGTCTATAGGGGGCGCCACAGTTTCTCACCGCTCTGGAGCTCGTTCCACACGTAATGGTCTATGCAGGGATCCTGTGCGTCCGCATGGGGTCAGAGAGGGCGACAGGGAAGGTGAGAACCAGGCCATTCTTACTCTGCCTGGTGCGTGGTTGCGAGCATCACCATTCATGGTGCATTTTTGGTCATTTCTAGCAGCAAGATTTAAGGGTCCTTGTATTTTTGTAATTTAAATGAGTTTTTAATGTATTAATCAGGCCCTTCTGATATTTAAAAAAAAATCTTTTCTTTCCACATCCATATAAATGTTATACTCTTCTTCTGAATATGGTATTATATTAACACAACTAAAAACGACAACATCTTGTAAATGGATCTAATGTAGGATGCCCAAACCTGTCAGCTTTTCACTTCTACTCTTATAATGGGCCAGGCTTTTACTCTCTCTAGGTCCGTCACTGAAGAGAAACTCAGGCTCCACCCCCCGAGGCTGTCGACCTGTGAAAGCCTTACACAAATCTTTTGTGGCAGCTCCTCCGCCTCCTTTTCACAGCAGTGTGCCAGTGGTTCACTGTGTGCCAGTATGTCCATCGGCGTGGTGAGTACGTCCCGTGGCTAATTGCCACTTTGCTCCATTTCCAAAGTCATCTGTCTTATGCTGCCAGAGGATTAAATAATAGAAGTGTGGCCACGCTCATCCACACGAGGAGAATAATAATAACCATAGACCCTTGAAACATAACCCTTATTGAACTATTCTAATCTATCCTCAACCTTCTGTGTACTGCAGGTATTATTCCTGTCCTGTGCTGAAGGCAGGATCCATATACCTACACTCCTTCAACCAGCCATTGGGTGGCGCCAAAGTGGCCACAGGGGAAAGTTACTGGAAAAGACATTGCAGGACTGCGTCCCCCCCCTTATCTGATACGGACTCCCTTGGCCAGTCATTGAGCCGTGCCATTGAGGCTGCCGCCAGCATGCGAACTGCCTCCCATCGCATGGCTCGCTCACTTGCTGCCGGACTTCACCGCCAGGGGGCGCTAGCACAGTTGGTCCCACACTGAAGCCCCCGAATGTACAGCTGGGCCGAGTGATGAGTTCTGAGCTGCTTTGATTATCTCAGGGTATCTATTCTGCACTGTCATCTTACTTCAATAGTGGCCCCCTGGGCTTCAGATGAAGGAAAACTTCAGTGTCCTTGTCTTGGTATATAGACCTAAATGACAGTGAAAGGTACATTTCTTCAAAATCTTCTGTTAAGAACAGAAAATATTTAACTTGATTCTTTCCAGTTTAAAGAAGCAATTTTCCCAGACAGCATGCCTGAATCAGGGGTTCCTCAAAATGATAATAGGGCTGCAGTCTTTTTTGAGAATTTAAAACAGGATGTCTGCATGTGAATGCCAGTTTTTATATTGGGTAAGTAAGGGAGGTGTGCTTGTGTACCAGCTGTGAGATGGACATCGGCAGGGTCCTCAGGTCCTCTATGGTTTTGGAGGCCACCTCTGTGCAGATGCATTTGACCTCCTGCCGGCTAGCTAATACAGGACCTGTGAGGACACAGGACTGAATCACTGAATGTGCTTGGTCATGCACGCAGCCGTCTGTTTGTGGGGTAACATTTCTGTCTGATACACTTACCTTTTTAAAGTGTCTTCAACAGCTGAGCTCACTGGCCCGGTGAAGCATGTGATCTTATTTACTCCCTTTCTGAAGGGCTGCCTTGTATCGCTGGCTTCTTCCTCTGATCGTTTGGAGTGCATCTGAAGCTTAACAGGCTGGTATCCTTGGTGTTTCAGAGAGACTTCCTTGTCACATAGGCAAATGCCTCAAAAGAGCAGGTCTGGAGACTTTCCAGCAAGGTGGGCTTTAACAAAGAACAGTCTTAAATTCATCCATGTTGTGTCTTCTAGGTGCCGTATAATTTTTATACCTCTGAGCAGACAGTACAGAGAACATGCAAGTTGTTTTTGGTTCATGCATGACTCTTTCCTGGTTCAGTGTGCATTTCGCGATGATATCTGAACACTTGCAATGGTGTAAAATCTCTTGTGTGGACAGCATTTTGCACCTGGTGGCTCAGTTGTGTATATTTGGCTGCAGGTGTTGGGGCCTACGACTTGGTGGCCCATTAGTCAAACTGGCACAAAGTGCTGCCCACATTCTGTGTTGTCTCTGGCCCGTTGGTAGAGTTGTCACAAACCACTACCCACGTTTGGCACTGTCCCAATGGCCCAAAGTCTCCACACAGAGCATTCTGTATTTTTTGCACTGTAAACAGTAGTTTGTCAGGTTTGGCTAAATGTGCTGTGTAGTCTTTCAGAAACCCATTTTTCAGGTTTGCTGTTTCTACAGTTTGGGGCTGTTTTCAGTCATTCCCATGAATCGACGTCTAAATTAATTATCAGCCCTTAAGCCTGAAATGCATGGAATGTAATTTAGCAATATGAAGAGAATGTTTATTTTAGTTAAATGATGCAGGTGTTATTAGGGACATTTATGTTTAAATCAATAAAAAACAGGTGAACATTGATATTTAGATTTTATAGTGTTTTGTACTGAGAATTTTAATGAAATTCAGATACCTCTAGTGGTTACTTCTAAATGCAGGAAGGACTTTTGTACAGAATAAACTTGGTAGTAAATGACTCATTCTGGTATCGTTGCTTGGTTTGTTGAATCTAGTGTGTGGTGCCGCATACTGGCCAGGCCGTAAGCCATGGCACATGACAACACACGAGTTTGTGGCCAAAATTTTGGCCTGCACATTGTCACCTTTGCAATCGCCCTCATCCCTCTACAATTGTGTCCAAATTATATCATTTTGTCCACCTGGCTGGTACTGCTTGTTCTAGTGTGTGAAGTTTGAACCGGCCTTAAGCAGAGCTTAGCAACCCAGTTTAAGACATCTCTTGCGGCTGAAACCTGGGTCTTCCAGGGCTGTGCTATGCACCAGTTGTCACGTGACGCAGCGCGTCCTTTAATGTATATGCCATGCTTCATGCTGTTTGTGCTCCCCCTTGTGGCTTTGTAGGGCCCTGCAGGCTGTGAGTGCTTCTTGCTGTGTTAGAGGTGCCCGTTAGGCACCTATACATGTTATTCAAGATTTATGTACTATGACTGTGTGTTGGTTTTTGACGTGTGAGTTGCACTCCAGTTACAGAATCATGCAACGGTTTCGCTAAGGTTTGTTTTTCATGATTAGTGACCTCCAAGTCAGAACAAAAAGGAAATGAGACCCCCAAAAATAATAAATCCAGTTTGCCCTGGGACTGTATTTAAAGGATGGGGAAGCTACATGCTTGCTCCATAGTCCTAGGTGATGTGTTTAAGTTTATGAGCGATTGGCAAGGAGGGGGAGAAAATGCTCAAATCTCAAAATAACAGATAGATGGGCTATGGGGGGGGGTATGGTCCATCAGCTGTCTCACCCTAGAAAGGACTTTCAGAAGGCCTTGTTCAAGAGGTGTTATAGTTTCCTCATGTATGGTCCAAGAGAGACGGCCAAGCCTACAGAATATTACAACATGGATACTCCAAAACGTTATCTGGGGTAGGAAAAGGCTGAGGAGGAAGAAATAATTTCCAACAATGGGCCTTGATCATGGCCCGACTGTGCAATTTGACCAGGATGCCCAAGCGGCAGCCAAGACGTGGCCCGTTTGTGGCGGGGAGCAGACCGGTTTCCAGACTGCAGCAGAGCTCCACCCCCAAACGGCCGGGCATCGAGCTGAGACGATGGAGCCTAAAGTGCAGCACCTTTTTCGTGTAAGAATGTACAGATGCACTTTTAATGGAAGCCAAATTTATTAGACCGCTTTTGTTTATAGGTACATATAGAGTACTTCTATTTGTGCTTCAACACTTGCAAACATATAATTCCAATAAGTTAAACAGGTTTGAGACAGACTAATTTATTCATATCTTCCTCTCTGATAAATAACTTTGATATAAATCAATCAAATAGACATAGTGAATGCTATACAATGACAACCCAGGGAAAACTGTTAAATAAGCATCTGCATCACAGAAAAACGCATAGTGCAATATACAGCCTCTTTGTCCAAGAAAGGGTCGAGACAGAGGAAAAAAGAGAAATTATCGTTTTAGGGTTTTTTTTTTTGTTTTTTTTTTCCTTGCAAAGCCTTTCACCAGTGGAAGATTTAACATTGCACCAGAAGAGAAATTAACAAACAGACTAACAAAATATATATATATTTTTTTTTTTTTTTCCCAAGACCACTATAGCTACAGCTAAAACGTCACAAAACACAGTGGCTTCACATTGGCATCTTCAAAGGAAATCTTTTGCTACTTCACAGTCAGAAATATCACTGGGAACAGTGGGACGCTGAAACATCGACATATGGCATATACACGACACGGTACTCAGTGCATGAGCAGATAAATGTCATTACTAATCAACGGTGAGACGTGATTGGACAGAATAACAATACTGCGATACAACCGGCCCTTTGAAAAGTTTCGCAAGCAGTGGCCTTCCGACACTACGACGTGGAGTCTTCAGAGAACAGTTTGGAGGAAAAATACGTCCAGTCACAGAGAACGAGAAGAGCAATGGAGCTTGTGATACTTACAGCAGCTCTTAGGTTGTGCAAACTCTGTTGTCAATCTTTATTGTCACGGTCACTTTTTTCCTTCTCCTCCGGGTCTCAGGATGGGCATGACACAATGCATTCTGGGAGCTGGTATTCGTTTCTCATAAGGCGTTTTATCCAGAGCCTCAGCCATGTGCTCTCTCCAGTTTACGACCCTCAAGCACAGTACAGTCTGTGTGAATCCATGCCCCAGATGGCTGGAGGTGGGCTAAGGACCGTCATCCAATGGGTTTGTCACTCTCTCACAAAACTGTCATCATGTTCCTCCTCCGTCCACCACCAATAGAAGAAAGCACACCATAATAAGGAAACCAAGGTAACAAAGAAAATCTACACATTCTAACAGGTTTCATAGCATACATTGTGACATTTGGTACTTTAAGTTTTAAATGGCCTTAATTATACTTAAATCTTATTTTTGCATCCATTTTAAAACATGAGAATACTTGCAATGATTTGTGTGTCAACATGTTTCAATATGTATTTATATATTTATATATATAATTTTATCAATGCTTTCATTTTTTTCCTCTCTCAAGCAAGATGCATAAACATTTAACATAAGGGTGGCTGGCATCCTGGAAGGAATGTGGGGCACATCGAGGAATCGTGTAGGGGTGAACACTACTGGTCCTCGTCCGGTTTATTCATCGCTTTGAGGGCGTCGAGAAGGGCGGTCGGGGTGAAGATGTGAGTCGATCCTGCGGGGGCAGCAACAGGATAGAGAGACGAGCATATTAGAGCTGACCGCCCAAACAGCCTCACTGAGAATGTGTTTTCAGCCATTGTTAACCATACAGGTCATGGACAGAACAGAAAACATATAACCATGAAGGGGGGCGGGACTGAGCTAGAACAAAAATTCTGATTGGTTCTCGGACTACGGTAACAGTCCGCGAGAAGTTACCGCCTAATGTCCCAGAATGGATTTGGTGGGCTCGAAGCAGACGTTAGCAGATGTCCGGTCAGCCTCGAAGCCACAGGATTGAGCTGCATGCAAACGCATCTGACCGGAGCATCGAGAACAGGCGTAGCACTGCAGCCCATTCCCAGAGGCATGAGCGGTGACCGCGGGATTACGAGGCCGACCCCACACCGGCCGATTATGTCGCGGTCATCTTGTGACGTCACGGCATCTTTAAATATTCGCAGTGACATCACAGTTCAGCAAGCGCCCAGCCGTGATATGGGAATGGGTGTGTGACCTGGCGAAACTGCAACATAATTTGCAGTCCATGCAAACACAGTAGCGGAAATGAAAACGAGTGACTGGCTGACAACAGGCAAGTTCTCCTTCCTTCCCCTGCGTGATTTAACCAAAGAATGTTAAATCAAATGGAAATCTCAATGGCACAAACACAAGGAGGGGTCTGGGGCTTGCGGGATCTCACTGGAGCTGAAGACACATTTCTCGCAGAAAACAATGTAGTGGGGGGAAGGTATCAGATTAAACCAAACATTTGGCCCACTGACTCACTGATACCGTAAGATTGTCCCTGGAGGCATGAAACTTAGTATACTAGGGGTTTGCAGACATCGAGCAGGCCAAAGTTTTGGTGTGGTCCCAATAACATTTAAAAAGTCCCGAGTTACGTAGCAAAGCTGCAGGTTTCCCTTGCTTTAACTTACCAAACAGGCATATTTTGTACAACCTTTACCAAATTGAACAAACCATCACTGTGGAAGAGAAGGAAGGAAGGTAGAAGACTCCTTGATCCCCAGAACCCCCCGGGACACGATCCAGGGAAACGTACAGCTTTGCTGACTGTGAGTGAGTAGACACGACAAAACGACGGCTTTCTCACTAGTGGCGAAAGAAAATGGCGGGGGAATCTGAGTGATGGTGATAGAGAAGGGGAAGTGTTGAATGTGGCAGTATGGCCAGAGCCTGCATACTGCATTTGGCAGCCACTTCACCGGGAATGGGGGTCGGGAAGATATCGCTTTAGCAGTCCTGCAATGTCAATGGCAAGCTGCAATGCTTTTGTGCTTATGTCATTTGCTGAAACATACTTTGTGGAGGAGCTATCACCACTGAAAATAGCGTGTTGTCCCACCAGCTATAGCCTCTTCGACATGGGAATGAGCTATGGTCTCCGCCTTGTACTGTCTAGCACTAGAGGTACTGGGGGAATCTCATTGGCAGGCCGGCTTCTTTTGTTACTCTTATGGACCACAGTGCGGAGAGGCCGTTCTGATCATATACAGCGTGTGTGTTTGCATGCATGTAATTAGTTTTGTTGCTAAAACATATCAGGCAAACATCACTACATATCCCATCTGTATGAGTCTGCAAAGAATCTCATTCGAGTCCCAGGTGAGGACCACAAATGGGGTGTCTTAATTTTCTGCCTAAGAGAAGAATTTCATTTGAGCACCTTGTCAGGTGACTTAATGGGCACTTTGCTGGACGATTCGGAAGGTCCTGACTGCATAGGATTCTCAGCAGACGATGGCTGGGTGATGTAAATATGTGATGCTTAGTACACTGGCAAAGTGTGAAGTGGTGGTGAGGAGGGGAGAAGGTAGCTGGTATAAAACAACAACCCACTCCGAAACTGAAGATTAACCAAAGTACTACTCATTTCAAATGTATCGACGTGATACTTTTGTTTATCACAAATAAAGAAGTAAGATGAATCTCAGGGGTGGATTAAATCTTGATTGGTGCCTCATTGGGTGGGTATTGCTATGAGGTAGAGTGGGAATGGTGAAGAATCATTTAATCCACCCAGCAGAGATAATGGAGGCATAACAGGGATGGGATCAGAACCTACCCCCCCATGACCCAGTGTGGTTTTACCAGCCACAGGTCTGCGTGTGTGTCCTGATCACATGGGTGTAGAGGCTGTGCTTTGGTTGCCTCATTCTGGGCTGGGCATCCCCTGTTACCGGCGCTTTGTATCAAGTGCAGTTCACACACAGGCCTGTAGGTGGTGCACAGGCTCGGCCCTTTTTACAACGGGGGGTTGGGGGGGTCAGCAGAGCCCTATCCCAGAGGAGTAGAGTTAACAGTGGAGTGTTGCAGGGGAAAACGGAAAGAAAGAACGCCCTCTTGTGCCCAGGGGTGGGAGGACGTCAAAAAGGGCTTCTTTGCACGGCTGCCTTTACTTTGTCAGTGTCTGTTTTCTCTGCTACTCCCTCTCTTTGCCCCTCTGTCTGTCTCTCACTTGTCTGAGAGGTCTGGGTCCTGAAAGGACACCCTAGTGGACTCTCGGAAGTCGGGGTGTTGCAGGTCCTTTAGGAATTTGGTGGGGGTGAGCGTGTGGGTGGAACCTGTGGAGGAACAGAAGTGGCTTCACGCTCACTTTTCATGGCATCCCACATCGTCTATCCATTCCCCCCCACCCCAACACCCAGGAGCAGTGGGGGTTGCACACACATCTCTGGAGAGAGACACTCATCACGATCCCCACCTGTAAACTACGTCTAAAAGTTGCCAGGCATGGCTTCCCACTTCTTCTCTTACCCACTCCGTTCAAGTGCATCTCCACCGAATCCTTAACCGCCATGCCACGTGTCTCCAAGGAGACGTCTGGTCCAGTGGAAAAAAAAAATTCAGCTGATTTTATTTAGCTGGGTTTTCTAACAATAGTGCCTCTTACCGTGGGTGATAAAATAAACTGTCACCTGAGAGCATTTTATTTTAAGGCCCAGAAAGTTAAAACCTCCAATATATTCCTCCATCTGTGACTCTAGGCTGTCAGGCAAGCAATTTGTGTTAAGAACCCCTTACGGTTGAATAGAAATTGGATTTACAGATCTGTCTCCTTTCTGCTGTGACAGCAAATGCTTTGAAGGGGATATATATATTTTTAAGAAAGATTTTTTACCCAATTGGCTTGGTTCATATTGGGTTAATGGGAAATGCAGAGCAAGACTAAGAAGGGAGAGTCCCATTGTTGGACTGAGCAATGTCTTGAAATATGTTTGAGTGATTCACTTAAAGGGACAGTGCTCTAATGTGAAGGGGTTGGGGTAACTTGGGCCTCTACATAGCAATGATTGCTGCCTGGATCACCCAGGGCTTGTAGCCTTGTAGTGGTGCCTGCAAAGCAAGTGACCTAGACACGGAAAAGGAGCACAGGTGTACACACACACTAGCATATGAGAGACTTACGAAGAGATGCAAAGGCGTGGCTGCAAGTCAAGAATATCAGTTTAAAAGGAACGGGAAACCAATAAATCGAAACCAAAGTACAGCACAACAAACACACGAGAAAGACCGCTTTCCCCTTGAGAACATATAGCTGGAAGCCATTTCAGGTGAAGATCAGTGAGCAAATAGGAACACTGATGATGCAATCGGCCGATTTAACGTAGCAAATGGTGTCATGATTTCACAAAAGAATACTTTATGAAGAGATCTGGAAAGTAAAATATGCTCTTCTGTTAGCTTAAGCCTAGTTCAGTCTTCACTTTTCCACGCTCCATAACAGTCCATGCATGGTCCTTTGTGTCTATACTACATTTGCCTGTTTATGCATACATTCTCAGTCAGTGGCGATGACAGTCCACAAGACCACCAGAGGGTACATGTTGTTCTCGCGGCCTGAATGAAGCTTAAGCAAGAGCATAAGTTTCACCGTCTTTTCCCAGTGTGTGTAGCGCTCTCTCTCAAGGAGAGAGACAAGGTGTAAACGTGCAGCCACGTACCTCCACACTTCCAGGATGGATACTCTCTTCTACTCCTTCTTCATTGACAAGTGTTCTTTTAAATTCAGTAAACCATCTGCTACTAATTTTGCACGTTCAGATGATACACAAAATGGCCGCTAGATAATAAAATCTGGGCTGTATGCTCACGGTCCGCACAAACACCCCAACTCGTGGATTGTGACAGAGCATGGAAAAGTGAAGTATGAACTAGGCTTAAGGATTCCATAACAGTCTCTGTGATGCTAACATTTCTTAATTTTGTGAAATTTAGCTTTTTTTTGGCCCCACAATAAATTCAATTCAATTTTACTTATATAGCGCCTTTAACAAGAAGCATTGTCATAAAGCGCTTTACATAGTCCTGGGCCCAGGGTCCGCAGAGAGTAAGCCAAAGGCGACAGTGGCAAGGAAAAACTCCCTCAAGAGGAAGAAACCTTGGGAGGAGCCAG
>JAACJT020000095.1:5175718-5191351 GCA_009936485.2 Gymnarchus niloticus | reverse complement strand
ATATCTAGCCTTGTCCACAGTCCTCTAAACAAATCAACTATGAGGAAAATGGCTGTAGCTATCTTCCCTGAGAGTTGCTAATCGATTTTTGGTACATCAGAATTATTTACTTAGTTTGAGTACTGCTTCCCTTGGGGGGAGGGTATATCCAGCCTTGCCCACAGTGCTCTGCAGTCTCTCCACCCCCACCTCTCCTTCTTCTCCATCCATGTCTTGGTAGAGTATCTCATCTCCCCCTTCCTGTCTTCTAGAGGGACTTCCTCTCCACGCTCAGGCACGAGAGTGGTGTACGGCCATCACCAGTGGGGCCTCACCTGCGACTCGTAGGGCAGGAAGGCGATGTTGATCTCTGTCAGGGTCTTGATGGTCTTGGCTGCCCGGCTCTTCACCAGCTCATTGAACAAGGGGTCTGGGCAGGCTGTAGGGGCGGGGTGGGCCAGGCCGTGAGGGAGGGACACACGTGAGCATGAGCTTCAGGGTACTCACACCCAACTAAACCAATAATGGATACGGTCACACTAAAGATTTCTGAGAGACTGTACAAAACCTATTAATGACGGTACTTTATTGGTCATAGTAGAGCTTGGAGCTCATATTGAGGTAATCAGAGTTCTTCAGTTTTCACATATCCTTCCTTGAGACACACACAGGTGAGAGGGGTCAGAGCACAGAGTCGGGTGTTTATTTGTCACCCCTGGTGCGGTTTTGAGGGGTTAAAGGCCTTGATCAAGAGCTCAGCGGTCATATGGTCACTCTACTGGCTGTGGATCTCAAACCAAAGACCTTCCAGACTTAAGCAAAGACACCTAACCCACAGAGCCACCTACTGGCCCACTGCTGATGAATGGCCTAATGACAGAAATAAGGACTTATGACCAATGCCAGTCACAGCCCAAGACTGTAAACTGAAAACAGCAAGAGAAACAAAAAAACTAGCATAGTTAGTTAACGGGATTAGCAACCCATATATGGGAAAAACAGGTACCAGTGTCTCTGTGTGAGGGCTGTTAAAATCAAAACCAGCAAAGTCTCTGCTGTTAATGAATGTTCTGATTAGTAAAAACCCACCAGTCCTGCTGTACTCACAGTCGGTGAAGAAGACATGGGCTGCTTTATATTTGGACGAGTGGGGGTCTTTGAAGTCCGCAATGAGGGTCTGCACAGACTGGAGAGGGACAGAGAGGCGGAGTCAGGGGTGTGGTCATCTGTGGCTGTTCTAGTGTTTGTGTGGTGTGTGAAGACTTGTGTGTGTACTACACACCACAGTTTATATGTTATGTGTTTGACTGAAGCAGTAGGCAGCTTTGTGGTTCAGAACACCCCCAGTGGTCCTACTGCAGAGGTTCTTTAAAGCATCTGGCTGAAAAAAATTGGTTAAAAATTGTAAGATGTTTTCTATAGAAGTGTTACCTAAGCAACTACACGTACTGTAAATACATGCGTGATGAGTGTAGTGCCATGCTCAGCTCCGTGCAGCATGTGTGGGGGGTGT
This sequence comes from Gymnarchus niloticus, assembly GCA_009936485.2. NCBI lineage: Eukaryota > Metazoa > Chordata > Actinopteri > Osteoglossiformes > Gymnarchidae > Gymnarchus > Gymnarchus niloticus. The sequence goes on along the minus strand of JAACJT020000095.1, from coordinate 5,189,859 downwards.
CATCACACATGCTGTGTGTGCGTGGTCATCTTTACCTTCTCAGTGGGAGTGATAAGGTAAATAGCCTCCAAAGTGGGCAATGGCTCCCGCCTTTTGTTAATATCTTCAACGACTAAAAGAAAGCGAAGGAAACAAAGGGTCAGCCATTGCATATGATACAGGCGATCACGACTGTATTGGGTGGGTGGCGGGGGTAGTGTATCCATAGCGACCAGCCCGGCAGTGTGGCTGTACGGGAGACGGGGCCTGACTCACTGGTGATGCCCTCCGTCATGATGTCTGTCATCTTGCAGCAGGATGACAGCATTCTCATGCTGAGCTGGTCCACCACTAATGCCTGGAAGAGGCGTGAGAGATAGACAAGTCAGAAATCAGAAGGCAGAGAGGAAGACAGAAGGAGATGGGTGAGAGAGCAGGGAGACAGCAGAAAACGGAGACTAAAGATAGAGAGACAGGTCAGAGTGCAGAGAGACAGAAGGCAACAGAGAAAAAGGCAGAATAGAGACAGAGAGATGGGTCAGAGAGCAGGAAGACAAGAGCGGGGAAACTAGAGATGGAGAGACAGGTCAGAGAGCAAGAAGACAGGGAGATCTGAGAGAGAGACAGAGAGTGGTAGGTCAGACAGCAAAAATGCTGAGGAAGCAGAAGCACAGAGATGGAAGAGATAAGTGAGATAGACGGGTCAGATAATACATGTGGCAATACAAGGGAAGAAAAGAATAACGTTAAAGGCAGATGGACAGGAGAGGAGAACATGTGCTAAGAGAGCAGGAAGACAATGGGGTTAAGATGGGAGAAGAGAGAGAAAGGTTAGAGAATCACGAAAGGATCAGCAGGAGATTGAGGAGGAAAAAAAACGTGACCATCAGGAAATGGGTCAGCTCTAAGATGAAAGGGGCACAGAAAGACAGTAAAGAGGGGATGGGTAAGAACGGGCATGAGAGATGGAATGATGGGGAGGGGGACAGGTGCCCATCTCCAATTGGCATGAGGTCCTTCTCAAATTCACTTGGGGAACAAAAGGCCTAACAGAAAGACTTAGAATAAGACTGATGAAGACAACAGAATCCTGATCCAGGAGTCTGGGCACGGACAGGAAATCTGTGTTATACTAGGCAAGATTAAAAAAAAAAAATACTAAAAATTAAAAATACCAATTACAGGGATGTAGGTAACATTTTACCCTAAGGAGGGAAATCATACCACAGCACAGGTTCATAGTGAGTTAAGGAACAAAGGGCGAAAGTTGATGGCTGTGTCACTGATGGACGAGCTGGATATGGTGAAGCGAAGGCTGACCTTCCAGGGAGATCCATGTGCCTACCAGCACGCTTACAAATGAGAATACTAGCCATCCCCTGGTAATTTGCACCCTTGAGGAATTATGGGTCTCAGAGGGTCAGCAAACCCAAGGGATGCTTTGTTAGAACAGTATGACCCAAAAATGAGCTTCAGACATTAATGAAACACTAATGAAACGCACACTACAGCCTGATGACAACAAGCCAAAAAAACAACATGGAAAAATAACCTGGGCTCCATATAATCAAGGTCATGAGTACGGTGAAGAAGAGAATTGTTTTTGACAGCATTAGAAAATCATATCACTTTATTCGGACTTTTACGTACTTAGAGCTGGACAATTCCTGGAGCAATGCCTTCTTAGAAGAATCATAGTGGCATTTGAACCAAAAACTTCATTTTTTTAACCAGTGTGTTACAAAATTAATTGTCTATGGTTTTTAGGTTCAGCATTCCTCTCTTTAAAAGACCTCAACATAACTGAATAGCAGGATTATCAAAGTATAATTACATAACTAACAGCAGATGCCAGCCCCAGGACAGAGCCAAATTTGCTTGAGTCACTCTGTAGTAAATTTCCAACCATACGGACTGGCAAGCCGTAGAATCCTGTGACCGAGCCCGTCTCCAAAACACACACGCTGAGCAGCTGTATGGACGTACACACCCTATGACAATAAAGGCACCTCAAGAAGCGTGGATACCATGGTGACCAGATCGTGAAGAGATGGCCAATGACGGGGAACGTTTATGCTAATGAGGGGAACAGTGTAAAAACACGGAGGAAATGGACAGATATGAGTTAACTGGTTCATTGTGTTCTTCTTTTCATCCTGAATGCTGACAGAGCTACACCGTCAAATACTTCAAACTATCAATCATTTTTTGCTGACATTGTAAAGAACAGACCCCCTCCCCCAAAAGTTATAATGAAGATTAGACCCTCGCTCATCAGGAGAACTCGAAGCAACTTCTCACCTTCCACTCTCCCTTCTTCTTCACCTTCTTTATGACATCATTCATAATCTCTGCGAAAGAGAAGAGGACAGGTCAAGACCGGGCCCGATTGGCAGCTGTTCGTCTGCTCCATCCAGCACCACGACAACTGTGTCCTTGATGACTTGATGGAAATCAGGCAGATCATCCATTAAGAATAAACACATGGCCGGTCAGGTGCAGAGTCATCCAGAGCCTATCCTAGGTATCATGGCCTAGTGCTTTTGAAGCCGCCAAACTGCGTTAGGACTCAACCCCTCAAACTCTGAAGGCCCTGACATTGTCACATGACCAGCAACAAGGCTTCAAAGATCACTCCTTTGAAAAGCAACCATGTATCTTTTTATTAAGCCTTGAATTGAATCTTCAATGGCTATAATAACCAGGATCAGATACAGATGCAGAAACCTGTGGAGACTTGCTCTTCAACTCACTTCAAACACCAATACAGCACTTCTCCTGCATTATACATGGTTTAAAATAGTCTCCCATTCCATGGGATGTAATCTAAGGGCATATTCCCCGTTAGCCCCCTGACTAAACTGAGCACCAGTCTTTCACAGGGCTGGAGTTCCCGAAGGACACACGTAATCACAGGGAGATCATTTAAACTCCACACATATAGAACATAATCCATATATTTGCTCCAACATGCCCAAGACAATTAGCACTTAATCACCAAAAGTATACAAGAAAAGGATTGTCTCAAAGGTTTCTGTATTCAGATACAAATTAAATATCCAGAAATTAATGAATGCATAAAATTAATAAAATACGGTCACATGATTTCAGAAGCGGGAGTTTGTTTACAAACTAGCTGTACTTTTTAAGTGCCGCTAACTCAAAAGAGACAGTGAAGGAATTGCTTTTTTTTTTTTTCCATACTCATGTAATAAGTCTCATCCATGTTTTGATCACAGCATCTCTTGATAGGAAAAATTTCTTTGGTATCGCAGACTAATTTCACAAGATAAATAATGCTGGGGCAGCAGTGATGGCTGAAAGGGAGGATTCATCAGTGTACGGCTCCTGAATCATTATTGCCCGTTTGCCGATGCGTTACGTCCTACCGTCAGCCGGCGACAGTGTTAGGCATGCTTGATGCGAACGCCCTTCCTTTCAGCCAATCCCTGTCATCAGGATGTACCGTGTGCATTGATAACAGCCTCTTGACGGTTAGTATTTACGTTTGCTCAATTCTGTTCCGATCACAGTGCTGTTCATATACTGTGCAGAACTGTGCAAAAGTTTTAGGTGAGAAAAGAAAATGCTACAGGTCATTTATCTGGGCAAGAAGTGTATATCTGCTCAGAGAAAAACAGTTTAGCATTAAGATATATACAAGTCAACAGTAATACATTAAGAAGTAAAAATAATCTCTTCTGTTCTCCAAAATGTTACTGATATCTGCTTGGAGTGTTAGAAGAACACGGCTTTGGTTCACAGGCTTCTCCTCAAGAACACCCCAGCCATTCCATGTATTTGTTAAATTTCACCGGCTCATTTAACTGGTTTACGTAATCAGTTCATTAACCTTATGACATACTGATTAGCCAAACAAGGCGTACCCGTAATTGAGTTCAACAATATACATGTATAAACTGGACGCTAACTGCAAATTCTGGGGAGACTTGATGAAATGTTTTGAAATACCGTATGTAAACTGACACACTTTGACAAAGTCAGTTTTACACCAACATAAACCTAATTGAAAAATAATTTTCTTTGCCTGCCTAAGTATTTTGCACAATACTGTATAATATAATTAGACCATTTTCTGTTTGTGTTATGTTGTTAAAATGGCACCATATCTCTCTGCTTTATTGTAAAATGTTGGTTTTCAGCACCCAGAACTGCCACTCAATCTCTAAAAATAAAACAAATTATCAAAACAAAGCAAGCAGGCTTTAAAAGCCTGTAAATACACCTGCATGACTGTGCTTGGACGCCGGGAACTCGGGCTAGAGTGACAAAGACAGAACGGGGCATTTGGTTCTCACTTTAACCGCGTCTGAGTCTGTGCTGATGTGATTCGGTTAATCCCAAAGTTATATAACTGGGGCGAACAACTGTGGCCAGTGCATTAGGTGTTTATGCCCGTGACTGGAAGGTCGTCAGTTCAAATCCAATATGTCGCAAAAGTGCCCACATCACCGATGGGCCTTACACCAAGGCTCTTAACCACAAAATTGTTCCAGGGGCCCAAGATAGATGGCTGATCTTGTGCGCCAACCTCAAACCTGTGTGTGTCTTAAGTAGAGAGAGATGGGATATATTAAGCCTAAAGAATTTCTATGTACCTGTTCTTGTGTAAATGGCAAACGGATTTCATTTCACTAATGCAGTTCCGAGATTATTCACGGCCCAGGAACAAGCAGCCCCTTAGGCTGCATAGCAGGTTACTGCCTTCAGAAACAAGTAGGAGTAGTTGGCATTTATATGTACAGAACGAGTAATTATTGTCACAATCTGTAAGGTTAAAATTTGTACTTGGATTTGCACCACAATGAAAGTATTAGAATATTAGATTGTGCTTTGCCGTTATATCAGAGGCAGGCAAAAACATAAATTTCTTACTGCTTCAGAACCACAAAGAACCAGTATTAAATGGTGCAGAAAGGCGGGGGGGGGCTACTGCTCCAATCGAAACCCTTCCTGTCCGAATTGTCAACACCTGACAGGGAAATTTCCAGAAGCGCCTTTGTGTGGCAGGGCCAGGATGCAGCGTGGGTTATGTTGGATACACCTCCAGATTAGCCGTGTGTGAAGTGCTACGCCGAAACTACAGAGGATGCCTCTCGCCCACGCCAAGTGTGGAGGAAATGCTCCCGCTGGGCTGTCAGCCACACCGGAGACTCAGGAAGCAGGGGGAACGGCTAGCATATGAGACGGCTGTCACGGCCGCCTCTCTCTCCGAGCTCCTGGTTCGATCCCTTTCAGTTTAGGTTAAGCCGGGTCTCTGCGAACTGTAAATCCGGAAACATGGTGTCGCTTTCCGTTAGCCTTTCCACCGGCCTTGTCTCCTTGGCACGTGAAATTTGCTGGTATATCAAGGTGTTGTTCGCAGGCGTCTCTGAGGGAGATATCATGGGTAAAGCTAATAAGGAGACTCAAGGCCCGCGCAACTCAAATTTCTTTGGCAGGAACCCTTAATCGAAGATGGCACCTTGAGGTTGGTGCAGGGCAGGGGAGAAGTTTATCGAGATAAAGCAATGCAGGATGGATGTAGTTTCCTCTGCTTATTCCCAGCCTGACGGTCACACAGAAGGTTCCTTAGTCTTTAGGGGATGCAGCATAATCTGAGACTTGCCCTAGTATGACAGCTGACCCTGGAGAGATCCGCTCACAGCCCGTCCTCAGAGACACAACGGCTAAAGATATCTGTTCAAGCGATGATCGAAGCGTTTCAAGGCGTTCACTCAGGATTGTTGCTCATCTCCCCACCCACATACACAATGCTGGATATAAACATAAATATCACACCTCCTTCCTACATAAAACATGACTGTTACTCAGTGCTGATGCCCCCTGCTGGTCATACCTCCCGGTCCTTTGTTCGATGGGTGATGTGCTTGACTGGGATTTCATATGAAGCGAATGATGATAAAAGCTAGCTGCTGTACCTTGGGCAAGATTCAAATCTCCATTCACCAGTTCATTATGACACTGAGTAGCCAATAATTATGAACAAATCCAGAAATGTCACCCACAGACGTAAGACCATATCATTATAAAGACCTATATCAATCCATCTTCTAGCCGCTGAACAGGGTCTGGGGAATAATACGTATAATTTATGTATACAGTAATTCTACAGTATACCGGCTTTATATATTTTTATAATTGTGAAATATCATATGAAAAACCCATTAAATAAAATGATGAGATACATGTCCAGTCACTATTTTAAGCCTGTGTGAAAGGATGACAGAGTTTGGATGATAGATTTTTCGTGTAGCTATAGCTTGCAGACGACCGTTCCTCCGTACTGATACGTGTTTATCGAGCGGAGTTTCCAGTAACAACACCAGGCATAAGGGTCAGCATTAGACACACTGAAAGTGTTGGGAGGGGGATGTCCATCAAGACCCCGAGGGAAAACGTTCTCGCTGTACTCACAATCTTGGCCGGCAAGCTAATATACACAAAGTCTGGACGCGAAGACCGGTCCCACCCACTGCCAACAGCTGTTTCTGAGGTCATTTATAGCGAAGGATCCCTTTGAGAGAGTGAGCTTCAGATTGCTCATTGGGGATCTGAGTGGACGTCCCTCAGTCGCACTCTTCAAACAGCCCACTGTAATGAGACATGAAATGTGTCTAGTGGAGTCCTGTGGACCTCAGTGACTCACGCTTGACTCGGGAGTCCAGACACTTCCTTTTGAGTGCGTGACGGTAGTGTTGGGTGAAACTGTCTGCCCAGCCATTCTCACGGCTGTACTGTGCCACGAGTAACTGTATATTATACAGAAGGTTGTCATCTGCCATTGAAAAAACAAACAGGACAGTCAAGCCCAGGCTGGCAGTGAACATGTCAGCTCACGTCCTACACTCAGGGAGGTGACGTCAGTTATGCACGCAGACCAAATGGATGATGACTGTGTTTGCTTCAAAGTTTGCTTTAAGTATGCTTGCCGATCCTGTTTACAAAGAGAAAGATGACAGTGTACATGTGACCCTAGTCGTTTATTTGGTATGTCTCTTTGAAGGCTACCTACTGGTACACTGCGTAATATGGCTTCCAAAATCTACTCTGAAGACATGCTGATATTTTAGCATCAAGGCAGTGATTTTTGTTTGTCTAACTGGTCAGCCTTCTACACCAAACAAGCTATGATTCAGTGTGTATCCTCAATGCCTTCTGGTCCGTGTAACCACACTAGCGTCATTTAATAGCGTGCTTACAGGTTGTTTGAGGTGTTTAGGTTTACTTTACTCCCCAAGAGAAGCTACAAATTTCCAACATTCTGCCTCATCACCAAATTCTCTGTTTACCCCCTTCAACAGAATGGTGGGGGGAATACACCGGGTAAACAGAGGAATTGTTTTCGTCTCTCCCTCCCCTGGGCGGTCCTCCAGTGCCATTACATAACCGGGATGCAGCACAATGGCGGTGGTGACCCAGTCAAACAGAAGCACAGTTGCTGGGTAAGCAGACAGGAAGTATTTGCATTCTTCGCCACATGGGGTTGCAGACTGGGGGGTGGAAATTGAGACATCCCTGAATGTCTTCAGGAAATGGACCAAACACTGGCTGGAGCGTGGTCCTACTCCAATAAGCCACCTTTGGTGTCACTCATCCAGTCGGAATGGCAGCATATGTCATCGTCAGTATCAGCCCAAAATACGTCACGTCCCCCAGAGTGTAAGTCCTGCATCCCCTGAGGAAGCTTAAGCACTCTACAGTACCCATAATCCACTCCTTGTTCAATACCCTAGATTTAACGGCAGTGTTATTCATTTTGCTGAAAGAACTTCTAAAGAGAGCGGTGAGAATAACAAAATGACTAGTATGTTGGCCATATTTTTGTAAAATAAACAGGAAGTGATTCCCCTGGGGGATGTGGACTTAAGCTGGCCCGAGGATCTTGTCAAGCTGTGTGGTCATCGCCTGGGTGCCGTCAGTAAGGGGCGGGCCTTTCTTTCTGGCAAGGTGAATGATGCTACGTGGCTCCGTGTGACCTGCCCCGTGCCAACACAACGACAGGCTTCATTTCCAGACACACAGGTGGACAGAGCGCCCTCCGGTGGGTATTGCTGGTATGTTAATTAGGGAACATGGAGACAGAAGACTGAGATGGAGCCCTTATCCAGTGTGTGAAGGAGGTAGCACTGTTTCTGACACTAAGGTACTTGGTACCTCCTTCCATTGGAGACTGCCATGGAAGCCATTTCACAGAGATTCACACATCAGATTTATCCCAGAAAAAAAAAAAGAACCCAGATAAACGCTGACATTGAAACAAATGTTCTGGCAAACGTTTGATTTATTTATAGTTTTTCACCATGGAATAACTTTGCAGTCAGAAACAAGCACCACTCTGCATTTCCTCAAAAAAAAACAAAAAAAAACAAAGAGCAGAATTAAGAGGATTCCGCTAAGAGGCGCTACAGCTATAGATGTGAGTTGTTACTTGAAGGCCTAAAATGCAAATCCCAAGTGGGTCATGCCTGTTATACCTTGAGGAATCCTAATTTCATCTGATCACCCAGAGCAAAGCTACCTGCACCAGGCAATTAGTAAACAGACATTTTGGGAACCACTCAGATCCTCTGGACAGATTAATTTCATCCATTATGTCATTGTAACTAAATATTACTGTATCTCATTCTATGGTTATATAGCATATATCTTATTACAAAAATATTCTATATATTCTGTAATTGTTTCTGTTTGAACAAATAAAACCACATATTCCATGCCAGGACTGCAACCCTGTACTGGAAAAGTAGTTCAGATGAATGGACCCTTTGTTATATAAATGGCTCGTCTATTAATGTACCTCACATGCGGTAAAAGTACAGTGACTCCATGCACAAACACAAATGCACTCGATGCATTTCACTCTGAATAATTAACTAAAACGGCAAATGGGATTCACGGTGGGATGGTAAACACTCTACAGCTGTAATCCAGTGCTGTTGTCCTAATTAGAGAAGCCCCCAGTGGCTAACATGTGCCGGGGGGGTCACATGCGTTGTCCCCCATTTGAAATCTAATGTGCCACCAAGCTGTGGGTTTAACCCCCGCATCCCTGCCCCTGCACATTCATGTCCCAGTTTTCATCATGCCAACAGCAATCTCCATCCTCTGCTTTAAGCAGTGCTTTTTAACAGCCAATACGATTCACTGATTGCTGCCGTTCCAGTGTATGGGACAGTTACTTGACAGTAGCCATGTTTATGGGGGAGAACACATCGGAAGTGCCTTGGAGATATGATTATTATATAATATATATAATATATTATATAATCACTCTCAACATGGGCTTTGATGGTCCGCCCAGATTCCTGATATCAGATCTTATTTGTTGTCAAAGTCTTGCCTAAAATTGCCTTTAAGTAAAGTACAGTTTCAATGGTCCCTTGATCGCTGTGCCATAATAACAGCTACCTAGTAAATCAAAACACCCTCTGATTTTTTTAATTTCTTTTAAGGTGGCATAATTTACACCGTCAGTCGAGAAGCAGCTGTGGCACCCTCAGAACCGAAGGAGTGAAAGGGTGTGTGGATTTACATGGAATGCAGCAAGATTAATGTTGAGGTTTTAGATGAGAGGTGAACAGTTTTAAAGGATGCTGTTGGGGCCTTGTGGTGACGTTCCTCGGAAACACCAGTAGGTCACGTTTCGTCACCTGAGCGAAAATGAAATGTGCACTCAAAAATCATTTTATCACTAACTAATCATGATGTACACTTTTCAGCCTTGGCCATTTTTGTACAGCTGCAGGGTCGGAGGGACTCCCTGGATGGGATGAGAGTTCATCTGCGGACACACACAATCATAAGCCATGGGTGATTTAGAAGGACCAATCCACAGGGCATTGTGGCAGGATTCTGGACCACTCAAAGAAATCCCAGGTAAAGATGTACACCTGAGTGGAAACTGAACCCATAACCACAGAGGCCACTATAGTGCCTCTCATAGTCACAATGAAATTTTATATCATTATGCAACACATTATATATAATGTAAGTGATTAGAGGATTGGTGGATATATTTTATATATAACATTACAATAATTCGAAAATTGCTGAGAGAAAACCAGAAAATTCCTTCACTGATGAACTACAAGTCCCTCCCAGCTTGACGATGAAGCACTTAAGTTTAAATGTTGCTGTCTGTCGGCCCCCAGAAGCTGAGCTGGATGGCTGACAGAACAGCCTCACTGTCTCTCTGTGGCAGTGGCACACAGGACCCTCCAACCCTGCTGTGTCCCACTGTCCTTGTCTCACACTACCTCAGCTTGCAAGCTTAACCAGTGGGTCGTTTAAAAACCATTGTGGGGGGTGGAGGGGGGGTACAATTCAATGATGACCCTCTTGTCCATTCACTGCACCAACAGAGGCACTTGTGTACACGTGTGCAAATCAGAACAGCCGCTTTAGCTGTACAGCCTTAAGGTCCACTACCACGACATGCGGTGCAAGCAATAGGATGCTGTTCCTTTCCCTCGGCCCTCTGGGAGATGTAGTACTGAGAGCAGCAGCCATTTTCCCCCACTGCTCCCATAGCACAGCAAGGTTCTCTGGACTTCTCATTTGTGGGTGGTGCTGTGGGGAGTCTCATAAACAGGGTGCAGGTGGGCTCAGGATGTAGTATTTTGATTTTTACAGAACTCCACTAACACTAACCACGTTTCCTGGGCCAGTTAGATTAATTGTGGCAACACTAACATCAGGGACGCCCCCTCCACCTCCTCTCTCTCCACCCCATTTCCATCTCCACACATTTTTAACCAACACTTGCATATCCTTCATTTACTTCTCCTTGGTAGAGACCTTTACTGCTATCCCAATTTGATGTCCTTCTCCTGCTCCAGGCTGGAGTTAAACAAAACCTTTACTCAGGACCTGTTCTCTGATGGCACTACTCTGTCGTAACACGGTGGTCACCGTAAATATACTTTGAGCCGAAGAGGTCGGTCGGTCAGTGAGCTGTGAAGGGAGGGGCCAGACTGACAGTTGCCCCTCACCGTTCCTGCTGGGGGTGCTATAGAGAAAAGCAATAGCCCTTAATGGTTCAGGGAAATACAGCCAAAGAACAGTCATTATGGAACTGGCCTGACCCGCTGCTTCCTTGATGTTGCTGCTCTAAGCTGCTATATTTAATTGCAATTTGCCGCCCCCCCCACATTCATGCAGGTTCCAGGCCGAAGATATTCGTTTAATTTTCAAAGCTGCTGAATGGCGAAACGAAACAACGCTGAAGATTAATTGCGAGCAGCCTGTCCTCACTGGGTCAGAGGATGGGGAACAGCCCGGGGGGGTGGGGGTGACCTAATCCAAGGGTGCAGGAGGCGCCCCAGCTCACGATTGATTTTGGCTAGAAGCTGCACTCTGAGTACAGAAGCATTTTTATTTTGGGTGGGGGGACTTGACTGACTGAATCTGAGGACAAGGTGACCCCCCCTCTTGTGTGCGGAGGGAGAAAGAGCCTATTGGAGAGCTATAACATAGCCGCAGAGCCCCCGCGTAATAATTACTGAGATACGGTCTTTACTGCTGGCCTGTCTGGGTCCTACTCCCCCCGTGCCTGTTTACACCATCTCCTGCTTGCAGGCCCTGTCTGTACCGATCATTGCTGACAAGCCATTCATGGAAAAGGATTTCTGGGGAGGTTTGGTGGTCAGTTGACCGTTCCTGGTCTGCTGCTTCCTGTGTGAGAGAGATCCCAGAAAAAGATATTCTGTCTGGGATAGCTAGAGGTCAGTAGCATTAAAATTTCATTTCAGAGTGTTCACTTTGACTCCCAGCCATTCAGGGGGGCTGCAGGATTTTAATTTCAACTGCAAAATTTGTCTGTTTCCACAGAACTAATGCACACCTTTTGATTACAGTAAATGTAAGACAGCAATATTTCAGCATCACTATATATTTACTAGTTCTGCAATGGATGTATTTTACAGTACTGTTTATGACTGCACGGTTCATAAAAGCAAAACTGGACTGCACATTAATACATTAACGCATGGGCATACTATATCCTTATCATCATTACACACCTAAAACAATTCTCATATGCAAAAATCTACTAATTTCTACAACAATATTATCTGCAGCGTGGTGGGACTTGCCTACCACCTGACATGTTCAGGCCGTTTAAGGTGATTTTTAAAGATTTCCACATTAAATTAAAGTAGGCCTACTGCAGACGTGAAATTCAACATGCCATATAACGACAAAAAGCAGAAATCAAGTTCATTAGAAGTCACGGGCATCTACGGCCGCTCTAGAATGCGCCATCTAGCTTGCACTATTTGAACTAGATATTAATATCGGGACCCTGACAGACTGTAAAGACAGTATCAGATTAAGTAATGCTACGGTTTATAGTCTTTTTATTTATGTCTGGTCTGAAAATTTGGCCCCGACCGCTGAAATCACCGCGGCTTTTTGACTAAGAACAGTAGGATGACTGGATCTGTGTTGTGTGTTTTTTTTTTTTTTTGCACATTCCCACAAGACAAACAGGGCACGTTGGGCTATTTATTCGCCCCCCCCCCAAATCAATCGTCATATTACAGCCGTTTTTAAAAGCAGCCACCTGCCGCCGTGGACACAATACGCAGTGCGCAGCTGTTTGGGGCTGAGGCCGGGGTCCCGGACTAGGGTGGCAGGGTCCTCTTCCCGGCTCACGTTGCTCTTCCACGACGCAGTGAGTGTGTCAGTCAAGCGCCAACATGTGTTTCGAAACGCTTTCGTTAATATTTAAGCCGATCTGCTTAATTTGCCGGTCCTTCTCACACCCCCTACATCCTCGGTAAAACATAATTCGTTTAATTTGTTTATTATTTTTTTTCTAAGGTCTACGTCTGTCTTCACGCACGTTCGGTGCCTAGACCAGTACATCCCGGCAGATGTTGCTTTTCATCCAGCTGTTTTTGAGGCCCCGAGGTTTCACACGCTTAATGTCACGTAGCCAAAAACACTTCAAATGGCCACATTTATGAAGCAGCTCTCTGTGAATTACAAACCATCAGCTGTACACTATATTCGTCCAACCCAAAATACTTAAGAATTTCCCACCCTGGAAAACTAGCGTATTTATTTGATATGATTTAATTTCTGCACTTAAGCCAGTTATTTGGTGTCTATTGCCCTATTGCCACTGACAGCAGAAGGGTGATTGGCATTTAATAATGCGTATTTCCCCGACAGGTATTTAAATGTGAAGAAAGCACGCATTATGACCATACCCCCATCTCACATAGCGAGGCTCCTAAACCGTCCCGGTGATACACGGAATCGGATCCGTACATCAAACTGGAAGTGTGACAATACACAGTGTTGTGCTGCCCATGTAGCGGACACTAACACACCAATGTAAAACGTACTCTTCATTACGTTTTTTTATTGCCTTTCACAACCGGTGAGGTTTACGTCTGCGAACCAGGAGCGACTGAACGGCTTTATGCCGAGGGGAAATGAAAATGAATGTAACTACATATCATCTTGATTTATACCTATACAGGCTTTCGTACATTAGCAGAGGGGCACTCGGAGAGAAAATGTGTGTATGTGTGTGTGTGTGTGTGTGTGTGCATATATACAACATTTGTGTGTGAATATTCAGGTGTGTGTTCGGTTATAAGCGGAGCAGAACACACACACATATATATATATATAATTTAGCAGAATTAGATAACATGTTGGTAATCGTTTGTCAGTGGTGTTGCTACTCCACTTCAGAATAAATATCGTCTAATATACGAGTGAATATATGTAATTTGATACATTATCAAATAAAGGCTATTAAGGGAATAAATATTGTGCGTCGGAAAAGAACGTCGCCGTGAAAATCTGCTGCTCTTGTCCTATAGGTGGGCAACACAACGCCGCATAATTTTTTTTTTTTTTTATTATTTATTTGAAACGATGGGCGTACCTGGGGGGGGGGGGGGGGGGGTTTTTAAAACTTTCCGCGGGCAGGCGTTGTTGGGGGGGCGGGGGGGGGGCTGATGCCCCCGAACACAAAAAAAAAAAAAAAAAAAACAAAAAAGAGAGAGGAGAAGGAGAAAAAAAAAAAAAAAAAAAAAAAAACAAAATCAACTTATTGCAGCAACTATTTAATAAGCAAAGGGAAGAACTACATACACTTGAAAATTGCAGCTCTTCAGAAG
>JAACJT020000095.1:5158892-5175618 GCA_009936485.2 Gymnarchus niloticus | reverse complement strand
GCGGGGGGGGGGGGGGGGGGGGGGGGCTGGCGGAGAGGGGAGGGGGGGGGGGGGTGGGGTGGGGTGGTGGAGGGGGGGGGGGGGGGGTGGGAGGGTTTCTCTGAATTTTCTCCTCGGCCAAGCATTCTTTGCACGCCAGTTGAGTGGCATATGCCCGATAACCGAATAAAACGAGAAAATAAACAAATAAACGCGTAATCATCTAACAGTCGAGCCATCATCCGCATGGATGGAACCCAGAGCTAGGAAACATACTGTACGCTCCTCGTCCCAGCGGCGATCACGATCGCACAATGGTACACTGTATCTACATCAGCTGCATCCGCATCCAACGACAGCAGATCCGTGTCTAAACGGGCAAATTGCTTACTTTTCCGTTTAACGTACAGCATCAGCATTCGGAATGACATCAAGCACATTAAGGACACCGCGTCCGTTTCCACACAGGATAGTGAAAGCACAATGCAGCATTCTTACTTTCGCCGACCACCGCCTTCAGTCCGATGGGTGCCATGATGATTCTCTAGTCTTAAAGCCGCCGTGTGTTGCTCTCTCTCTATGCCTCTCAGCCTCCCAGCCGTCTGTGCACACCTCACATCGCAGCTGACTGCGGAGATTCGAACGGAGGGGCAACGTCACTGCGTCGCCGCAAAAACCTCCTCCTCCTCCTCTTCCTCTGTTCCCTCCACGCCCCCCTCCCCCCCGCCTTCCACTCCCAGTCCGTAACTGGTAACCAGGCTCATTAAAAAAAAAAAATCCCTTTTTTTCAGTCGCTGCAGAAATGCATCCCTAAATATCACGGCTCTGGCAAGTTGGGGTTTTTCGCCTTCATGATTGTAATTTGCATAATCAGCGCATTTGTAGTTAAGAATTCGTGGATTCAAAGCGTTGTTTAATCAGTTTCAACGGGAAACAAACGCGTAATCTATTCAAGCAAGTCTGGATTAGAGTTAAAATGACATGAAACACAATAAGTACTTGCCTCACTGATAAACAGAAGAATCTCAGAATATCGGATTTCCGGCAAAGGGAAACAGGTTTAAAAACAACAAAATACTACAATATCGTAGCACGACGTGAGCAGAGGATATGAGGTAAACTGCCAGGGTAAACCCATTTCCTTACGTTTTGCATGGAATTTTTTTATTTTTTCATGTGTCTTAGGTGTCATGATCTCCACTTAAGGTGACTCGAGAACAGCCAGAAGGATGCAGTCCGCTATATCACGTCCAATTCAAGTGTTCCGTCACAAACTCAGGCTACACCGAGCCCAGCTGTGATTTCGCTTTACATTTTTTTCTTGGAATTCTTCGTTTGGCTTTTAAACACTCATTAACATTTTTCCACTGTAATAATTTGCATTTTGGATATTTCATCCATACGCAGACGGTTATCATGAGCAGGGGTCGGTAAGACCCAGGCTATAGAGAGGCGGTCCACCGGTTTCAGAATTGAGTTCAGTTATAATACACTTATTTAAAAAGGCATAATCAGGAGATAAGACCGGAGCTGGCACCTTGTCGTGGAACATTCACTCACAGAACGTTAATGGCAATGCATGCATGTCGTTCGTTCTAAACTATAATGCACTCAGTTACTCTAGTTAATTCCAGAGTTAAACTAATCTCTTAGATTTGGTGTGGCTGGCAATTTAGAAAGCATGATCGCGTTTTAGACCAGTAGTACGTGACCAACCACATCCACATATAATATTAAAACAATAATTTTGCTAGGCTGTTCATGATTTTCCTAGAATTTTTGCCCAGTTTATTGGACAGTTGCTCTTCGTTCTTTTCTTTTTTTTTTAACTGAATTACATATTGAAGTTTCATGGGCGATTGAAACAGCATCAATTAAGGATCACGTACGTAAATCAGAAAGACATCGCACGAGGTTAGCACTTTCGTTTTTACTCAATGTTCTGACATATTGTAGAGGTCTCTTTCTATCAGAGTCTGTAGAACAGGTAACTGGCTGCATAGTAACGATAAGCATGGAGTTGTGAATCGGATATTGCTGATTGGAGAGTCAAGAGTTGTCCAACAGTACCCTGAATTGCTACATTAATGGATACGGTAGCTTTTGCATTACTGAGTAATTAAAATTATTGGGATAACGGACAATTTGCTTCTTTTTCAGCTGAGACTGTAAAATTACCGATGAAAATAAGCGTTCTGGGTCTGAAATATGACAAATATAGTGGGACTATTACTCATGACCAGCAGATGGCAGCACTAGGTTATTTATGAAATTTCATATCCTCCCAGTCAATTTTGTCTTAAATTGTACCTTTGTATTTACTGTAGACGTTTCGTTTTGTTACCAGGGTTTAGACACGCTTAAAATGCAGCAATAATTATTTGAAAACAAATGATAAATCCGTTGAGTAGAAAATCTTCATTGTTTTTGTTGTTAGCATGTTTCAAGTTGTTTTGAGTAAATATGTGAATGATCTGATTGGGGAAAATCACTTATGACTGAGAGGCTAAATTATTTTATTTAGGTGGCACGGTAGGCAAAGAATTTGCACAATCAATTTACAGACTGCATGGTGGGATATCGTTCAAGTCAAAAATATAATCGGAAAAGACCTTTCAGGAGGCTATTTAACCGGTAATGCAAAATTTTAATATTCAACCGAAACGGGTAAAGTATGCAACTGAAGATCTTTTTAAAAAGCATTTTATTTAAAACTTAATTTGGATTGTGCATGCCTGTGTGTTTTGGGGGTGCCGGTGAAAAGCGCAATGGAATTAAGAAGATGAATCAACTGTGAGTGCACGTGCTTTTTTATAAGCTGTGGGGGTTGGGGGTTGACATGGGTGTGATCTCCAAATGAAGCTGAATTTGCAGCAAGCGAACCCCCTTACACGGGGCTCCTGTGTCACAGGCACATTCAAGGAGCAGAGAATCTTCGCTTGGTTTTCACTCAAAACAGAAATGCGACAGACGCACCCTTTTCAATGTGAAAACGTTTCACTCTCTTCAAATTCCACATCAGTAGCAGGACGACTTTTTTACTTTTTATGTTTTTTTCAGTTTGTTTTTTTAAATAGGTCTATACATTTGCTTTATACGTGACATATTTGTATCCTTATAAAATAAATGTATTGTTATTGTATGATTTGACTTGGCAATGTGTTTTGACTTAGACTGTAAAAATATATGTTTTGGGGGGACTAACCGTGTTATTGGTAGCGTAGCGTTTCTACAGAATATGAGTCAAATGTTACGTAAACCAGGTTGTGCTTCAGTCAGCGTTTCATCCAACATAGCCAAAGTTGCCTTAAACCAGTGGTTCCTAGATCTTATCGGTCAGATTCAGCCCACCATTCCCCCTCCCCTCCTCAGCATGCACACACAGACTGGCACATACGACACTCCACGGACCCCAAGGTAAAGAGACATCTCCTCATAATCACCGTCTTCATCTAAAGCATTATCACTATCATCGTGAATTTCAATTTTGGAAGACCGCACCTTTCTCTCTTGGGGCCAGCGGACAGTGAGAGGTGTGGGCGGGTCTCTACGGCCCGGTCCGCAGCGCCGCCCCCACGGGGTGGGCGTGTCTCTGCCGCGGGTCCGCAGCACAGCGCTCGCCTTTGCGAGAGCGGTAAGAAGCTGCGCCGTCGCTTGCGCGCTCACTCAGCGCTGGGCGACTAGGAGGCGTCTGTAGTAAAGCCACTCCAGTCGGTCTCGGCTACTCTGGTCCATTTTATACGGTGCCGAGTGCTTCTTTGGAAGGAGACCTCCAAACCGCGAGTTCGTCGCCATGGGGAGTGTAGTGTCCTCTCACCTGGATGAGAGCAGGAGGGAGATGATTACAGGTAAGATGGGGGCCCGGGCTGGCCCTCGTTAATCCGGACCTGTATGGTTCCGGTCCGACCGGTGTGACTCGCCTGCCAATGACCGAAGCTGAACGCAAATGCCTGGGGTTTTAAACACTGAGTGACTGCTTAACAAGTTCATGTGTTTCCTCCACAATAAAATATCCACTGGCTATTAATATTAAAATGAAAATAATAGTATTAACGATGATAGTAGTTAATGAAGCATCCATCTCTCTCTGAAAGACAAAATGGGATGAGTTACAAAATGAAATTTTTAAAAGTTTTCTAAACTGAATTAGGGCACAGACAGTGTGGCATGTTTCCAGCCAAGTCTGTTTGCAACTTGAATTTAAAGCAGGTGAAAGTCTTCAGTTGTGGCAAAAATATCTGGGCCAAAAATGACATTTTTCAATTTTTTTAAATTCATATATAGTTCGATTTAGGATTGGCGGTAATACGGAAAGTCAGCGTGGGAATGAACTCAGAAGTTTAAAATGACTGCGTAAATTACTTCAAACACCTATTTTTAGTATCATAATCACCGGTTTCTAAGACAAGCAGTCCTAAAACTTTCTGCAATGGCATGTCTGGCATTTCTTATTGGGAACTCATTAGGAAACCATCTTGCCATTGCAGTTCTAAGAACAATTTTGCAGCGTGCGAGCCGCAAATTCCCTGGCGTGATTTCCATATTTTCTCTGGCAGGCTGAGGTCTCATGTTGTGCTCTTTAAAGAATTCCTAAATATTTCACCGTTCCTCCCGCACTTTTTGTGCAAATAAACTCCCTCAAAGATGGTCAAGACGACTGACTTGACAGGTGAAGACTAGCAGCATTGAAGTGACGGGGATATGAGAGCCTTTATGGGACTGGAGTTCACTGGTGGCAGTGGGAGAGTTCATACAGACGTTGTATAGCTGAGGCTGGTTAGGGCAGGTTTGGTCAGACCACTTTAGCTAAACCTGGGTAGCTGACCTTAGAAATGTGACAAATTGGGCTTCAAAACCTGCGTTAGGTGGGACTATCCTGAACTAACCAATTAATGCTGGTGATAGCTGATCACTAGCGTTGGTTAGCAGTTCAGGATACTACTGCTAAACCTCGGCTTTTGAAGCCTCATTTGTACCATCACTAGTTGTGGATGTAAGCTGTGGACCTTTACTATGTCTGCAGCAGCATCCAGTGGTGTGAGAGCTTTAAATGAAATGTGAGGTTGTCCATTCAAAGTGGGCCTGTGTTTGACTGGGATTGAATGTAAATCACAGTTTTAATCTTGTTAAAGGAATGCAATGTCTTAAAGAGGCCCAGTGGAGAGCATGCTTGGTCTGGGGCAGGTATCAAAAAGAAACAAAGACTGTTCCTGAGTCATTCTGGCTGCCTCAGTAGTCATGTTATTGTTGTCTATTTTAAAAAAAAAAAAAAAATTAAACTTGTTTAAAAGTTTTTTGTTTTTTTTTTTTATTTGCTATTTACGTCATTTTTGTCCCGTGTTACCGATCTCCTGTTCTCAACAGCTTCAAACTTTAATTTGTGGGGTTTAACTCTGAAATTTAATACTGCAGGGTCCTTTTCCCTCAATTTCAAAAAAGCCCCCCTGTAACTATGATTCAAATGTCTGTGAGCTCATGTTGTAGGGAGTGGCAATATTACTGTTTTAAGAATGAAGTGCCTCTTTCTGTTTGGAGGACAGTAGGTTGTTAGTTCCATACCAGATGTCAGTGTAAGTTTGCTTGGCTGTGTGTTGCCTCTCTCAGGTCTGACCGTGGCATGCACTTTGACAGGACCGAACCGACCGCATGTTGTGGAGTTTTGGGGCGAACGCCTTTCAGATTCTCCACATTTTATTGGCTTGAGTCACAGTGTGTGGCAGCCCAGTCTCTTTATGCTGGTGGTGCCGGAATGGGCTACCATCTGACGTGAGCAAATATGGCAGGAATGTGGAGTTGCGTAGTTTCTGTGGTTAGCTGGAGGCTTCGCCCTGCCGTTGCTATGACGCCCTCCATCTCCTGTCTATACACATGCTCACACAGCATGACAAAAGTGTGTGACATGCAGGAATGAACATTTTAAGTTTTTTTAAAATGGAATACTGCTGTCAGTGGGCATGAGGTTTACAGAGATACCTCTTGCTCCCATATATTTAAATTATGGTGCACTCATCTCAAATCGCATACATGATTTCCAGTTTTATCTATCAGTTTTTGGATATTTTGTTTGGCGGTTTAGAGAGCTTGAAAAAAATTGGGAAAAGACTGTTTGAATTTGTTATCCTTCTTAGTTTTCCTTCAGCTGAATTACACTCTGCTCCAGTTCCTTCATTGTCACGTTGCGTGCAGTTCTTTACGAGAAAAGCAAACATGCACCCCCCGCGGGGCTGTTTTGGGTACCCCCAGCTCTTCGTTCTGTACACAGTTTCCATTTGTTGATTACCTGGGGGGTATGAATGGGTAGGCTGATGGGAATGGGTGAGGTGCTTCCAAATGTGGCCACGCCTCCTGATTCTGCTGTAACTTTGCACATTGGCCAGGGTCCCTTTAGTTATCGTGTGATTTTCTGGGCGTGCCTGGAGAAAGTGTGAATGAATTTATTGAATTGCTTACATTTTCAGTGAACATTTAAATTGACTTCCTTCATTACAAGAATACACAAGATTCCTTCTCTGCCTAGTGCTGTTACACACACACACAAACACACAGGTAGAACTGCTGAATTTACTCAAATGTAAATGGTCACATATGGGTGTGTTTATGGGGCAAATTGGCCTTACTGAGTAGCCTGGTCTGGTCTCTGCCTGTAGCCTGTAAGGGTGGAACCCCAGCCCCCTCCACTGTTCTTCATCCTCCAGATTCCTCTGGAACCTGGCGTGTGTCACTTATGGAAAAAGGCTGACTTGCTTTCAAGGCATCTCTCGTTAACCAGTGCTGTCTAATTATGTGAATTTTCAGCCAGTCTTAGGTGTGAATAGTTCAGCTGTGGGGTGGGGTGTTTTGCAACTAAATAACATCCTTATTCCTTCCTTCCTTCCTTTGCTGTGCCAGATAGTTCTATTTGCCATCCTGCTTGAAGCAGAGCTTGCAAAGTTACCATAGGATCTGATTGCATAATGATTCTGTCCCAATGTTCCGTTTAACAGGTGTGTTGTTCCTGCATGTGACAAGGTGCCTTACTTGTCTGTTGTACCTAGAACATTCGCGCTGTATCTGTTCTCCACCCCTGGCTCCATGGCACCTGGAGGACTTGTGCTGTGACTGTCCCCCTCCAGCTCCACGGCACATAGAGTACTCAAGACTGTTCCGCCTAGGGTCTGTGTCTGTGGCATTCCTGTCTTTGAGCTCAAGAGGAAGCCCAGCTTCACCCCTCAGATGCTTCACAAACGTGGCCATCCCTGTCACAAATGACCCAAACCACCTGCACGTGTCGTATGATCACACTGAGTTCCCTCTCTATCTCCGGGGGAGCCATCTTCCAGTCTTCCAGTCACATGTCTGCTGCAGCAGCCTTTGCCACCTCTTCCTCTGTTTGAAGACCGATGCTCTGTGATTCTCTGGAACTCATGACCGTGGTTTCAGAAGATCACGCTGCTACTTTGGGTGGTTTGGGAGTAATGATAATTATTGAATTTAATTCCACGCCCCCTTCCCCCCCGCCGTGGGTGCTGAGTCACTGACAGCGGGTTAATTACTGTCACTCCCATTCTGCCGTGCACTGTTGTGATTACCCAGCATCCCCCGTGCTATTTACCGTTCCCTTACAGTCCACCACATGGCTTCCTGCTTCAGCCTAGTCTGTTTTTGGATGTGAGTATTAGCTCCACGCACACGCACGCACACACACAGACTCCAATGAGAAGATCCCACAGGCTCTTCTGAGTCCATCAGCACCTTTTTATTCTTAGAGTGTCCTCCCCCCCCCACTGCTGATATGGCATATCCTCTTCTGCATTCATCCTGAACTCCAGGAGATAACAAACTTGGTTTGCCCCAGTCTGTCTTAATGGAATGGAGGGAAATGGAAGTTTTCCCTCAGTGCCCCCCCAGCCTGAAACAGACCCTTGTTTCTCTACTGTTAGCTCTGGCTAAATGCCCCCCTCCTGTTGTAATGTTTCCGAGGTTCGGCGGACACCCTCTGAGTGCCTTGTCCCCCCCTCCATCGATTGCAGGCAGGGAGGTGTCATAGTCATAGGGCAGCTCCCTCACAGCCTCCGGCGTCCCGCAGGAGGGATCCTCATGCATGCAGGAGCTCCAGTGGGAAAGGATGCAGTAGGCTTCTCGGCATCACTGCCCTCCATCACCCCCCAAATGGAGGCTGGCGGTAGATCTGTGGGAACTTTATTCAGCCTTGCTGGTACAGCTGTCTTTTGAAATGGTGCAGCTGTGGCTTTAAGCTGTCAGGAAATCCTGATCTCAAGAACCAAGCCAGCTGTGAATCGGGGCCTGCCGCCCGCCTCCATGTTTTCTGAGCACTGGAGGCCTGCTGGGTCCACTGGCTGTGACCGGCGGCCTGAAGTTCCCAAGCACCGCGGCCGCATCGGCAGGTTAAAGCAAGCTAGGCCTCAATAAACAAGGAGCCGGGGAAGGCGTCCATGTCGTGCTGGGGCGATTGTGTATGGCCAGTTCCATCTGGGTGGGGTTTCTCCTTAAGTCCTCAGCATCGGAACGAAACTGACTCTCCGAGAACAGGCTGACCAGGAAGAGAATCCTGGTACAGGCTGCCAAGGGGTGTGGGTGTGTGTTTTCTTTTCTTTGTGTTTTGTTTTTGTTTTTAAGTCGAGTGTCGTAATGCTGTTTGGCTCCTGACTGGTGTTTTTCTGCAGCAGGACAGGCCCATGAACGTAATCTTGCTGTGGTCACCTTTTTTCTGCTTTTGCTGTCAACAATAGGTGTGTTATTTCACTAATGCCTGCCACACATGAAACGTTATGGAAGAGGACTTCAGGAGGAAACTCTCCTGGGTGTCTGAAAGCTGTCGCCGTCACCTGGGGACGTGTTCAGCAGGACTGCTGGTTTTGTCCTGCCAGAAGTCCTACGTTGTTTTGTGTCTGTGGATTTTCGCACACTCCCTCTCGTTCTCCAGCCTTGTCTTGCCGTCCAGACGGACCCCCTGCTGTGACTCTCCGTTTGCGGATGCTCACAGAGTCCCCCCCCTTTCTTCCCAGCTCCATACCCAGAATGCCTTAAGTCTCTCAATGTGGCAAAAAAAAAATTCGCTTGTTGCTCTGATTTCTCAGAACAGGAATTTTTTTAAGTGTGCCAGCATGAATAGTCTATAAATATTTTTCCTTTAATCTGATTTTGTTTTGAATATCTAACTTCTGGAAGTATGTATTAGCAGTTCCTGAATCCCAGCACCTGAATTAGTGTGGATATTTGTATTACAATGAGTGAAATGTTTAACGTACAGCCCTGAGGTGCAGTTGTTGTGGGTGGGTTCATTCTGAGTATGGTGCACAGGGCACGTCATAATTTTACAGTAGGCTACTACATCTGGATATTCATACACCCAGACTGGGTAAAACCATGTCGGGGACCCACCAGCAGTAGTCAGCCTGCTGTAGCTGACTCTCTTCAGGTGACTGGTGACTTGACAGTGATATCCTCTCCAGAGAGGTGTGCTGTCTGAAATATGTGAATTGCTTCATTGCTTGCTGGTTCCGATCCTCAAAGGAATGGCTCTGCTGTTCAACCCTTAAACTGGGGCAAAAAAAAAAAAATAAAATTACAGCATATGATGGCACAACAGTTAAAAAAAAAAAAAATAATCGGTGGCTTGGGCCAGAGCTGGGTCGGGTCGGGCTGTCTGCTTGTGGGAGTCGCTGGATGTTGTAATTACACGCTGTGTGATCGTCTGAAGACGTCTGACGCGGTCGGCTCCTTCAGCCCCACCCAACATGAACAGAAGAAGCCTGTGTAAAGGTACAGTGCCGTGTTCAAGCGGAGCAGCCCAGCAGAGTGCCTTCATTCACTATAGAAATTTCCCTGGGATAAAGAGCCGCAATGGTGCTTTTGGATAGGTCTGGTACACGTGTGCAGTTAACGTGTCGGAATGCCTTGTCGTACATAAACGCCCTAACATCCATCCATGTGGCACACCTGCTCATCCAGCACGGGGTTGCCTGGAATTGCAGCTGAAGGTGTGTACATACCACCAGGGTTGGGGGTTTCGAATCCCACCTCTGCTGTGTGCATGTGTAGTTTGCACATTCTCCATGTGTCGTGGGTCTTTTCCAGGTACTGTGGTGTCTTCCTGCAGTCCAGAGACATGCATTTAGGCTGAATGGCATCTGTGATTATGTGTCTGTACCCTGCGAAGGACTGGCATCACATTCAGGGTGCAGCCCAGCCTCATGCCCGGTGCTCCCGGGGACAGGCTTCAGGCCAGGCCAGCCGTCACCCTGAACAGGATAGGAAGCTGTAATATGGATGTGCGTACTTTTTAATGCCCTTTTCCTGCTCTAGGTTCATCTTAAAGTCCTGTCATTTTTTAGTTTTATTTTTGGCCCTTTTTCATGTGTATGCTGCCACCCTTGTGGGTGTGATGTTTCGTCTGTAGTTGTTGCGGACCCCCAGTCTTCCTCATGGTCACACCCATACCACTTCCTCCCCCCCCCAGGCTCTGGTGACATGTTTCTCTAACAGTAAGCAGTTGTTCAGGCTTTGTTTGTCAATCTGCGTCATGTTATACCGGCTCTTCCCTCCGCCCTGAGCTTAGGAATCGGTCAGCTGTGGGGGAGCTTAACATCCGTTTTCATTTCCACTGAGTAAAACGACCATTTTGAGTTGGCTTGTTCAGTTTTGGCTGGTGGGCCAGCATCGTGGCACACGCTCCCACGGGCCCCTCGGTCCCCCTTCACGGTACACGTGGCTGGATCACGTGCGAGTACCATGACGGTGACCGTTGAGGGAAACGGACCATGGGAGGAAATGACTGTCGTTTTAGCCCAAAAAAAATCCCTTGCGCCTGTTGCACAAACGTTAAAGGAACGTTTGTCGCGGTGCCGTTATGCTTTGTGCATCTGTTTATGCTGCAGTGGCGTCTTTAAAGTTAACCTATGAACCTCTGTGCAGGACAGTTAAGCAGGGTTGTTCTTATGAGATCTGAGCACTTCTAGATGGAGGAGATAGGGAAGTCGCTCTGGATGAATGAGAGTATGTGTGAGATGTAATAGGAGTTTAAAGCAATCTCCATGACCTGGCGATGACGCCTGTCTCCCTGCCTTTCATGCCCTGCCCCCTTCCTTCCGTCTCCCCACAGCACACACGAGGGATGTGCTGACCAAATTCAGCTGCTTGTACCAGCAGCAGTACGCGGTAGCCCTCTTCAACAAGGTGCGCTTCGAGCTCGAGGGCAGCAGCGGACCCCAGTCCCAGCTCCTCCACCGCAAGGCAAGGACCTCGACTCCACCCGCTCCACCTCCGGGTCCCTCTCCATTTTCCCACTATGCTCTTTCTCTGCTCAGCCATTTTCACCACCCTCCCATGTCTCCTCCCTCTTTCTAGTTTCTCCGCCCGCTTTAAGCTTCTCCTGGCTCTTCCACGCCGTTCTAATGCCACACGGATGTGTCTCAGGACACTCCACCCAAACAGGAAGCAGGGGTCTGGTTTTGCAGACATGAGCAAGGTCACATGATTGGGTGACAAGTCCAGGGGTGTCCTGCTGCATCATATAGTGCCGAGCAGTGCACACCCAACCATTTGGTAAGGATGAGAGATGATGTCAGCGTCAGCCCGCCCCCCGCCGTGGTGAAAGTGGTGAGTCGGTTGTGGGCACTCCGATGACAGAGTCTCAGTGAAAATCGTACGTCTAGGCATTCAGGTGCTTTGTAATCTGCACAGTGGCACCCTGGAGTCTAGTCGAGTAGAGCAGAGCTCTGCGGTTGGGTGGCTTGTCTTTATTGGGGTCTCCTCAGTCTCCATGATGTTCCCATGCTCTTCGATCCCCTGTCTGTCGCTGACGCGTACGTTTGAATTCAGCGGCGAATTGCCTCTCACGTGACATCCCCTTACCTGCTCTCTTTTAGGCTGGATCTTCTCATTTGGTTATTTAATCATTGGCAAGATGTCCCTCAGCTCTGTCTGTTTGTTGTCTTCCAGGTTCCCTTGGAAGACAAGTCCATTTTTTCTGGCACCTTGTACCAGTACCTGGAAGAGAGCAAAAAGTGGCGTCTAAGGTTCCTCTTTATCCCAGACTCCTACGACATCGACTGCTATGAGAATAAGCTGGTGAGTTGGGTGGGCTCAGTCTGGTGGTCCTGTTCTTTGCTGGCTTCAGGCTAGAAGAGCCAGGATCCACCCAGAACAAGTATTGATGGTACTGATCTACACACCACCCATCTCTCCACCTTCTCTATTACTAGGCCTATGAAAAAGGCATCAGCCCCAAGGCGGTCATCAACTGCGCTGGCTATAAAGTGCTGACTTCGCTGGAGCAGTATTCAGAGCTACTGAATCACAGTTTACCAGGTGGGGTAGGAAGAGGGCGAGCCGGGAGGGGTGGGGGGTAATGGAGAGAGGTGGTCGTAGCTGGGAGTTTTGTGTACAGCATCCTATTTTTTTTTATGCATTTTTTGGTAGATTACTGCTCAGAGACATGAGGAAGGTGGTGATGGGGTAGTAATGCGGCATGGAAGGTGTTGGGGGTTCCTTTTAGCTTGTGGCTGTGTACTCCTCAGGTGAGAACATCAAGGCGGGTGGCACCCCCCTACTGAAGTGTGCCACCTCGTTCCCCCTCCTGCTGTGGCACCCCTATTCCCACCACCACCACTTCTGCGTGATGACGGAGAAGGAGCACAAAAAATGGCTGGCCGTCTTCCAGGACTGCATCCGACACGCCAACAACGGTAAGGCCTCCGGGGGGCTCTGCCGACAGCCTGTCCGATAAACATCACGCGGCATGTAATCCACGCGTAGCTCGGAGTGTCTCATAACACACCCTGAAATTGCTGCTTCACCTGTGTTGGTGCTGCGGGGTGGATGTGTGGTGGTATGCAGCATTTCCGGCCTGGATTCCCTTTCAAATCTATAATCTAACAATGAACATTTTGTTGCACGGGAATTTTTTTGTTTAAATTCTTTATGAAGGTCTTAAAGGCTAAGCCTCTGCTGTTTTGGCTTTTTGACCATGTGACATTGGTATTTTAGCACAAACCTGTTAATGTGACTGCCGCTGAAACTTTAACGACGGGTTTTTCGCAGTGATCCAAGCGCGTTGCATGGAAACGGACACAAAGGCCGTGGCTGAAACCTGAGACGCCTGAATCTGTTCACGACTTTGCTGAAGTTCCCCGCAGACTTCGGCGCCATTTCTTTTTAAATCTACTTTTACGTTTCATTTTGTCTCCGACCGATGAAGCTAGTAAACTGTTCCGTTTAGGACCTGAATTAAAGCCTTGGCACTTGAGGGTCTCGTCCAAGGTTATGTTGACGCAAGGTGGGGGTAGGGGGGCTATAATAAGGAAAACCTTGGTACAACGGACAGCTGGCTGCGGATTTAAAAACCCGTCGGAGACCGACCTGCCGCATTTTGATGGCATTGGCCCATCCCCTCCCCACATACCAGTACTCTAGTGTTGTCAACTTATTGCCCTACTGAGCAATGTAAAGCCACGGGCGTGGCATTCACGTGCTGGGAAACCTCTCTGAATGGGTGTTAACTCTTCCCAAAGGATGCCGTTCTGGGTTACAGAATGCTACGACCGACCGGTTATGACTGGTAAACGGCGTGCCGGATTCCACCAGCGAGCATGCGGGTGGATCTGCTCAGTTTGCCAGTTTGCACATTGCTGAAGTTAGCTTGGCATTGTTATCTCCCAGCTAACTGGGTGACGCCATTTGCGTCTCGTGGTCCACTAACCTGGACAAGAACCCTGCCGTTGCTGGTTCTGCCCTCACCCTGGGTGGATCCACGGCTCCCAGTCAGAGGAGCAGACGAGTCCTTGGTCTCCTTTTCTGAACCGCAATCTGACAGGAATCTCTGCCGATTCAGGTCCTCCTTCAGTCTGGAGGCCACAGCTGCACTGGACACTTAACATCTGTCTGATGTCCTGTCCTGCATCGTTCACAGCATTCACCATGCCTCCACCATCTAGACCGGTGGTTCCTAAACTAGGAGTGAGGCAGTGAGCTGGGTTCTCCCCCCCGTCTTTGTTCTAGACTGTCAGTGGCGCTGAGCTTGCTGGGTGTGGCAGTTCATTTGGTTTCCGAATGTCATGCAGCTGGTGTGGTTTGGCGGATTGCCACTGACACACAACCACACACACTCTATTCTCAGTGGTGGTCTATTTGGTCACTTTTTCTCAAAGCTTGAGCCCTGCTGAAATGGTTTATGAACTCAGACACTGGAATGACCCTGTATGGGAATGGACAATATCAACGCTGTGTAATGGTTCCTGATTTCTTGGGGTTCTCTAACCTCAAACTGTAGTGATGGGTTACGTTCTCATCACTGTAATGGGTGAGGTGAACGCTGAGCTCCCATGGCAACCATTAAAATAATTTATTCAAACTGGAAACAAAATGGTGGATTTCTTTTCGCCTTGTACCGATACAAAGGCACACTGTATTCAGTAAAAAGTAAGTGAACCCTTTGTAATTACCTGGATTTCTGCATTGATTACCAATAAAATGTGGTCCAATCATCTAAGTCACAGTTATAGACAAACACCATCTAAATAAACACACAAACAGTTGTACTTGTGCCATTTCTTGTTCCAAATCACAGTGGTGGTAGTAGCCAGGAATGGCCACGTCGTCACGTTTAAATAATTTTTTTTTTTTTTTTGACACAGGATTGGATTGCAGTTTGATAGACCCACTTAGGTTTTATATGCCTTGGCCAGAGAGCGGTTCAGGATTTGAAGGGGGAGGTGGGGTGTCACTTACTGGTCTCAGGTCTGTGAAGAGATCCTGCTTTTGTACCTTTTAAAGTACTTAACCTGAGTTGTCCTTTCGACGTCAGGCACTTTTAAAAAGTCGAGCCCTGGAGGTGAAGTGAGCCTTCAGCTTGAGAAGGGCATCGGCTCTGTTGATTGTCACCTGTGCCTTTTAATAGCCGTTTTGTAACTGAAGCCCCTCTGGGTTCAGCACGGCCGTTCACCGAACAAAGGAGCTGCGTGCTCTTCCATCTGTGCGAGCAGGCGGGGCCGGGCTGCCCAGACATGCATCTATTTTTATGCTGCGCTGGAGTCGTCAGCTTCTGGAGAAGCTCAGAATGGCTGAAGCTGTGGGAAGATGTGAGGCGCCGGACCCTTGGGTGGCATCTGGACCCCAGAGGCCACAATTTTCGGTCCTGGAGGAGAATCTCTTTTGGTCAAGGACAGGAGAAGCCAGTCACTGAGACCTGAAGAGGCAGAGCTTCTTCTGAAGAACACCATTGCCCTCCTCATTAAAGGGCATTTCACCTCTTGGAGGTGCAGGGCTGAACTTCAGGTTGCGTGAGAAGCCATGTGAACATATTCGTGGCTGTATATCGAACCGAGAGCCAGAGTTTCTGCATCTAGAAGTCAACAAGCAGGTTCCCTGTAGCCAAAAGCACTGAGTTTGACTGAAATCTCCCACATGCACCTGGTGGTGGCAGCGGGGAGCACTGTCACAGCTCTGGGTCATGCAGGGAGATCCCGTGGCCGATAACCACACCTCGGGTCACTGAGAATGACGAGCTGTTCCGTGTATGTGTTTTGGATCCTAATGAGAGTTAGATGTGACCATTTGCTGCCGTCATGCTTTTTGTCTTGTGGTGTTGGATGCTGGCATTAGAGGACCTCTGCTGTGGGTTTAGGGTCATCATTCTGCTGAGTCATCAAGGGGCAGGGTTTGACTTTCACCAGATGTTTTCTCATGAACGCCCAAACAGATATTCCCGGAAGGTCCGTATTGTACCTGTGCTGAGCTTGAAATAGATGTAGCCAGAAAGGACTGAGGCGTGAGTGTGCTCCCGTGAGGGTTTGGTGGGGGATGACTTTCATCCAGTGGTCAGCATGGTGCACCAACCCACATTACCAGAAATGGTGATTCACGGAGGAATAAAAAGCTTTTTTTGCATGCTTGTGACTTGTACCAAGTACAGTGAAATTCTCCATTCCCAAACGCTGTGCTCTCCATGGAGGTCAGAGGTGTCGTCAGTGCTCTGTTGTAGTGTATTTTGACTGTGTATTTTCCATGCCCCCGCAGCCATTCATGGCTTTGCTTTTTGGAAATAGGGCTTCCTGTCCTTGGTACAGAGTGTGACCGTGTGAGCCCTGAACCACCTGCACGGTCACACAAGCACACGTGTGTCTTCAGCTGCCTTCCTGTTGTCGTCGTTCCCCAAGTCGCCCAACCCTGTTCTCTTGGTGTCCAGCCAGCACTCATGCATTGCGGGCGGAGCATACATGGTGCAAACACCACCTCTACCACTGAGGTTGGGGGTGGGGTATTATGCCACCTCCTAGTTCATATTTACTCCTCTCTGACACATGATGTGTCATGAGTACCACCCCCTATTGCACCTCAGGTCAGAGAAGTAGTTCAGGGAAGGGCTTCTATTGGCTGAATGGTCCATCAATCTGCTGCTGTGGTCCATTTGGCAAAGTCACCCCTGCCTTGTGGATGATTCGGGACATCTGTTTAAAACACTGCTGGCTCTTTTCATGGTATTAGCTTTTACATGTAATACAGACGAGCTGAATTTTTCCTGCACACCATTAATGTATGAGGCTGCTCCCCTTTGGAGCTATGAATTAATGATTATATTAAATTATTCATAAACCAGTACAAGTATGCAGTTGCTGTATTCAGGTGTCCCCGCCCCCGCCCCCCCCCCCCCCACCCCCCTAGCTCCACTCGACTGCCGTCCCTCCTCGCTTTCCCGCTTCCTCGTCCGTGTGACGGGCTTCCGCGCTCCGCCACCCGTCCCCACCCCTCC
>JAACJT020000095.1:5083262-5118033 GCA_009936485.2 Gymnarchus niloticus | reverse complement strand
CCCCCCCCCCGAGCGCTCTTCCCGTTTTTTTATAGGGGGGGGGGGTGAGCGGGGCCCGCACCACAAGGGGGAGAAGGGGGGAAACCACGGGGGTTCCCCCCCCCCCCCCCCCCCCAATATTTATTGTAAGGCGTTTTGAAGGTCCATGAGGCGTCTCTGTACTGTTTCACACCCGGATCCTGGCGCCCAGATGGCACATCTCGGTTCCTTTGTTCCATCCTCCATCCTTCACCAAAAACTTGTTACGCTCCGGAAGGTTCTACTTTCTATGCAGCCTTCCATGGGATGTGACGGAGTTCTTACCTGAGATGTTAGCTGTACTTCTGCAGAAGTTTCATCCCTCCTCTCACGAGCTCCGTCTGCAGAACTTTGACCATCCTGCTGGGGTTTGGGTCTTTGATTTTGTCCCCACCTCAAGTGACTGGATATCCCAGTCAGACATTGTTTCTTTAATGTCAAAATGTAGTTAAAGGTCTGTTATAGAGGATGTACATTTAAAATGCCTTAATGCATATTTACAGGCCTTTTTATACAGTTTATGTATTTTTTTTTGTTCATTCTGTCAGCCAATTTGTTAGTCAAAGGGAAATTCTCTCTTGCTTGTTGTAACCTTCATCCTCATCTTCTTCCGATATCCGAGTATGTCAGTGATTACTATTTTTCTCCCGTAACTTTGCCGTCGTGTACAACCCCTCAGATTGCATGTGGCTTGTATCCAGGCCCGTGTTTCATGAGAACGAGGGTATGTTTGTTTCCCTGGGTGTGTAATTGTGACAGTGTTAACTCCCCTAGGTCTGTGTTTGACAGTCTGGGATATTGATGGGTGTTTTCTGTAGGGCGTTAGCGAGATGAAGCTCACGTGTGCTGCAAAATCTTTTAAGCAGCAGATCCTGCAAATCTCATGATTAAGTCTCAACATGGTGAATACTGTCTGGAGTTTTAGGGGCTTCGGGGGGTTGAGCAGGGAGCAGGGGGCCTCCCTATAGACATGTCTTATTGGGTCTCAGAAGCCACCCCTGGTGTTGCCAGGGCCTGCGGCGATTAGATCGTCCTGATTAATGGTGTGTTGAATGGCAGCATGTGAAAGTGTGGAGTGATGATCAATCTGTGTTTTTCTGGACCAGTGGCAGTCACACTCTGGAAGTGCGTACTCGGAGCCTTCTAAATGGGAGCTTATGGAACACTTCCTGATTTGGGAGGTGGGGCTTCTTCTGTGTATCGCTGACCATTTTTCTTGGGTTCGATGGTTGTGTTTGCCTCTGAAATACAGAAGTATAATTAAAATGTAATGGGTTGTTGTTCCTGATGACTTTGGTGCCTGTGATATTTTTTTTTTTTTTCATTTATTTTTCTCCCTTGTCTTCCACCTGCAACGATGAGATGGTTAGATGGCACCATCTGTTCAGTGCTGTAACGTGTTTCCATAGCAGTCTGTCTTCTCTGTTGGTCCACCATGTTGCGGGACACGAGTGACTGGAGACGGAACGCAGCTGAACTGTCTCGATCGGGCAGTCTCACAGTAGACGAGGAGAATCGTTACGCTGTCCTCATGAAATCCACCACCTCAAGCAGAGACGTCCGTTTGGCCAGTGGCTGGAGTGAGGGAGCCAGTTGAACACCCCTCTGCGGAGATGCACTGTGGTCATATCTGATGAAGAATCTTCCTACCCCTCTGAAACTGCTGTCGCAAGACAGCGTTCCATTTTTACATTCAGCCAAAGTAATGAAAAATAAGTAACTAATGAAGCAGCATTGCTCCTCCATAACCGCTTATCCGGAACATGGACACTGTATACCTGGAGCCTATCCCAGGAAGCATATGGAACAGGGCAGGGGACACCTTGAGAGCGATGCTAGTCCTCCACAGAACCCGCGCTCACCGTCCAGACTGTGGGAGGAAACCTGAGTACGCAGAACCCCCAAAACTGCTGGTGTGAGGTGACCCTGTTACCCACTGGGCCAACTCACCCAACCCCACATTTTTTGGGCAATTGGAGGAAGCCGGAAGAACCTGGCATGCAAAGTAGACACAGAGGTTGGGATTTGAACCTCTAAAGCTGGGGAGACTGAAGTGCTACCGATTGAGCCACAGTGCATGCAGGATTTTCTTGCTTCCTTCCTTCCTTGCTTGCTTGCAATTGCTAATCCAGGTCAGAGCCACAGGGGCTGGTAGGGCATTCACCCACTAGAGATGTTCATCTTCTAACCATTTATCCTGGCCGTGGTCACTGAGGTACGTTGGGTATGAAGAGTCAAATAGTCTGAGATAATGAGCGCAGTGGAATGTAAATTAGCATCCATGTTACAACTCATTTTAACAT
This sequence comes from Gymnarchus niloticus, assembly GCA_009936485.2. Lineage (NCBI taxonomy): Eukaryota > Metazoa > Chordata > Actinopteri > Osteoglossiformes > Gymnarchidae > Gymnarchus > Gymnarchus niloticus. The sequence continues at coordinate 5,115,712 of JAACJT020000095.1, read as the reverse complement.
GGCTGAAGGGAAAAAGCATCAGTAAGGGAATGAGGTGAATGGAGAGGGAGGAGGGGATGAGGAAATGAGGAGGAGCTCGTGGCAGGTCCTTCTCACAGATAGAGCAGGAGAGAAGGGAGAAAACTAAAAAGAGGAGCTGGAAGGGAGCCTTCTTGGGAAGAGTTTGGCTGAGGCCCAGGCACTCGCTAATGATCCAAATCTCTGCCTTGAAGGAGCTTCGCTGTCAGAGTTTACCAAACGTTCTGGGGTCACATCCCGCTGAGTGAACAGGTACTGCATCACTTCAGGTAAAAGTGCTCGCTATGCAGTGAGATAAGCACAGCAGGCATGAGCTAAAAAATGCCCGGGGTGTTTTGTTGGGGAGACTTTAACGCTGGGCACCACTCTTCCAGTGAATTGCAGCTCTGAAAATGCCCAGCTGTGTCCTCAAATTGGCAGTGTGACTCTGGGAAGAGACCTTCTGGATGCAAGGCTCACCTTGAGCGGAATATATGCGGGCAGAGGATGGGGACAGCTGGGGGGGATGTGAGGGACAGAGACGCGGCGTCGTGGCGATGCCAGAAACGTTCCCCTGTCAGTCCTGCTTCGCCACAGCGTCTCGCACTGCGTGTGGCATTTTGGGACTTTCAATGGAACTGGACAGAAATTCTGTCAGGGACTGTTTATGTCTCAAGGTGCGTCTGTGGACCTGTTTATTAGCCTGTTGTGGGGACGCAATGTGCCATGCAGGAAAGAAAGCCTGATACTTTTTACCTCATGGGGACGTTTGTCATGTCCCCACAATGGAAAACTCAGTTTTATAAAAGTCTGTGAATGCAATCAAAAAATCAAAAGAGTCAAAATTCTTGTATTTTGGTCAGTTACTTATGGTTAAGATTAGGGCTGGGTAAGGGTTAGGGTTGTCATAGTTAGGGTTAGGCCAATAGAAATGAATGGAACATCCCTATAATGTTATAAATACATGATCGTGTGTGTAACAGTGGAAGTTCTCAGAGCCCAGGTTAGCAGATAAGTAGGCAGAGAAGCCAGCAGAACTCCTTGCCCGTGCCTCAGGGGCGTAACTCGGCTTGTTTTAACGCAGTGAACACTAAATAACTCCTGGCGTCAAGGTTAATGTTTAATGTGCTGTTAGAGGTGGAACTCATTTCTGTCTACATGGCCCAGTCTGCAATTTCTTTTAATGTGTGGGACCTGAACTTGGTGACTGATGCTGTTTTTGCCTCGAGAGATCAGTATGCCTCAGTATGCCCTGTAGAGGGTCGGAATTGTGTAATCTAAGGAGTATTCTAGGAGTATATTTAATCCCCCACCCCACATACACAGAGGACAATAGATCAGACGGTCACCCCTTCCTCCACCCCTACGGATGGAGTTTGCAGGTCTCGAGCGCAGGCATGGAAAAAGCCAGAGTTTGCAGTGGGAGGTTGAAGACGGGGGGGGCCTCTCTGGCACTCCGGACTTCCTGTCCATCACACCAGACAGGAAGTCAACACAATGGGCTCGGGTTCCTCGGGTGCCTGTAACAGTTTCCTGCTCGGTTGTCGTTTGCAGTCAGCTGTGACAGGGAGAAGGAAAGAAAAGGCAGTCCTTTGAAAGTGCTCCACGGTCATCGAACCACGTTTTCCTGTTTACCTTGGTTTTTCTTAAGTGACTTGCAACCTGCTTTCTGGAATTTATGAGATAGAATGGACAAATATTGCGACCTAACTCTGTGTCCTTCCAGGATTATTTGTAAATTCTTTCGTCTGTCTTCAGCACCCGCCCAGGTCAGATATGATGGTCCTTTAAGAAGCCCTAACATATATGGCTGAGTTATTACTCAGAGTGCCAGCTCTCTGTTATCCCAGAACAGGATACCTTACCAGGCTGGGTCACCTTACCTGGCAGGATCCAGTCTTTCCTGTAGCGCCCTGGGCCCTTCTCCAAGGGGGCACTGTCATCGCACGCAAAAAATTGATGGGGCTCTCCCTGACGCAGGCCCGATACCTCCGTCTAAGCCCTTCAAACTGAGGATCAAATACGGACGGATGGATGGCTGATATTTTATTGGCCTCTGGATGGGATATTCAGGATATATACTAACACGTTAATCAATTCTCACACAAAAACAGGCTGAAGCTGAGTCACGGACCTATGATCACCTAGTAGGACGTGAAGCAGAATTGAATTGCAAACACTTTCAAACCTGCAACCTTGGGCACTCACTCTGTACTGATTATGCCACTGACTTAATGTAGCTAACGATTGAGAGAATTAGTGCTACCTAAGCTGAGGATAATAAACCTTGATGTGGAAAAATTGGTTCAGTTTTTCTCCAATTAAATGGGGAAACTGTTGTATTCTAGCCGCTAGAGTTACCACTCTTGGTGTCTGCTAAGCGACACGATGTCCGGGGTCTTCAGTTATTCCTGATGGACCCACAGTACAATGCTGTTTGCATCAGGGTGACAAGGCAAGTCGTTTTTACATATTTATATTAATACCATCCTCTGTATCATGCGGCAAGGTTTCTGCAGCTTAACTTGCGATTCAGAAAGCTCTGACGCCCGTTGCTTCCTAAACCTGGACGTGCTGACTGATATCACATCTGTTTTGGAGCACTGACTTATTGCAGGTTAAACCTGCGCATATACTGTGCAGGTAGCTGGCTTTTCAGAAGAGGAAACCGAGGAGGAGGAGGTAGGGAGGGGAGAGAAAGACAGCCCAGAGCTTAGGCTTGCCAGATAATTCTGTTCTCCCAGGGTTACTTCAGCTTAATGAGCTGCAAAAAAAGCAGCAGACTGCGTACCAGTGTGTGAGCTCCCCATGTAGCCCGGGCGATGGCAAGGAGAAGCCTGAGATTTCACGTCTTCACCTGCCTTTAAGTCAGGCACAAATGACAGGGTCGAAGCCTCGGGACCAGGACTGGGGGAAGGACAGGGATGAGAGACGGGGGAGGAGTCATGACATCAAGGGGAGATGTGTGTGATGCCTCGTAATCATTTTTAGGGCTCAGATTATACTGGATTACATGTGCATTATGGATGACAGAGATTAATAGCAGGCACATTAAAAGTAGAGTACTTTTTATTATTTGTATATCTGTGCCTTAGATGGTGGAATTGTGTGTTTGCTAAATCATTCTATATCTGACTCATTGGGTGAAGGGTGTGTCCTTGACTGAATGTGGTTTTAGGTTTGATCTTCCATGATTATTGAGGAGGAGATGGTCTTCTCTTGAATTTCTGAGGAGGAAGGAGAACAAGAATAGGATGAATGAATAATGTAAGCTCTTGGAGAGCGTCTCAGATTTTTATTGTCACAGTTACAGTACCACGATATTGAGGATAGGCTTCCATCAAAGCAGACACGGACCTTATGTGTGATGAAGAGATGTGACAGATTTACAGGTACTCACGCTCGGGTATATTTTTATCCTGTTCTCGTCATCCCTGTGGTTCAGTGTCTATTGTTCCTGTGATCTCATATTAAGTGGGCTCCATTATCCATACACTTACCATCTGTATACAAGTATACAGTCGCAAGAGATCAGGTGATCCCAGGTCCATGGTGTAATATAAACAAGCAGCACAAAGGATGCAATTTACAATGATTTAAAAAAAAGTATATTATTTACATAATGCCTGTTCAAGTCGAATAATATAGCAGCAATGTGAGAAGGAATAGTCAAAATCTCTTAGCATGTAGAAAATCAAGTTTCCTTCCAGAGAAGTGAGGGTTAACTAGTGACCCTGGTAACTTATTGTCTAGTTAAAGAGTCGAGGTGATCACCTGGAGGGTGTGTCTTGGTGTGGCGAATGTCCTCTATTTGCCTATCTGCCTGCGTGCCCGCTGGTTCGTGTCTCCGCGTCTTCGCTCACCTGTCCTCTTCCTGTGGGCCAGTTCCTTCAGTGACAGCAGAGATTAATTTAGAATTGAGTTTTTTTTTGTCCTCTGACCCAAAGCACATGAATGATTGAAACTGAAGGGCAGAGAGACTGAGAGACAAATTACATTTTGATTTAAGAAAAAAAAAAAAAATGGCGGAAAAGGTACAGCCGATGGGGAGGATATTTATAAATGAGATGACGTACGATGACATACGTAAAAGACTAAAGAGGTATCAATTTGGGGCTGGGGGGGAGTGAAGAACTGCAAATAAAAATGTGGAAATATGAAGGGATGAAGTGTAAGAGAGCACAACTCACCACCCGTAAGGGAATAAGGCTGAATCTGATAATGCAGCATCCAGGGCATAGGGAGCGCTGTTTCCACCACGTGGTCATCTTTGGTCATCACCTGTCACCGGTGCTGGGGCAGAACGATTGAAAGCAACTACGGAAGTGGGAGGCAGACGCTTGAGCTAAAAGGGGTCTCCTCGTCATTCATTAAGATATGAAAAAGGTTGCTAGGTGACGGTACAGAAGTGAGAAAATTCAAGGCTTGGAAGAAGTTATTGAGAATGATTATGGTGTTATGTAAGAGTTGATGCTGAAATGTTGTCTTCCACCCAGTACAATTTCACATGTATCTTCATGCCAGTGGGTTTGTGAGTGTAGCAGTGGAAAATGTTCAGTGCGTCAGCTGAGTTTATTAATTAGCTGGACATTGAGCTTGAGGGTAGACGCGGGTATGTTATGTGCTCAGCAAGGACAATAACATGGAATGCATGCTGGGACGTGGGTATCAGAATGGTGAATGCTCCACCCAGGGGTGTGGTTGACAGAACCTTCACGAATATGCCCCGCCCAGGGGTGTGGTTGACAGAACCTTCACGAATATGCCCCGCCCAGGGGTGTGGTTGACAGAACCGTCACGAATATGCCCCGCCCCTAACTATAAATGTGCCTTTGGGGATGCTTAGGGCATTAACTCAGCCACAGGAAAGCTGGAGATGTGCGAGATCCACAGCTCCACTGCACTTTTTTAACTTGTTCTCATTGGAAGCCACACCCAGCTGCTTGTTTGTCGAATTCTGGGAACACCTGAGTGACAGTATGAGGTCTCCGCTGAGGATAACTACATTGCTGCCGCTCTTAGCCAAAGCAATTTTGCCCTTTTCTACAGTTTGCTTAACAAGATTCATTTTTGAAAAACCCACAAATTCTGTACCACAGAGACTCCTCTTTGGGGCCCCTCCAGGTTATCACATCGTTTAATAAATTGTGTAAACATCTCGGGGCTGCTTTGTCAAGGCCACACATTAAATCCCTTATCTGAACTGGGAACAGTCAAATCTCCATTTGCTTTCACCTTGCCAGTCCTTCACCTCCTATACACTGTCACATGCCAGTTGGCCAGCTTTTCATGATGTTATTGGATATCTGGCACCAGGAGGCAGTCCTCTGTTTGTTCAGTGGTTTTGTGTTTGCGGTTCCTGTCACAGTACAGGTTCTGTTATCAGTTAAAGACGTGGACTCCTAGCTTAAAGGTGACAGGGTTAATGCTCAGGATGGGCCCGTTTTAGTGCCATCTAACGCGAAGCTGAACGAGTGAACATGTAAGCTGCTTTTAGTCGAAAGCTTCAGTTAAGCAGCGACATGTTATGATTGCCCTGGAAGAGAATTCTCTCTTAGTTTGAAATTGCCTTTAGGGAAAGTGATTAACGTCTCAGTATTTAGTGGATATTTATACGTGGCTGTCCTGCCTGCTTCTCAGATATTTGTTAGAGTTAACAGGAATGCTTGAGTTCACTTGGCTTCTGTTACCAAGTGCCCCGTCGGCCCCTGGCCCATATCCTACGACAACGTGAGCCTCAAGGGGGGAGGGTAAGAGAATCAACCCTGCAGGCACGATGGAGACCGCCAGTTCATATTGTGGTCCGTGATTCTGGCTCCATCGTGCACCAGTCAGGGAGCAGAGCTGACTTCCTGCTCTTTCTCCTGGATCATCTGCTACAGACCCCGGCCATCGAGTCGATGATGCGACCCTGTGACCCCTGTGTGTTTACATCAAAGGAGGGGTGCGTGTTCTGCAGGACCGTTTGAGCTTAGGGTCATTGGTCATGGCTGATCAGATGTAACACTTTTCTCTTTTAATGTCCTGTTTGCTGTGTAATTCACACCAGTATATACTGTATGTGTACAGGTATACAATCAGTGCTACTGTGCCGTGAAAGAAGTATTTGCCCCCTTCCCGAGTTCCTCTATTTATGTTTAACAACACTTGATTGTTTCTGATCTCCAAACAAAAGACAACCTGAGTAAACACAATACACAGTTGTCAAGTGGTCTTGTGATTTATTGAAGAACAAAAACCCCAAAACTTTTATCACCTGTGTGAAAAAGTAATCTCAGGTTGTCTTTTGTCTTGTAGTAAATCTGTTAGGATATACTAATATATATGTACTATATAATATACTGTACATATTAATGCACATTTTCTGCGTATTGATTATTGTATGGTGTACTATGTCATATGAAGCTTAAATATCATATACATGTGTATAAAACTTAAGCATTTTTTTATCTTGCTAGTTGTGGTGTTTTAGTACGATTCTGAGTCCTGAGTATCTGTCCAGCTATCCACCTCCCCACCCCCCAGGAACAGGATCCTGTTTTTTTTTTTTACTTTAAAAAAAAAAAAAGCCTCAGTGAGATGACATCTATCAGGAACTCAAACAGCTGACGTGATCTCAATGTCGGGAAGAATCTGCTGATTTGCCTGGCGCGTACATTCTAATCTCGGGCTTCACCAAATATAACCTAGAGCAGGACTGTGTTAGCGGACAATGTCACCCGGAGCTGTGTGGAATCCCTTCGTTTATGGCTTTGGTACTGCAGTTTAATCCTGATCCATTAGGAATTCTTCAGTGATGAAGAAGGTGTGATTACATTTTAGTGGTGCCATTACAGTTTAAGAGTTTAGGGTCAGCGTTCAAGGTTCTCCTAAATTGTAAATAGACCGTATTTGGGATTCACCTGACGCTTTGGGGGACTTCTGTGGCAGGGCATGTTAATGGTGCTGGAAAGTCTGTGTGGATGTTAAGCTTGTGTAATTCAGGGGTTTGACAAGGAGATGTTAAATCTCAATGGTACTTACCTGGTCAAATAATGGTTTAAAAAAAAAAAACCAAAAAAACAAATTTAAGAGGGCCTGGGAGCCTGTCCCACTCAGCACAGGGTTCAATGCAGAGGACCACTCTGTAAGCGGTGGCAATCCAACACGTGACGTCCACTCACCCATGCCAGGGTGTCTTTGAGTACCGAGACCCCCAAACCCTGGAGTTGTGAGGCGATGGGTTTACCTACTGGGCCCCGTTTGGTGCTGCTGTCATCATCATCATCATCATTTAATATGGGGAGGCATTGGTCACCATGGTTACCTGGAATTTCCACTGGCAGCTGGTGAAGGTCTTGGCGTCGCAAGGCCGCGGTGAATCAGCACCAATCACCACGCACACACACACTGAATGCTGGCAGTTTTGCAGACAATGAACTGTGAGCTACTTTTTCTTTCCTGGCAATGCACCTCACGCCCCCTGGACTGAGTGTGTCAAGGACGTGTGCTAAGGACATCACTGTCCCCGCCTACTCCTTCCAGACCATTAGCTTGTGACTTTTACCGTCTACATGTCCTTTAGGGACCCATAGGGTGAAGGTTCTGTTGTTGGACCTTTTAGAAAAGTGTCTGGAAATGTGTACTGACGTAAGTTTGGGTATAAATTAATGAGTCAGTTGTTTCTTAAGAGACAGGCATCGCCAAGCTTCCCACTCGAACCCCCAACCAGGAACACTTGATAGAGAAACCGCTCACATGGACACACCTGGGATATTGGCAGGCAGCTAGGGGTGCAGTGGTTAAGGAACCAGACCGTGAGGTACTTTCCTTTTTACCTTTGAGTGAGGTTTGCCAATTCTAAATAGCTTTAATAACAATGCTATGGTGTATATTTGTTAAAACATATCACTTATTGGCAGCAAATAAAATTCTGTAGGTGCTGTAAATGTAGCCGTCACGGCGTGATGTGATTGGTTAAAACTTGCCCAGCTGTTCCATCACATCAGAACGCCCGGCTGCTGTCTGTCTCCTCATTTCACCTACCTCTCGCCCGTTTGGGTGAGGCCTTCTTTCGCCTGTGGGCTGCTGCCCATGTGAGTGATTATAAAAAGCCGTGTTAAGAAGACCTGACTGCCATTTACCCCCGAGGAAGGTTCCGGTGAGCGCGAGATGGATTTATGAGTATTATGGGGATCGTTTTTCATTTCTTCTGTTTTCGGTCTCAGGATCTGCTGATGTAGGAAGAAAAAGCAGGGGAAATTATGGCTTGATAAGAAGTGCTTCAGGTTAATTCTACGAATGAAAATGCACATAGTGAAGTGTATCAAAATTATTCTTGCACTGTAAATAATTTTTGTTCACAATTTGTTGGCCGATCTTTATAGTCGTGATTTATATAAGAGCTGGTGATTTAATAGAGCAGAAGTCCACTGCAATGTGAAACTAGCACCCTGTGTTGTGTCCCACTGCCCCCCCCCCCCGCTCCATCCTGTACTCTCACTTCTGATGGCTGTCATTCACCCCCCTCAGTGTCATAAACTCATCTTCGTCTGTGTCCCGTTTAACGGTCTGCCTACCCATACATTCATCTCCCTCTGCAGTTAAGGGATGCCCCAGTCCGTTGGACTGCGCCCTCCAGCGGCGGCAGTTCTGCACGCCTGGCTCCTCCCACTGTGGCCCCTGCCTCGCCCCATTGGTGGAGGACACGCGTGGGCTCTGTATGGACAAGGTGGAGCGTGCCCCCTCTGGTAGGCCATCGCCTTCCGGTGTCTCATAGTCCTGGTAGCTGTGTAGATTGAGATTCCAAGTAATGGGTGCCTGAGTGACATTGGCACGCCCTCTTGTGGCCGTGTGCCACTAAACGTTCCTTTCCTGTTCTCGTCATGTTTACAGCTGTATCGTAATATACACTGCAGTGTGGGTTACAGCAGTGACTCGGAGGAGAATGTTGGAAATGTACTTGTCCGGTATTGACTGTACTCTGTGTCATTCAGTGGGGGGGATATGCGAGTCTCGTATAATAAAGGTTTAATTTCAGAGTCCTCATTTAGGAACGCTGACAAGGTTAAAATGTATGCAGTACCTATGGTGCGTTTTTTGCTGTAAGGTACATCTGTCATTTTAATATGGCCATGTGATGACAGTTACACTGCTGGTAGTGGGGATGTCATAAGCTCCTCTTCATTGTTCTTTAATACTGTTAATGATCTTCAGTGGGACAATTGCTGGTGATTGCGAGGTTTTTCCCAATGCCTTTGGGACTTTCCGTAACAGCACTGACGCAATCGTCCGGTCGCTCCGCTGAGAGCAGTTCAACTTGAGAGCTTTGCTGAGCTCCCACCTGCTGCTCGTTCGAACCCACAGCCCACCCTGTTCAGCTGGTCTGCTGCCGCTGTGTCACAGCCCCCACATTTACCTTGCAGGGGGCCACCCCTGGGTGCACTTCTCTGTTTACTTCACTCTGTCCCACTCCATTTGTCTCTGACATGCTAGCCACCCCCATTATTAACAAGTCAGCCTTAGATTTAGCTGCTGCAGGGAGGGTTTCTGAACACGTGTGTGTGTGTGAGAGAGGCATTGCTGTTCGCTGAGTAACCAAATGGACACGGCATGACATTACCCAGAAGGCAGTGCTGCATGAACCCCTTGTAAAATGGCAATCTCACAGTATACAGAAGGATGGCAGAGGTTCAAAATGCTGCCCTTACTCCACAGTTTTCTGGTATGACGGTGTCAGATTTGTAGTCAGATTTTTAAGGCTCATTTTCAGCCCCGGACACCTCGTTACTCTCAGCGTTTTCTTTGCGTGAATGTCTGTATGCTGTGGGAGGGCCCATGTTTGCCTTCGGGATGTTTGCCTGAGTTCCGCTCCTTTGGTGCACAGAGCAGTTTTCTTGTGGTTTGTCTGCCAGACAGTGTCTTCAAGCTACGGTTGTGTGTGACGTGCTCAGGTTTATTATTATTTTTCGCATGTGTGCCTCTGTCCATATTTATCTCAAATGACGCAAGAATATTCCCCTTTGTGACACTTTTCACTTTCGCCACAAGAGGGCAGCAGAGGCCCCTCAAATACCAGCATCCCAGCTGTGCACTGTTGGTACTTAAGTGGTTGTCGTCCAGAAGAGTTAAATGGTTGTTGAAAGTTGTTTCTTGAAATGATTTAATCAGATGTATTAACAAATCATAATGTGACAGTTTGTATTATTTTTAAACATTTTAAAAACTCCCTATTGGCTCCTGAATGTCAGGATGGCCTAGAACAAACAAGCATCTGTGGCCATGGAGATAGAGGTCTGGTGTGACGAAGGTAGCATGATGGCACCACCACCCTGATCAGTAGAAGCGGGACCCTGGGCATCTGTGTAATTAAAGAGAAATTCCTGTGCTTTTAATCTGCCGAAGTGATGCTTTAGCGGGGGGGCTGCTGGACAGGCCCAGCGGGGCACAGATGTTCTGTCTGTCTGTGTTCCCTCATCACCACCCAAGGCACTTTGACAGATGACAGTAAAGTGACAGGAAGGTTTTGTACTCTCCAGATGGTAACCCCCCCCTCCACTATTGAGCAAACACATGCTTGTGTGCATTTGGGACACTCTATCACACGCAGACACCTGCCTGTTTGTTCATTTACATGTACACTTATTTATTTTCCCAGAAACCCACACGTCATTTTATGGACAGACTAATGCAATCAGCTATAAATTTTTAATCACACTCATTTACTTGTTGATATAGACATACTCATTTAGCTGTACGTCTCTCTTACACACACGCACACACACCCTCCTTACCCGGATCGCTCTAACCCTGGACCAACTGTCCCACAGTCCCAGGCTCCACTGCCGCTTCACCATGAGGCAGCCTTTACTTCGGCTATAGCTCAACTCAGCCTGTCTGCTTCATAATTCCACAGTTGGAAATTTCTCCATCACACACAGATGGTGCAGCCCTCCTCCTTTTCAGACACCACCTATGGGACACTGTAAATGATTCACTGGGGGGGGAGGTGGTGTGACAGAACGACAAAATGCCCAGAGGAAACGTCAGTTCTTGTGACAGGACTGGAGAGAGCCAGATGGCCACTCCTCTGGAAAGTGTAACCGTGTGTGTGTGTGTGTGTGTGTGTGTGTGTGTGTGTCTCTCAGACCTGTGATAGACCAGCATCCCATCCATGGTGTCCCCCAGGTTTATGCCCTGTGATGCATGGGATTGAAGTGCTACAGTTTACTCGTTCATCCATTTGTGGAGCTATTTCATTTTCTGGTCAAGTTCATGACCCGTTTTAAGCGTCCACCAGCCGGCAATATTTGATTGTCGTCCTTCTCCTTAAACACCCTGCTACATGCGGGCCCAGTTGGATGAATATTATTCATGTGGACTCCAGTTGAATAATGGGGTTGTGACCAGCAGAGGGCGCTTCCGTGTTGTTCCCCTGTATTAGCACATTAAATCTACATCGGGTGGTTAACTGGTAAAGTTTGGCTGCTGTTTCACTCACTGTAGTATAAGTTTTGCCTGATATCCTTCTCCTTTCTTGGGGCTTTTATAAGTAACATTCCTACTATAGTGAACGTCTGTCAGGTTGTGTTTGTGGGGGGGTGGTAGGATGGGGGGCAGGGTTATAACAGGACCCCCTGAGGAGGCCACACACAGACCAAGGTAGGTTGCCATGGAGAGGATGCAGCCAGGCCTCGGAATCCAGCAAGGCCTGTCTGATCCTGTGCCGCTACAAATTCCCACCAAAGAATTTGTTGTTTTCTCTCTGTAGCGCGTCCCCCAAACGAGGGGTGAGCGTGCCGTGTCACACCCAGGTAAACACACCCGAAACAGAGACACTGCGGCAACGGCACCCTGACAGGCACAGACGGCAGCACAGACAAGGGGCCGGCAGACATAGAACAAACATGACAACTGTGTGTGTGTGTGTGTGTGTGTGTGTGTGTGTGTGTGTGTGTGTGAGAGAGAGAGGAATTGCGAGATGCACGCACACACACGCTCTGGCTCCAGTCCACCTCGCCCCCCACCCTTGTGACCATCTCTCTCTGTCTCAGACAAACACACTCCCTTGACGTCCGTTCCTGAGCTGGATGAGGAAATCGATGTCCTGTCCTCCATTCTTGCCAAGCAGCAGCAGCTGGGGAAGGGAGAACTGAGTGAGAATGTGTCCCCACCCTGTCCTGCCTGTCCCTTCTCCTTGTCCATCCTGCCTGTCCCTCCTCCTTGTCCCTCACCTTTCTTACTCCTCCTTCATCTGCATGTTGCATGATGGCAGGTTTTGCTGCCTCAGAGTTCAAGTAGTTAAACTAGTATTAAATTACCATTTTACTAATTGAATACCGTTTATGTTTTTAGTTAAGCTAGTTTTATGGGTGGTCATCGTTTTTTGTAAACTCTGTGGTAACAGTCTTAATGATTTTACCCCCACCCCCTCCCCACCCAATCTCACCCATGTCTTTTAGCCCCCGAGGAGAAACTAAGAACATCCCAGATTTCAAACAGGAAAAAGTCCCCCCCGAATTCCACTACGGAGCCAACCAGTCACCCTATCGCAACCCCTCATCTTGAGCCCGCAACAAGGGGGACGGGACCCCTGGTCTCTCCGTACCCCTCCCAGGACACCCTGCTTATCAGTAAGCGTCCGTGTGAATGCGTGCGAGAGAGGGTGAGTCTGCCTGGGTATCGGTCTGAAAACTGGACCGTTCCCACGATGCACCTGTGCTTAAAGTGAAGGCTGATCCCGTCACATCTACCTGGCTGGCTGGTGACTTCAGACTAGTGGACATCGACCCCCCCCCCCCCCCCCAAATTGTGTTGTTAAACTAAAGTATTACTAATCAGCTTTTGGGTGGTTATCAGTTCACACCCAGTCCTGTCCCCTTGCTTATCCTGAGGTGTTGCTGTTTTCTGTGCCGTTGCCCATTGGTTAACGGTTTAGGGGTCCATCAGACCTACGTTCTGTGTGTTTCAGTGCATCAGCTTGCTCCTTTCCACGATCACTCCACAATCACTTGTGCAGTCAGTGAAAATATGCAAGGAAATTTGTACTCGATTAAGTCCGGTCCTGTCACGGAGGAAACCCAACCTCAAGCATGTCATATGACAAAGCAGTGGAGGGCGGAGCATTTGCAGAGGTGACTCACGTATGGATCGTGCAGGCTGCCAAACCACCAAACGGGAAACCTCAAACCCATGATCGGCTGCCTGGTTCCCCTCCTGTCCCACAGAGCAGGAAGTCCACATGCATGCACTCCTGTCCAGAAACGGCGGTGGATGGCATTGACACGTGCTACTGCATGGGCAGAAAGTGGTCACCTATGCATCTTTGTCAGTTTGATCTGGTCTACAAAGTCCCACTTCCTCCTTTTTAGCTGTTTATTTGCTCTCTATGTTCTGATTTTCCCGGCTAGTTTTCTTGTGCCCAGGCAAAATATGGTTATCGAAAACGTAGAGTACGTTTTCACCCGTTTCCCTGTGTCTCGTCCCTCAGGTTGTTGAATTTTGTCCATATCTCTCCTCCTTAACCGCCTCCCTATCTCTTTCTCCTCCCTTGCTCCCAGTCTTGAGCTCCTTGTGCATCATTGTGGCCACGGCAGCCTTGGTCCTGGTGGCCGTCTGCCTGATCTGGTGAGTGGAACCTCAGCCACACTTCAGCGCCTCACCGCTCCAACGGTGACGAGAGTCCGTGCTCGAGTCAAAGCGTTAAAGTAAACTTCCAGCACCCTCTGACTGTATACAGGGTAGTAGCTAGAAGTTTTGGGCCCCCTAACTAAATATTGTCCTGACCCCAAAAAAGAAATACAACTGTATGCAGTATACTGTGTGACGTGTTTGAGGGGCCCCACTAGCTGTAGGCCCCTAGAATCATCACTTTTTTCCCCACTACCCTCAGTCCTGATTGTACGGCTCCAAACCATCACTGTACCGTGGTGGAAATGCAGAACTGATGCTGGGTCTGAGTATTTATTAATAAAGCAGTGTATTAAAAATTTATATAAATGTAGGAAACTGTGGCATTATAGGAACACTCCTCTTCCTGATCCATCACATTGCTTTGCTACCACGCTGTCCATTTGTCACAGAAGACATCTTCTAGTCTCTGTCCGTAATTATTCAGCGGAATGAACTCCAGTCTCTTCATCCTCATTGCTTTTTCATGGGCCAAATTATGGGCTCAACCCATTTGGGAGGTGAAAAGACGACCACGCTCTACTGCCAATGCTGGTGTTTATTTCGAGCATGCTAACCCTTCCCAAGGTGAATGGAAAGGGCTGAAAACATCTGTGAAATATTAGTGAGGTCAGGCCTGGTATACTTGGGAATGTCTAGCTGTTTCATGCCATGATATTTATTAAGGGAAGAGCTGACTGTGATATCCCCACCTTCAGGGCTCAGCGGGGCTCGCGACTGGCCCAGAAAGTGGACTACCCGGCCTACCGCATAATGGGGTCAAACCACTCGGACAGAACCTTGGTGAGCCGAGGCTGACGCCGCGGCGGTCGCTAACACCGTGTATACTAACCGCGGGTTGCTCTGAATGTTGAACTGAATTTTCGCTCCTCGCTGTGTTTTATCTAAGAGTTTGACAGCATTTCACCTGCAGGGATTTGAACCTTTCGCCTTTGGTGCTGGGTTTAGCACCTCGATCCATAAACGACGGGTCATATGTAGTATTTAACGACACCCGCCTGCCGTGTTCAACGGCCATTACGATGCAGCGACTCGCTTGGAAGTTGTCACCTGGACACAGCGTTGAAACATTTCCGCTTTTCCGTCCCACCACAGCCGGGGGATAAGAACCTGGCTCAGAGTGCTCAGATGTACCATTACCAGCATCAGAAACAGCAGATCCTGTCCATGGAGAAGTGAGTGTCCTGACTCGTCTCCAAGGCTCTGTCTTCGGGCCCCGCCCTTGTCGTCCCTTCTTCACCTGGGTCAGTATCCCTCCCGAGAACACCTGAACCCCCTCTCTAATGGCTCCGATTCCCCCCGCATTCCTAAGGCACAAAGACGAGCCCAGGACGGCAGACTCGGGCACCACTTCTGATGAGGAAAACGAAGACGGCGACTTCACGGTGTACGAGTGCCCTGGACTAGCACCCGTGAGTGAGACCTATCTTTGGTGGTTGAATGATCTACGGATCAGTTTAATGAAGGTGTACCTTTTGTTTTTAAATTTAACTAACTGTAAATCCTCTTCCTCTCTCTAGACTGGGGAGATGGAAGTGAAGAATCCTCTGTTTGACGATTACAGTGTGAATCCCCAGCAGAATCACAAATAAACAAACACACACACACACACGCACACACAATCTTTCCTGCTAATATGATGTCTACGAAATGCCCCGACATGCCAGCTTTTGAAAACGGTCATGGACGAATGCCAAAAAAGAAGCCAAAAAGAGGAAGAAGGCACAGGGGGTCTGAAGAGGACATGGACACTGCCCCCTGTGGTCATTTGGCAGAACTGCAGTACCAATCAACAGGCTGCCTTCTCTGGACAATCTTTTTCTCTGACACCGGTCACTGCTGAGTGTGCAATTATCAGCATATTCTTTAGGTGCATTGTGTTTTTCCATCACTATACTGATTAACTTTGGTTCTTTTGCACCTCTCTATCTCTCAATATTAATTCTGTAACATTGTAATAGAACGAGTTGCTATAATTTTTTTCTGTAGTATTGTCTGTTTTATGTTGAAGGAACTAGCTAGGTAGTGCTGTCTTCTCCCATCCTTCGTCACGCCTCAGTGTGTGGGTTTTTTTTTTTTTTTTTTTTTAAATTTAGTGACGGTGCCGTCTACTCGCCATTGCGTAAAAACTTGTTCTGCGTCTTTGCCTTCACACATTCGTAGGCCCTGGTCTGTGTAATACCACCTATTGACACCTCCATCACATCATTCTCTCCGTCCTACCCCCAGGCATACCCCATGAGTGTTGAAGGCACGTGGATTCTGAGAGACCATGACTCTCGATTCAGAAACTAGTCAAACGGGGAATACCTGGCTCTGGAATGTCCCGGAATGTGGAGGTGACCCATACCTGGGGGGTGGGTATGGTCACTGTGTTGGCTGAAACCCTGTTTTTTTTTTTTTTACAGTTGATTATTGTCCTGAGGTTAATGATTTTTCATGTTTATAGGCTCTGTTAAATGGCTTTTTTTCTGAATGTCAAGTTGGGTTGTTGGGTCAAGAGATCATTCAAACTTTAAATCTATGTATCAGGGTCCAAATCCTTCAGCAAATTTAAACATCTCACCTACCAAAGTAACGTTGGGAGAGAGACATTCAAAGCACTCTTCTCAAAATACAAAAGGAGAAAGAATAGACTATATAGTTGCAGCAACACTAGACTTGATTAGATTCGATTTACATGTTAATCTTGGTTTGATCCTCAGTGTGACAGACTATAAGAAGCCTGTTTTTTGTTTTGTTTGTTTCCAGGGAAAATGTAAAATGTGTTTCTGTTTTCGGGCCCTTTTGTACTGAGTCTGAAAACCAGACGGACCCCCCATTGATCTGGATTTAACAATAATATGTATATATTAGTCTCCATAACGGAACAGGTGAGCATGAGTCTGCCTGTTCTTTCACTTTGCTGTGATTTAATAAAATATGGTTCCTGGTTGCACAAGTTAAAGCGTACACAGGGTACACGTCATTGGGACATCTGGGGACATCCTTGCTTTCCCAAGGACCCAGATTAATACGTGTTAATTTGCCCTCGCTGGCGTTTTCGGACATTTTACGTTGCCGTTTACGAATTAACCCTTTACCATCCAGTGGGAACTACTGAAACACATTATCCATCACCAGTTTGTCTCAGGGCTATATCTAATGAGACGGTGGCCTTGACAGACAGGTAGAGTAGCCAATGGGAGTTTGACCTGTAATTTAAAAGTGAGCTGAGGCTGGACTGTTGTGCTTCTGATGCATGCAACATGAACATGAAATGCCTACAGCGGAGTTGTGATTTAGCTAGAAGCTTTTCACGTTCGTGTGAAAAGCCGTGAGACCGTTAATGCTCACAGCTGTTCACCTGTGACCATTAACAGGCCTCACCCAGTTCTCTCAAGGGGTGGTAAGTACCAGGATTTAGGTCCGGTGTCAAATTTGGCTATTGACTCCATAACAGATGACTAAATGCCTCCGACCTCCATTTGGACACCGTGTCTGAGAACGTCATGGATGTCCACCTCAGAGATTTATCTCCCATTTATTGTGAATTGTCAGGTGGAGGCCCTGTAAACTAAACTTGGAGCCTCCTTAGGCAGTCTGAACTCTTAGTTTAGTTTCTTTTAAACAGCACGTACAACTGTTTCTTTGTCCGTCTTAATGCTTTCGAATCTTCACTCTTAACAAAACAGTTGTGAGACCAGCCAAGTTATCGTATGTGTTTGAGTTTGCCACCATACTCTTTCCCGATTCTGTGTTGCTCCTAAAGGGATTTATGATACCAAATTCGGTTTCATACAGACCCGAACACACAGCAAGAATTTCTGTAAAAATAATGTCTCTATATACAGTATATGTTTTTATATTTTATTGTGAGGGTGGTGGTAGGAGGTTGATAGTTATACTGGGCCTCTGAAAGCAAGTAAACAGCTCAGTTTTAAAGATACAGTTTCTCTCCCACACCCAAAACCATTTGTTTTAATTCTGGTAGAAGGACATCTCAGCAACCCCCCCATGCTGCTATAGGCCTCTTAACAGTTCTGGATTTGTTGCATAAGGTGAGTTAGCGGAGGAGGGGAGAAGGTGGGGGGTGAGTGTTGGGGGTCTGTCACAATGGAGGCCAGGCTGGGCCGTTAAAGTCTTTGTCCCCCTGGATGGTGGGAGGAAAGCGGCCATCAGCCTATTGATTAAGGCAGACAGCTGCCGTTGGCCACAAGCTCCGAGTGTCAGAACCTCACCGGCTCTAGGTGGGGGTGGGTGGGGGTTGTGCATGTGCCCAGGCATACGGACTGGGAGGCGTGACAGCTTTACCACACACCTCAGGCCCTGATCCAAAACTTGACATCCTATCACCCACCCGAGTAACCAAACTATCCCTCTCAGGACACGTATGATATGCAACTATACCTAATGAAGGCTTTGAACACCAAATTTGGAAACGTGGCCCCTTCTTCCAGGGGCGGTTCCTCCTGCATGCGCAGGTTTCCGTTTAATATCAATAAAAACATTTATACAACATTGAAGTGTTACCTGTATCTTTACTAAAAACAAGGGTTGGGCTTTGACATGGGCCTGTGAAGGTAAGTGCTCCAAAGCAGGAGTGACATAGCACACCAGCTAACCCTGGAGGCAGGGGAAGTCGGTAACAAGCGAGGGCTTCTCTGTGCCAGCGGACTGGGAGTAGAAACCTTCCCAGATGTAGCCTGAGTCGTCTTGGAGCTCCACTCCCAGCCTGAATGTAGTGTGACCTGTGACGCAGGTTGCTGGTCTGCAGAGTGAGCAGTGAGTACTGGAGAAACCATCTGATGTGTCTGAGTTACTTTCCAAGTTATCTGATTTGCAAAGTCACTGAGGATAGAAAAGAAGCCTTTCTGGCTCACTAAGGGCAGGGGAAAGGATCCCCCAAAAATGCCCATTATTCCTTCAGGTACTCCACTTGTCTCCTGCAGTCCAAACACGTGCAGTCAGGCTAAATGTCCAGTGTGGTGTTGTGTGTGTATGTGCCCTGTGATAGACTGGCATTCCGTCTGGGTTGTAGCCTAGCCATGCACCCTAATAATCTCTATTAGCTATTTATACTGGAGGCCAGGTGGATTTGGATGTCTCATACCAGTCTAGGCTTCGTCAGAGGGTAAGGTGGACGCCGAGTACCGGCTGAAGCCCTGAAGTAGGCCAAAGTGAATGTTGAGTGAATGCTGGGGCTTTGAGCTAGGCTCTGGTGTCTACCCCAATGCCCCGATCAGTGTCATTACAGTTCGCCTCTGAATTATGAATTTCTCTCTGATTCCAGTAAAAGATGCTGTGCCAGAAGCTGGAAACTTTATGGTCTGAAGGCCCTCTTGACGAGAGTGTCTGGGACACCAGTTATATGAAGTACGCTGTGAGCTGACATGTCCTGCTCTCCAATCCTTCATCCCCTCACCTGCAATACGTAAGCATGCATGTACCCTCAGTCTGCCACAGCCCGACTGGCCAGCTCACACTGATTGGAGAACAGTTTGATGGGCTGCAAGGATGCTGCAGCCCCCAGTCAATGACTGAGCCAGTAGATACAAGATTAGCCCTATGACTTCGACTTGTGTGACTTGGCAGGATTGTCCCATACAGCATAAAGAATCATGGGAGTGATGGTGGCTGTGTGTGTGAGAGGGGTCTGATGCTTTCTCACTCCATGGAAAAGAGAGTTAGATAAAAGGAGAAAGCAGAGACAAGATCTAAAGACATCTGCCTTTTTTGGGCTAATCTTCTAAGTCCAACCCACTTTACCTCAAATGATCCATTCTCTCCCAGGTCTCCCTTGAAGCCTTGCCCTTCAGTTCCTTCTGAAACCCAACTGTACACTTTCTACCCCAAGTGTTGCTCCTTTGCATGACAATCCCCAAGTCCACGACACAACACAATACCCCACTCTCCAGGTCTGATGTCTTTTAAGCCTTTGACAGACTTTTCTGGCCTCCTGGGTCCACCACTGGCTTCACAACTGGGGGGTATCAGGGCTGCTAGTGGGCCACCTTTATTTGGACCAGATTTGCCAAGTGTGCTGTTTAGCAGGGGGTAGATTGTCTTCAAGTGGCCTTCAAACCGGGACTGTTATGCTTTTGTAGTGAGATGGGGGGGGGGGGGGTGCTGGTAGATGACTTAAGTTAGGTAGATAGATAGATAGATAGATAAGACTTTGTTATTGTACTTGTACAACAGAACCTGTTAGGTAGCTCTCAGAGGAACCAGCAGCAAAATGAAATATACTATATATACACAAATAGAAATATCATACAGTAGGGCATTCATATTACATGTACCACATTTCTAAATATTTTTTTAGAAAACAAGGATGACATCAAAAACAAGCGGCTCAGCCAGTTTCGTTACTGATAAAACGGAATGTCTAGGGTGAGTACAAAACGGTGATGAGATTGCCAGTATTTCTGCAAAATGTGTCTCTTTGTAAGGGGTTTGGGCGGGGGGGGCGCAATCAAAGGGTTGCGACTCATTGTTCAGTGCTGAAAGGCTGCTAATGGCCGACCATCGCAACTCGGGGTCTCGGAGCTGCAGGGTGCCCCGGGGCGCAGCCACACAATGGTCATAGCACCCTCCCCGCCGCGCGTCTTCCTGCCGCAATCTGCAAGGAACGACGCGTACGTGGGGGCACGCTGATGTAACTCCACTACCTGTTTTTTTTTTTTTTAAAGTTGCGTTACAGTACCAAAGTGCGGTGCAATAAATAACACACGTATCCTCCGATAAATTTAAGTCATTGCCCATTTGCCGTTATTCTGCATTTTCCCACGCTTTGCTTTCAAACTGGATAACGTGGGATTATCTGATATTGCACTTTTATTTCCTGGTATGTTCTTTGCTGATTATTTTGCACTAGCGTATACCTGAAGTGTGCTCTGTACTCTTCTGACACCGATATGCAATCAGCTCGCTCTTTCAAGTTGAACCAGAGTCGCCTGAGAAAGCGTCTGGCTATCAGGGATCGCGACACATTGCTGTAACCTAATTATTTTCGAGTTTTACCCACGTTTGTTGAGTCCAAGTCAAACATATCACCTTTCTATGCTGCCTTTCAAAGACAATCACAAGCAATGGGAGATGAGAACAGAGTTTAGGGGCTTAATTAATAAAGTTGTCTGAAAGTCGTTTGAATCTTAAATATTTCTGCCTCAGTTTCAACATGCAGCCCAATATAAATTCAAAAAATAAGGAACAGTCAATGTGAAGTGTTTGCTTTTGACAAAGCTTTTATTTCCCATTTTAAAACTTGCCAAAATAAATGTAGAACTTACTAAACGGGAAGTCGTTTGACAAAGCAATATTTCTGTATGTGATAAAAACCACACTAATACCAAACCCATACATTAAATACGTGTAATTACTGTAAATATTATAAATTAAAGTGTATATTCTAAATGATTCACAAATGAATGACCCACGTACTATTGTTTGCAGTTTTGTTACCCTTAAGTCACAGTTAAATTCGACAATGGGGGTCCTGGAATTTCATACATATACTTTGTCCCTGTAAATCACACTGATTTTTAATTTAAAGGACAGGTCGTTGAAAATGAATCATTCCAACAAACCGACTGTAATGGGCTTTGCATATTAAATGCACGAGTTACCTTTCCTAGAAGGCAACTAAAAATCCTGTGTATTTTCAATTACCCTATTTAGCCATGTAAATATAATTCACAGATCAGCACTGGTTGTATTATAGGAAAATCAGCTATACGCATTTAACTTGGCGCATTGTCATGAGTTTTTTACTAGTGAGGTCCCGCATGTGAGGAAGAGCTGAGAAATTAACACTTTAACCATTTCAGTGATATCAGCCCAAGCCATCAACACAGAAAGTCCGCGCTGCGGGTTATGACATCACCTCCTATTGAAACAACTCAGGGGCTGTAAACAAACCGCCGGCGTCCCGGCAACTTAGCCACGCCCACTTAAAAATCAAGTTCATTCACAAATTCACCGTCAGCTGCGTTCCATTGTCCTCGGCGACCAATGGAGAAGGGGGTCATTTACATGCCTGCCTTTAGCAGCAACTGATTAAGCATGCTGTGTGATACCAAGGGTCACCTTTTCGGAGCGTGTTAGATGGAGTTGTTACTGATGAAGTCTTCTTGCAATGGATTAAACTGATGGTCTTCTCACGCCGAGCCTACGGTTTGGGGACGGATCAGAGGTGATGACGAGGTTCTGGACACTGTTTAACTCTCTGGAGGTTTTTATTTTTTTAATCACTGAGTTTGGACCCAGCCTCGCACGCAAGCTATATTAATTGCGCGTTCTCTGCTCTAGATGGGGTTTATTCTAGTGTTCTGATGGAGTAGTCGGTATCTTTAAGGCGGGTCATTTGAGCATTTGTTTTTAATAGTTTAGACGTTTTTGCTCTGCTAAAACTTATTTATCATGTCAGAACGGTCTCAGAGCCCAAATTCGGAATGCACAAATCGGTCGTATGAGCCCAACAGGGCTTTATACCCCCAGGTTCTGGGGCAGGAGGGACTCGGTGGCGCCACCCTGCAGTTCCCCCACGGTATGTTGCAGGACCCCAGCATATTGTTCAACAAATCTGCGTACAACGGGATAACTCCACCGCAAGCCTTCTTCCCGTTTTCGACGGTCGGGGGCGAGTACAGGCATCCTGAGGTGCAGGCGGCCGACCTGAGCCAGCACAGGCCGTGGTATCCATTCGCCCCGCCGGAGTACACGGGCCAGGTGGCTGGGGCCACCGCCACGACTCAGCCCGCTAACTTAAGTCCCCCGATCGCCGAAACCAGGGAGCAGATCAAAATGCCCGAGATCAAAACCGAGAAGGACATCGGGGAGTACACGCCCGAGAGCAAGGTCCAGCCTCAGTTTCCTCCACCCTCCACCGTGGCGCCTGGCATGTATTACCCCACTGCCTGGAACCCTTCTTTTTGGCCTGGCCTGACTCACATCGCCACTGCCGGTAATCCCGCTCCCCCGGCGGCACCGGTGTCGTCCCCGCCCTCCCTCTCACCGTCGCCATCCGATACTGGTTATGCCGGATCTGGTTTTTATGGTGGGGGGTCGAGCCAAGCCGTGCCCACCCCTCCACAACAGAACTCCAACACGCGGAGCAGCGGCTCGTCGAGCGGCGGCTGCAGCGACTCCGAGGAAGAGGTGAGGAGCAAGTCTGGTCGGACTTGTGACAGGTGCCACCCATTTGGCCGAAATGCCCGTAAATGATTTCTGATACTCTGCCCGCTTTGAGTGCAGGAGAATCTCTCCACGGAGGAGCTGGAGCAGTTTGCCAAGGAGCTGAAACACAAGCGCATCACGCTGGGCTTCACGCAGGCTGACGTGGGCTTGGCCCTCGGTAATCTGTACGGTATGTCCACCTGGGCCACTTGTCCCTTTATTAAGCTTGACGATGCATGGGCTGCTTCACGGCATTGTGGAACTTGTCAAGCTGCGGTGTGACAATGTTGTGCAAACATTAATCGAACCAATTATGGGTTGCCGTTTTGTCGTGCGTGGCAGCCGTGGTTTTGCACACGTGGGGGGGGCGTGTTGTGGAGTTTTAATGTCTTCTGTGTGCAGGGAAGATGTTCAGCCAGACCACGATCTGTCGCTTTGAAGCCTTGCAGCTGAGCTTCAAAAACATGTGCAAGCTGAAGCCCCTGCTGCAGAGGTGGCTAAATGAAGCAGAGGCGTCAGACAACCCTCAGGATGTGAGTATCTGCCTGCGTGTGTGGAGTAGCTTTCGCACGCGTGTCAATGGCGCCATCTAGTGACTACATGGTGTAATGCAGGAGGGGCTGATGCAAAGTTGTAACAATGATGACCAGAAGGTGGTTCCACTTTACCCAGGGTTTGTTTTAATGCCAGGCAGCTGGATTTCAGTAAGGCAGCTCCTCTCCTCTCCTTTACTGTGTAAAGCACTTTGGTCAACCATCGATTGTTTTAAATCGTGCTATATAAATTGACTTGACTAACTTGAGCCAAGTTGTACTGGATGCCTTATCTCAGCCTTCAGTTTTTGGCTCCTGTGAAGTGTGCTTATTCAAACTCTGGGGGGAAGTAGGGTGAATCAGGCATCCTTGCTGCCTTGATTCTGTAGACCTGCACACTGAATTCCTCTGCCACCCACAGATGTACAAGATTGAGCGTGTGTTTGTGGACACACGGAAGAGAAAGCGGCGGACGAGTCTGGAGGGTACTGTGCGTAGTGCCCTCGAGTCCTACTTCATCAAGTGCCCCAAGCCCAACACACAGGAAATCACACACATCTCTGATGACCTGGGTCTGGAGAGAGATGTGAGTTGCTAGCCTACTAGTCACACTAGACCAGTGGTGCTCAGTCCCAAGTGTTTGGGTTAATGTTTAGTAAAGCCTAGAAGGAAGTTACTTGAGACATTCTTCCCACCTTTTGGTGTGGTTTATTAAACAGAAGCTAAAGTTTGTCAATCTGGTCTAATGATGCAATGGAATAGCTTGACCGTCTCCAGAGTACTTTGTTTCAAGCACACCATTTTCCTCATGGTTAAAAACTGCTTGTCCACAAGCTAGGTGGACCTTTTGGAGATGCCTGCACTGTGGGTCTGCCTATGACCAGGCTGTCATCTTTCATAGGTGGTGCGTGTCTGGTTCTGCAATCGCCGGCAAAAGGGAAAACGGCTGGCCTTGCCATTTGAGGATGAGTGTGCTGAAGGCCAGTATTTTGAGCAAAGCCCACAGCCCCCCCATGTGGGGGGCACAGTCCTTCCCAGCCAGAGCTATCCTGGACCAGCTCATCCTGGTGGCCCTGCCCTTTACATGTCCCCCCTCCACAGACCAGAAGTCTTTAAACAGGCTTTGCACCCTGGACTGGTGAGTCACCTGACCAGCTAAACACCACCTCCAGTTTAATTTGACTGCCCAGTGTTTAATTGTGGGTGGAACTGGCTGGATAGGAAGGAGGTGCCATCATAGGAGGCCCTGGGTTATGTTTTTTAGATGCTGCTCATAGTAATTAGGCTCATGACTTCTGGTCTGTGTGGATTCATCTGACCTGCTGGCTGTCTGCCCTTGTGGGTCAGCTTATGGTGCCTTCCCCCTCTCTGCACACTACCTCAAAGTCTTTCTGGAGGAGAGGGGGTTAAATGAATGTGCATGGCTTTTCCATGAAATGCTGTGTTCTCTACTTTTTGTTTTGGGGAAAACCTGCAATACTTGACAAAGATACCGGTTGAGGCATGTGTCTGAAAGTCATGCCTTCCCTATCCTTGTAGTTCTGTACTGGTTAATACTAGTCCATGTGTAAAGCTTCATAAGTCACATAGACAAGGCAACTTGTGAAGTGTAATTTCACATGGGGAGACTAAAGGGTTTTGTATCCACATGACATTGATGGCCATTGCTTAGCACAGTTTGCTGAAAGCCATTTTAAAGGCTTTTCTGCCTTTCCTGTGTTTGGCATTGTGGCTTATTTAGAAGTGGACTCTATCCACCTTCAAATCTAGGCGGCTTGGTGCAAGTCTTTTAAATGTTGTACTGCAGTGTCAATGTTGGGACACTTCACAGGAAGTAATTGATCAGGGGAGGGGGGTAGAGACAATTCCAGCTGAACAAGAAATCTCACTTCAAAATACTTCACTTGATTCTCATGTTAACTTTGTGCTTGGCCACTTTGAATTAAGTGGCCGAGTGGTGCCCTATGCTGCTAAACCCCTCTGTCAATGGTTTTCTGTATGCCTGTTTTTGTTACCTCTTTTAATGGACCTCAGTTGTGGGAGTGGGTATTAAATTGCTTTGGTCAGCCATTCATCGTGTGTTGTCTTAATCCTGTCATCCACCCCATGATGCCTGAGTCTAGGTTAAACTTTTCACACTTACTCTGGCAGACTTTCTCCCTGCTCCCACACAGATTAGACAGCTATTTTAATGTCAGGAACTACAGTATCTAATCTCCATCTAACTTGACCCCAAAACAGCTGTTAATACTAGACCTAACTTTAGATTACACTATCATACAAGTACAAACCGCAACCTTTTGATATGTACTGAGTGCCAGAAGCAGTTAAATGGTATAATACATTGTTCTCATTTAACATGTAATCTAAGGTTTACAGTCTCGGCTATACAAGTATCCCTAAACATCTATATGGCCTGAAATAAGCTTGGCTTGACAAAATCGAGCTACAGGAACAAAGGCAACTGGGAATGTGGATTTTAGATTAAGGGAAAACAAGGTGACTTGTATGTAGAATTGTTTGAAGACCTGCTGAAGCAGATTTCTTTACTCATGTAGAGTCCACTCTCCCATAATGAAGAGACAGGGGGATGGTGTGCTATTAAAATGTAACAGTAACTGCATGGTGGGAAGAAATACTTGTGGATTTGTCACCCTATACTCCATGCAACTGAACTTCAGGAACTCAGCTGGGCTATGGTCTGAGAAGGTGTAGCCTCAGAACCCAGCTGTGTGCCTCCGTTTTTGCCTTCAGCCAGATCATGCTATGCAAATTGTAGCTTTTAAAAGTGCTCTTTCTTGGGGGGCCTGCCCTTGCGCTGACCCAGCCCTGAGTAGGTGGCTTTGGGCTGGGGGAGACACCAAGCCATCTGTGTGGAATGGAGTAATCTGGCCCAGACCAAGGGTGAGCATTTTGATGAAACTGAAATAACTGGTGGTGGTAGAGCATTGCAGTTTAGGGGAACTGCACGTGACCACTATAGTCAATATACCAGTTGCATTGTGGGGACCTTAGAAACTTTGAGGGTCCCTTGTTTGCCATTCCTTTGGTTTTAGTGCCTGGCTAGCTTCAGATGCCTGATCTTGCAGTGGGGGTTTGCCGGTTGATGAGCTTCGGACGCTTGGGGAAATTTTCACCTCGACCTGCTGAAACACCTACTCTTGGGCTACTGTTTTTCACATTGACCCGTTGCTGCATGCCTAGATGACGGGCAGCTTGCAGTAAGTCGTGCACAGTCATTCTAAAACCTTACCACTCGGGCCGCAGCGTGTTCCATTTTCAGAAGCTGACAGGAAGTGTGTGCTTGTGGTTTGTCTTCCACCCTTCTGAATTATAAAGTGAGAATCACATGTTGTTAGCAGGTTCCTTATCTTATTAACTTGAAGGTAGTCCTGTCTCTACCTTCAGTCTTTACTGGCTTACCCAGCACTGGGTTAGGGTGAGCCTGGAGCCACCTCCAGACATAGGGCATCGGGGGGGGTAGGCAAAGCATGAGTGTACTCACAATTGCACATTGAACAATTTAGATACATTTGAGACATTAGTCTGAGGGGTTCAAATAGAGGTATATGGGTTAAGTGCTAACCACTGAGCCTCACTCAGGCTGAATGTTTTAGAAATGTTGCCTGTTGGCCCATTCCTGCAGGTCTTTGTAGATCTTCTTGGGTGGCAGCGTGTGGTAAATGGTACAAATCGTGCACAGTCTCTCCCTCCAGTCAGTGTAGAGCTTCACGGTGTGGTCCCGGTGCCACTTGAAATACGACCTGTACCACGTCTCGTTGGCTGCTGTCTGCTTGAGGTGCTCCGCCAGCTCCTCCAGAGTCTTGAAGTCATTCACGTGGATGAAAGAGTCATGAGGCACCATGGTCTCATAGTTGTCCCGTGGAGGGCCCAGAACCACTGGCACCGCACCTGCCTGAAATGAGTTGCGCCACAGCTTCTCCGTTATATAGTCTTTGAACTGTGAGTTCTCAAAAGCTAAGTAGAAGTGGCAGCGGGAGATGACTGGCAGTAGGTTTTTAGTGGCAAGCCACCTGTTGAAGCCACACCCATAAACATCCAGGTCGATCAATGTCTGCAGCTTCCGAAAGACCTTAACCCTTGTTTGCTGGTTATTGTAGTTACTGACCACCCAACAGGCCAGTGAAGATTTGTTGTTGTGGAGGAGGACGTTCTCGTCATCTGCGTCATGGTCCTTTGGAACCAGTTCTCCGTAGGGCATGAAGATGTCGGCATCGCGGCAGTAGCTCATGGTCCAGTTGAACAGACCATTATAAGGGGCCAGTTTGCCGTTGGAAGATGGAGCTTCCAGTGACAACCACAGCCACTTCTGATTAGGTGGTCGATGGAGGTGCAATGGTAGCTGTTGCTGGTGGGTCTTCAGCTCATGGTGGTGGAAGACTACAACATCGGCGTGACTGTACAGTGAGCGGCTGTCATGGAGATGACAGCCAGGGATACGGTACATGTCCCAGCAGACGTCCCCGGCCAGACTGAGAGGGTGCTGGAAAGGCCAGTACCAGAGCAGGATACTGATGTTTCGGTGGTGTGTGGATGATCTGAGGGACCTGTAAGCTTTCTTGGTGACCCACCAGTAGCAGAGGACATAGAGAGTTGAGCACAAGATCAGGCACCAGAAGCAGGTGACTGTTAAACTTCTTTTTACTGGCATCTTATCCAAGGTGTATATCTGTCTTGTGAGCTTAGCTGCCGAGGATAAGCTTCACACACCTTCT
Organism: Gymnarchus niloticus; assembly: GCA_009936485.2. Classification (NCBI taxonomy): domain Eukaryota; kingdom Metazoa; phylum Chordata; class Actinopteri; order Osteoglossiformes; family Gymnarchidae; genus Gymnarchus; species Gymnarchus niloticus. The sequence continues at coordinate 5,087,622 of JAACJT020000095.1, read as the reverse complement.
CTGATTGCGGATGGGTGGATGAATGGAACCTGTTTTTCCTTCCATAGAGATACTGTTTCAGGATTCATCTTGCCACTGAAACTTCCTTGGAGAATAAAGTTGTGTCCCAGAACACCTCCCAGCTAGTAAAATGCTGTATTATAAAACAAAGTCTCATTTAGGCAGTATCTGTGCCAAGGAAGTATACCCTGAAGTGGTATGGTGGGTAAAATGTGCATCCTAATAAATTTGTTGCCAAGACCTGCCATCTTTACATAACTTTGGTGTAAAATGAATAAAATGTGCTATAAATGGACTATATAACTTGATACTGTTGTTTTTTTGCCAATATTAAACATTTAGCCTCAGTTTTCAAGTTCTCTGGTCATTTATTGTAATTTTGTGAAATTCCTCTTGAACTACGACACACAATGTGAGTCTGAAGCAATGTTTAACATTTTTTTTTTACACGTTTTATCTTGTAGGATTTGTGGTCTTCCACTCTCTTTCCTGCTTATTTACGGTTCTTCTCTTCCGGTGATAAGGAGCCCGGGCGTGTGTGTTTGTTTGGCTGCCTACATATGCATAGACAGGTGGACCATCCTGTGTCCGTGGGTCACTCCGAATTCTGCAGAGACATGAAGCTGTCGTGCTTTTAACACCGGATTTGAAGAAATTTGTAAGAGGGGCCAGCGGTCACTAACGCTCCACCGGTGTCGCGCCCAATCACCATAGTAACCATTGGTTGACGTCGCTTGCCGTCCTGGCCTGTAATGCCTTAGTTTTGGCGAAATGCGGTACTATTCCCGTACCAATGAAAGCTGATACTGTGAACGAGGACGACTTTCATCGACCTGTGACTTGTGAATAAGGTTTCTGTTGTGAATACCTGCTCACATGGAGTGCACGGCAATGTTTAGGACGTTACGGTTGAAGTGAAATCGGAAAACCCTATAAGATACATTTAAACGAGCGGGAACCTTAACAATGAATGAAATAAAAGTTATAAGAAAACATGTTAGTCCCACGCCCAAAGCGATATCGTACTTGTGCATTCTTATTATTTACACGATAAACAGATGCGTGAAACCCGCCTTAATTTTACGATGAGCAGCCGCCCAGAATACGGATGCAGGCTGATGCTGTTGCCAAAAGGGGAACCGAGCTGCCTCTCCAACACACCAGGTGTTTGCTGTACGGTCCGAGTTCTTTAGTCCCAACTACCTATAAAGTTTCATATAGTTGGTTTAAAGACCTCGGCTCAAATCGATCCGTACACGGAAATTGAAGTGGAGTTTGGTGAATCCGATTACCATGGCAATTTAATAAACGCGCACCAATGGTAGCTTTTTGTTGGTGCACAGGTCTCCAGTCAAAAAAGCCCCCTCTTCCTGGTTCCACATATATATGCTTTCTTTGTATCATTATAATCTTCACAAAATTGTTTATCTTGTGTTACGGCCGAAATTTCCCTAGTTTAAAACGCAAAAATTGGCACAATAATGCATCCAAAAAAAAAAAAAAAAAAAGCTCATTGCGTGTTCACGCAAATTAAAGCAGTCTGTAAAGAGGGATTTTAACGGTATATCTGTGTACTTTATAGGAATGGAAGACTCATAGCGGACCCTAGTTTAGAAAGTTGGTGTTCATGATAACAGCTCATAATTAAGATTATATACTGGAGATAAAGATGCAGGTTTACTGTTTTAACTTGAAGGCTTGCAGCATAAATAGCGAGCCACACAATCTAGTTACAGTTCTCAAACAAAATTAAACAAATGGAAGGTAATTATTTGATTTAATTAAATGTCAATCCTGATGATGTCTGTAATATGATCCTAGTAAAACAATGGGAATTATATCTGCTGAACAGAAGAAGTATAAGCTGAGAAAAACGTATGAATATGCACTTCTATATAATTTTAGGATGTGTGAAAAATTCTTACCTTAATATTGGCATAGAGATCCTGGAATGACTTTGTGGAAGATAAAAGTTTTAAATATCCTTTCATACCTCAGAAAAAAGCAAAGTCTCGACACAGAGTGCGAGATAAGTTTCTTTTAATGGTTAAGTATAAAAAAGTTTCACCAGGTGAACAGACAGAGTGTTCCCATCCCGCAGGGGTGGACCACCGAACAAAGATAACTATCAGTTAATATACTTTTTTTTAACATCCCTTACAAGGTATTCTGTTACATGATTGGCTAACATGTAGCATGATCTACTGGTGATTTCCTCATCTCATTTCAGTACTTCTTTGCCCCATCTCAGCATTTATGCATCCCGTCGTGTGCCACTCTTGCGTCCCACGTCATATCACACGCTAACCTCTACTTTCATTATTCCATGCAAATACTCAAGCTAATACATACATATACCTATCCAATTTCTGGATACACAGTCTTAGTTATACTTATGGACATACTTATAATATTATACTTTGCATTAATAAACTTAAGCTAGTACAATTAAAATTGATTATAACCCCCCCCCCATCCCTGGTTCGGTGCTGCTAGGTCCCATCCCATGGATTCCTGTTTTTCCCTCCTCTTAGCTCTGGTAGCCTTCAGTATCCTGTTGTAGAGTCTCCTTTCAAAATGTCAAGACGCGTTCCTAGCGTCTTCCTCCCTAAACCCAATTTTCCTTCCACAACTTTAAACATTAAAATGTCTTGGGGTAAATGGGAGTTATATTCGCGCATGTCATAAAATCCAGTGAACCTGTTTCACTCAGGATGTGGACGTTGTGCTCTCTTTAGATGTTATATTTTCACCATGTATGGTAAACACAAAAATAGTTTAACTTGACAGGAACCCGAAAGTGAGAAGCGCCCCTCCTACATGGACCAATTTCTCACATGCTGAATCTGCAAATTATTGTTTTGGGGAACTGTCCATCCCATCATCGGGATCCAGCAGTCAGACTTCCTAATCGTAGGGCAGATGCGTCACTTGGGGTTGCTGCTTCGGTGATGTGGAGGGTGTCAACAAAAAAGAAATTGGGCCCACCTTCTGTTTTGCTGGTCTTCAGCAGTTTCCTGCTGCAGAAAGATCTTTCAGAACCAGCTGAAAGACTGGGCCTTCAGACATTCTACATCGACAGATGTGTCTGTTCTTTCTTCCTGTCACTACTTCAAGTGCAATAAATAGATCTCATATCTTGATTCCTCAAAACTCATGCACCACTAAAGTCTGTGCCATGTGAAAACGCTCTTGATTCAGGCCCCTTAATTAATCAGTGTTTGATGCTTGCACATTCGGAACTGATTGCTCACAAGTCTCTAGCTAGTTTCAGTTTTTTTTTGGGGGGGGTGGTGACATCCACTTCACAAGAAATTTATGGATTTATGTTCAGTAGGTGATGACGCTGATGAGTTTCTGAATGTGCGTCTTTCCAGCTTTTCATTTGTTTTCCATAACTGCTTTTCAAATGGAGAATCATGGTAATCCTGGAACTTATTTCAGGATTATTTAAGGAAGCACAAATGCTTAAACACCATCCCTTATCTCTCCACCAGGAAAACTGATCTTAGCCTTTTCATATAATCTGGCTCTTGTGTGTGTTTCTCGCAGATGTCGAAATGGCGTTGTGAAACGTCCTTATTACAGAACACTGCAGATTGTTTATGGTGATTGCAACAACCTGGGACAAATATCCTGACTCAGACTTGAAGATCAGGCGGTACAGAAACTGAATGTAGCCATTAATCAACCAGGCAAAACATTGCATTAATTCACATAAATGCCTATGGTTTGACTATAGATGTTTTTTACACAAGCGTATTTTCCAGCAGTTTTTTACATTTTGAACTGTTGTAATGAAATGTTCTGTTTAATGTGTCTGGAGCTGCATAAATGATGCAATGTGTGTTCTGTACTTTGGCAACATAAAACCCAAAAGCTACACAGTAAAATATTTCAGATAACATATGGTCCCGCCCTACAAAGTGTAAAAATAACACTAAAGCAAGTGTTAAATTTCTGGTGTTGTTTTTACTCGAATTTGTGTGAAAATTCAACACTACTTATAAACTTTCAGAGTTAATGACAATTAACACTGAAGCATATTTAACACTTTCTGGTGTCATTTTAAATCATTGCTGTTTTAAAAGGTAATTCAACTCCAAAAGGTGTAAATACAAATTTACAATAAAAGTGTAAAGTTTACTCCCTCTATGTTTATAGTTTGTAAATTTGTTGTTTAGTCATGCAGTCGTGTCCGACTCTTCGCGACTCCATGGACTACAGCTCGCCAGGCCGCCCTGTCCTCCACTGCCTCTCGAAGCCTGCCCAAACTCATGTTGATTGCTTCCACTACACTGTCTATCCATCTCATCTTCTGCCGTCCCCTCTTCCTTTTGCCTTCAACCTTTCCCAACAT
>JAACJT020000095.1:5058285-5078082 GCA_009936485.2 Gymnarchus niloticus | reverse complement strand
CCTCGTGTCCGTCCTCAGGCCGCAGCCTCGCTCTGCACACCCCAGGCAGTAAGTGGGACACGGGGAACCCCGCCTCCAACCTGTCCACGGTGTCCATCCTGCCCGTGTCTGACGAAGTTCCCCTGACCGCCTTTGCCCTGGAGCTGCAGCATGCGCTCAGCGCCATCGGTCAGCTTCGTCAACTCATAATAATAAGAATGATGATTATTATTATTATTGATGATGATGATTTATTATTACTGCCAACTGACCCAGGCTAAGCTTGTTTCTGGCATACAGTCTCCACCTCATTAGATCGTCAGAATATGACTTTCTGGTTGAAACTCCATTTTTTTTTTCTAATTTGTGGTGTGAAAAGTAGGTTTTTGGTTAATTGCCCCCAGTGAATATCCCTTCTCTCCTGTCATTGTCCCAGGGCCCACCCTGCTGTTGACCAGTGACATCATCAAACAGCGCCTGGGAGTGGCAGCGCTAGACAAGTTCGTAACACATTAGAAGTTTTTGCATTTCTTTTTGGTGATCCCTCAACCCCTCCCCTCCGACTTCGGGCCCTCCTTTGTCGAGTGGTTACGTAAAAGTGGAATGTGATAGTATGGCAGCCAATGCCCCTCCCCCCCTTCAGCGTGCATGAGTACCGCCTGTCCAGCTGGCTGGGCCAGCAGGAGGACATCCACCGCATTGTGTTGTACCAGTCGGACAGCTCCCTCACACCCTGGACCCAGCGCTGCATCCGCCAGGCCGACTGCATCATCATCGTGGGCCTCGGCGAGCAGGAACCCACTGTGGGGGAGGTGAGAGGGTATGGGGAGGGGCGGGTTAATGGATCAGCTGACAGATGTCTCCTCAGCTTCAGAGTTTAGAGATGATCAGGGTCAGGTAGTGCATGGTGTTACAATGACAGGCAAGGGAAGCTGTGTTGCTGATATATCAGACTGTATTATCACTTTAGAGGTCATAACGGTATGACGGCCCCCTCACCCCCCCCACAGCTGGAGCGCATGCTCGAGGGCAGTGCGGTGAGGGCCCAGAAGCAGTTGGTCCTGCTGCACCGCGAGGATGGGCCGCCCCCCCAGGGTACGGTGGACTGGCTCAACATGCGGAGCTGGATCTCCAGACACCTGCACCTGTCCTGCCCTCGCAGGGTGTTCTCCAGGAGGAGCCTGCCCAAGCTGGTAAGCTCCCACCACACCCAGCTCCACCCACAGTGTGACACTTCAGTCCAGGTCCATCCATCATGGCCACGCCCCGGTCTCACCACTCCCATCACAGCCACACCTCAGTTCTGGCTCGTTCATCCTTTTCACCCTTATCTCATAATTACAGACTTCTTGATTTTTATTGGTGTGTGTGTGTGTGTGTGTGTGTGTGTGTGTGTGTGTGTGTGTGTGTGTGTGTGCACCTTCCTCAGAGGGAGATGTACCAGCGTGTCTTCCAGAAGCCACCCGACCGTCACTCAGACTTCTCCCGCTTGGCGCGAGTCCTGACAGGCAATGCCATTGCCCTGGTGCTGGGAGGAGGCGGGGCCAGGTACGACACATCAGCTGTCAGTCACATCCACTTTTCCCCACGGGACTGCACTACAGGCCAAAATCCAGTGTTCTAGAATCCTCCATAAGTGTTTCTTTCGCTGTGTGTGGGAAGGTACTGTTCCACTTTGCACGAGTCACCTGCTGTGACCGGCCACCATTTTCCCCTGTCAGTCTCCTCGCTCTTTACACTGGTGGTTGTTCCTGGTGTGCCAGCCTGCCGCTGCAGCCTGAATGACGATCCCGTGTAACTGTGCCGTATGGAAGCACTGGTGACTTGGCTTTACATGCCATCACAGAGCTGATTCAGACCGGGTCTGACTGCCTGGATCCAGCCTCTCAGAATTTCTCTTAGCTCTGTGTTGCTCTTTTGCTTTTCTTCCTCTAACACCTCTTCCTCTTTTGCCCTTTTCTTGGTCATTTTCAGGCAGTTGATCCAGGTGTGTATGATCTTCTCATGCTCTCTCTTGCTCTCTCTCTTTCACTGTCTTGCCCACTCTCTCTCTCTCGCTCTGTCTCTCTCATTCTTTTGCTCCCTCTCTAGCTCCCTGTCTCTCTCGCTCATTCTCTCGCTCGCTCTGTCTCTTACTCTTTTGCTCTCTCAATCTTGCTCTTTCGCTCACTCTCGCTCCCTCTGTCTCACTCCTTTGCTCACTCATTCGCTTTCTCACTCTCGCTTACTCTCACTCTTTTGCTCACTTGCTCACTCTGTCTCTCTCGCTCTTTTGCTTGCTGTCCCTCTCTCTCTCGCTCTCAGTCCTAGTTGTCTAGTTACATGTGTTGATATCCGTACAGACCTAGTGTGTAGGTGAGCTGGATAGTGGCCTTAAAGGTTCATTGTATAATGGATGGAAATAGAGAAATAGCATTTAGTTAATGACACTGGGCATGTAATGTGTTCTGTCTCTCGTAGCCTGTTTAAAGATGTCTAATGTGAAAACTCAATGTTTTTGCTTTGTCACCTGTAATCAATCTGGCCCACGGTGTCTGTGCTTATGTGTGTTTATACATCGCTGACCCTCTCACTCCCTCCCCCTGTTTTAGGGGCTGTTCCCAGGTTGGCATAATCCGTGCCCTGAAGGAGGCTGGGATCCCCATCGATCTGGTGGGTGGCACCTCCATCGGGGCCCTGATGGGGGCGCTCTACGCAGAAGACCGCAGTTACAGTCGCATGAGAGTCCGGGCACGGGAGTGGGCGATGGTATGTCAGTTATGGAGGGAAGGTGGTAGTGGATGCAGGCAGTGTGCTCATCACCTGAGTTAGTCTCCAGTTCAACCCCCCGTCCCACCCCTCCAGGAGATGACCTCAGTCTTCAAAAAGGTGTTGGACCTGACCTACCCAGTCACCTCCATGTTCTCTGGGGCTGCCTTTAACTCCAGCATCAGCAACGTCTTCCAGAGCAAGCAGATCGAGGTGGGAGGAGTTAGGAGCCTATACTCAGCTGAGATGAGAGCTTCTGCATGCACATGTCACCCAAACGCAGCTGGAAGTTAATTGAAATAGTTTGGGACAAATACCCACTCAAGGGTCCAACTGAATTTCCCGTTTACAACCTTTTGGTCAGTATGGTCCCGTGATTCCCATCACATCTAAAATGAAGATTCCATAATGAGAGTGTGCATTCTGTACATATTAGAGAGCCTTTAAACTGCCTGTAGCTGGTGCACTTCAGCTTGTGTTTCTCTCCAGGACCTGTGGATCCCTTACTTCAACATCACCACGGACATCTCGGCCTCCACCATGAGGGTGCACACTGATGGTGCGTCTGTGCACTGGGCCTGTCCGTCAGTCCTCACCCGCAGCGTTACACGCGTACTCCAGCTTAGCTGCATGAACATAGAGAACATCCAGTCTGAAACAACAGGAAGAGCAGTGCGGTTTAGGTTAACTACAGGCCTATCCTATCATCCCCCCCCCCCCAGAAGCATTGGCATAGTCATGTGACTCTGTTTCCCAGGTTCCCTGTGGCGCTACGTGCGTGCCAGCATGTCCCTTTCCGGCTACCTGCCACCCCTCTGCGACCCAAAGGACGGGCACCTGCTCATGGATGGGGGTTATATCAATAACTTGCCTGGTATATACCCGTCATACCCTCCCGATCTCTAAAAATAAAATTGCTCTCATGCTGTAAGATGTAAAGGGTCCATAAAAAATAAAATCCTGTGGATGGACTCAAGGTTACATAGAAAGATGCAAGCTGCAGTCCACCAGTAATTCTCAAGCGGGACACAACCAAGCCTTTTGCTAGACATGACCTGAGACCCATCTCAGTCCCCCTCCATTTGCAGCGGATGTGGCACGTTCCATGGGTGCCAAAGTGGTGATCGCCATCGACGTGGGCAGCCAGGACGAGACCCACCTGACCAACTACGGGGACTCCCTGTCAGGCTGGTGGCTCCTTTGGAAGCGTTTAAACCCCTTAGGCCAGAAAGTGAAGGTGAGGCTCTAGTTGTATCTAGGATCATGATCTGACTGTAACTGCTACAATCACTAATCGTTACCATGACAACTATCACTGCTGTCAATGCATGCAGGACTACTAGTAGAAATTCAGTTGTCAGTACTGAAACTAGCAACACCATCGGTAGTTATACTATCACCATCACCATCATGACTGGTGATGAGCTGGGAGATGAACGTTAAGCAGGTCATGTGACGGTCAGGTGCTGAACATGGCAGAGATCCAGACCCGTCTGGCCTATGTCTGCTGCGTGCGGCACCTGGAGGTGGTGAAGAACAGCGAATACTGCGAGTACATTCGGCCGCCCATCAACCACTACCAAACGCTGGAGTTCGGCAAGTTCGACGAGATTGCCGTGCGTGTCCTCTCTTCGCCTTGCTTTGTTGTGGTTTATTTCTGGCCGGTGTTTCCTTGCCAATGCTCATATTCGCTACCCTCCATCGGCACAATCTCGCTGCCTCCGTGCGTATATCCACAACGACCCTGTACCCACTGTCCCATCAGGAGGTGGGCTATCAGCACGGGAAGACTGTGTTCGACGTCTGGAGCCGCAGCGGCGTGGTGGACAAGATGCTGAAGGACAGGCATCAGGAGGATGTCCGCAAGACCAAGGGCAATGACGTGAGTACGGATGGGCCCTGTAGTCATGGCAACGTCCCACCAAGGGGGGCACTCGAGTTAAATATGTCTGCTGCCTGGATCCATGTTCTGTGTTTTGCTACAGGCCAAACAGCTGTGGATTGCCCTGTGCTGTTGGTCAGTATTGATTTGATTGAGGAAGACTGTTGAGTATTATGGGGTGTGTCTCTCTGTGCCCTGCAGGTAGTGACATGTCCCAATGCCTCCTTCACTGACTTGGCAGAGATTGTGTCTCGCATTGAGCCCGTGAAACAGGCGCTTGTGGATGGTGAGCCGGAGGGAGGGCAGAGGGAAATTTGGGGTCTGTCACACTTTCTTTAATCTTGGACCACCCTCTTATTCTCTGCCATTTTCTCCTTGTATTCTCTCTTGCCTCCCTACCTCTGTTTTATTCCTACCTTTCCTGCCTCGTCCCAGCAGAGGAGTCTGATTACCAGACCGACTATGAGGAAGACGCAGTTGAGAGCGCCCTGTCGGACATGGAGCTGTCCAATCATTACAGTGAGCACACCGAAGGGGAGGAGACTGTAGACTCGGTAAGCCACTCCCCTTGCCTCGCTCCCACACTTCAGAATGAACCTGTTACAATATCAATGCGGATAAACATGAGAATGATCTGAACCTGAACAGAAAGTGATCTCAAGACACATCATCTTTCCCCCCCCCCCCCAGGATGATGAAACGGAAATCAGGCACAGACGGAGACAGTCTCCTCATCAGAACGTTGCCCCGTAGGCACCTCCTCACCTCACCTGGCTCACCTCTTGACCACTGCTGTCATGGAGGAGAACCTAAAGCCATTCTCTTTGGTTCCTTCGTGGTTAGAGAGGTCCTGTGCTGAGTGGGCTGGATTCCAGAACCTTCTCTTGCATGACCTCCTTTTCCTCCTTGCTTACCTTCTCTCAGTCTTTCATCCATCATAATGTTTATAGCTAGTGAATCTGAAGATGAATTATAATCACAGAAGACCTGTGGCTGTCAGAGTGTTATCCACATACCACGTTATTCCAAAAAAAAAAAAAAAAAAAACCCTCCTGACTTTGGTCACCACTGCAGATCGCTATAGTGAGACGTCACCCCCTGACAGCACACCATCTGCCCCGCGGCTTCTTCAGTTGAACAGAGCGCCATTTGAGCTGCAGCTGAAAGGCGTTTTATGTTGGATGTGTACAAGGTTTGATGCATAGTTGGATACTTCAGTGTAATATGCATGTCTTTTGTTTTTCTTCTTCATTACGCGTTAGCCTTGACGGAAGCCAAGAAGCCCTCATAAACAATTTTTTTTTTTTTTTTTTTTTTTTTTAAATATGTAAAGCCTACCAATGCAAGACCTTTTATATGTACATTTTTGTAAATGTAAGCCTTTGGTGCCTTTGGTGAGGTCAGTTTGGAACTGAGCAGTGCTTTTAACAGTACTAATATTCTTACTGTTGTTCCTGTGCCCCCTCCAGCACCTCTCCTCACCTTTCCCTGGGAGGTACAGGATTCCAGCCCAGTCTCACATGCGTAATGGTTTTGAGGAGACTGACAGTTTCAGTTCCTGATATCCCACTGGAAGATTAAGGGCTGTTATTGAATGAGTCATCCACATGGCTTCTCAGAACACTGCCCCCTGCTGGGTTGTTTGTGCAACACGGTGTTGTACAGATTGGGAGCGTATCACACGTGAAAATATACCACGGTTTTAACGTGCCCTAGTGTTGCTGTTACAGAACGTGCCACCTGTTAGTGTTTATATTAATGGTGTTGGTTTTAAAACTAAATCACTGCCTTCAGGATTCAGTATATGGTGATTTCAACTGGTTGGGAAATATTACTGACATCCTCCACTGTCTTTAGGTGAAAATGCACAGAAATGTCTAGAAACATTTTAAACCACCCCATTATACGACCTCTCAAAAAGAGTAGTTGAAAGTGTTGTTGGGGTTTTTTTGGGAGTGGAGAGGGCTGTTTTTCAGCGAAGTAGTGATCTTTTCAGCAGTACTGTTTTTGAGTAATAAGCTGTTGTTTTGAAGAATGTTTAAATAACGTATCCAGAAAAACCTACAGTATTACTGTGAGCATGTAGTACTAATGACTAATAAAGTGCACGCACTTCTCTCTGATTGTGTGTGTGTGTGTGTGTGTGTGTGTGAGAGAGAGAGACGTTAATGGGACAGAAGGGTCAAGAGAATAGCTTGTTGCTGTTTTCACAGTGGGAAATCAAAAAAGGAGAACAGTCAGCATGTTGCAAACCCCTTCTAGGGATGCTGTCATCCTGTGCATTCCTGATTCTGAGTGGAGAAGAAGTGGAGTGGAAAGCAGACTCGCAGGTGGGGGGCAAATTATTATGCATAAAGACCCACATGTCCCAAACTGGCAGTGGATTCAGGTGGTAATAGAATGCACCAGTTCTCAGATAAACCTTAAATGCAATTCTGACAACAGCCCTGAAAATAGCTGGTGAAAGAATGCTCGGCAAAGGGAGATCTTCACGAGGGTGTACTACACTGAGACCAGTGGCTGCTCCTTCAAACTGGGCCTCCACGATTTCATGGGCCCAGGATGGAATGTAACATGTGAACATGGGTGTCAGTTTAACTGATGTCACTTCATGCTAGTGTGTATCTGGTGCCAGGGAATCAGGTGTGTTTATGTGAAAATCTTTTCGAGAAGTTTAGAGGAGTCTGAAGTGTGCTGTTGCTTTTGTGTGATGCCTTTCTGGAGTGGGGCTACCTTATCCATCATATCCTCCCTCCAGTTACCTTGATTCAGTACTGTGTAAATAGTTGATTCCCAAGGGAGATAGACCTGTGAATTATGGCAGGTGGGGCCTTTCAGTGTGTGACAGGACCACCAATGTGTTTGTCATGCAAAGAATTAGAGTTGCCTTTGGAAGGCGCATCCACGTCAGCATGATATTTGGCTCAACACAGACAGTGTCGTTGACTTCTCTTCCAGAGAACATCTGGACAATGACGCTGAGTATTGCCGAGAATGCTGGTCTGTGTTGAGAAGTTCCAGGCTAGGCTTGACTGACATTTATTGTTAGGTGTGTTGAGTGGTGCCTCCTTTGTCCTCTTCACACCTCTTGGCTGTAACACCTTTCCTTTTAAGGCTTCCTGAAATTCCCCTGTGAGACACAGGTTTGGACCCTGAGTAATCCTAAAATTTGCTCCATTTTGATTTGGTGTGTCAGGGTGGCGGTCTTTATACTGTACCAATGAGTGCTTGGTTGTGCTACATTCTGCCTCTAGTGGGCACTAGCTGTACCACACAGTACCTTGCCTTTCAATGAGACAGCTGGTCCTCAGTGTTTTTAACAGGGCATGGTGGACTATTAAAGTAGGACTTAACCAACTTTAAAAGACTTCTAGTATTCCACTCCTCACTCCTGTCTCTGGGTTTTTGTAGTGGTCACAGAAGCAGAACTTTCACTTGCTGTTGATTGAATTTTAAATTGTCAAGCCAGTGCTGCTGTTCAATGAATGTTTTCCATGCTTGTTAAGATGGTTCATCAAAAGCGAGGTCATCCTCGAAATGCAGCAGTACTCCATTGATGTCCATTGTTAGAGGAGATTGAAGTTGATCATTGAAAGATGTCTTTTTTTTTTTTAACTATCAGTTTCATCTTATAACACTTGGTATTATGCAAGTTATCACACGTGCAAAATGCTCCCAGGTTCAAACAGGTAAGGCCGTCACTGGAGGCTGAAGAGGATTTGTTATTTACTAGAAGTCCTTGCACCGCCCAGTAGGTGGCGCCGTTATTCAGCTTATTTGCAACTAGCCTCATGGTAATATGATGTAGTGAAGCCAGCTTTGCAGATCTTGGCTTTGGTAGACTAACAGTGGAGTTGGTCACAAATAGATGTGCCAGTGACACAAAAAAAAGATGACTAGCCCCCTGTTCTTAGGACCAGCCCTGACTTAACAGAGCCTTTTAATTAGATGCTTCATGCTGCCAAAGTCTCCTACAACACACTGCCTGATGAGGCTGATTAACGTGCTGTTGTTCATAAATCAGGTCAGAGCACAATGAACGAAGGGATGGAGGGGGGATGTGGATTGATGGACACTAAAGATGGAGAGATCGATAAGCTATGAGAATGAACTGATGGAAAGAGAAAGTGGGTTAGTTTGAAAATGGGGGGGGTGTTGAGAGAACAGGGAGCTGGATCAGACTGACTGCCAGACTGGACGTTATGGACAAGGAAGGCACCCAGGAATCCAGGCCAGGGAGATGATGGGCAGTGGGTTAGAATGGCTGCTGGTTTTCATCACGGCTGCTATCTGCTTCTCTCTTCATTTTAAATATAGCTTTGAAATCCTCCACAAACCTCACCCCCCTTCATTCTGCCTTCTTTCAACCTCCTCCATGAGCATCCGGGCTGCTTGCACAGGTACTCGGGTCACTGAGTGCTGATGCTGGCTGGAATGCAGCATTTGACCAGCTGGACTTCCATTGCTTAGGCAGGCACAGGGAAACTTGACAGTTGGCCATCTTTCCTGAGCTGTTGTAGGAAGCATTGCTGAGACCAACTGGCTGATTGTACTTCTATGTGATCGGTTTTACTTTGCCTGGAAGCCAAGACAATGACCTTATTCTGAAATTGTTTTCCTTCCATCGAATCTCCTGCTGAACATATTGAAGAACTGACCAACTATGCTTGACAAAGATTGTTTTCAGTTATGTTTAATCAAAATGTATTTTAAAAATAACCCCCAACAAGTATGGAGATTTTATTTTTCTTGTTTTGATACGAATTGAGATTTTTATTTGGTTTGTGAAGACAGCGCTGGTTCATCGAGGAGCTGTGCTGATTTTCAGGTGATTCAGTATATCAAACATTGACTTCAGATTGACGGAAGACAAAAGGGTTGAAGCTTACCCCTCTCAAAATGAATGTCCCGCTGCCATCTGCTGGTCCTCTCCATCCTTCTGCTATGTTGGGCCTCCTCCATTGGCCTCGTGGAGAGGCAAGACAGTAAAAACTAGGGTTTCTGGTATCAGTGTGACACAGAGGTCCAGGAGCTCTTTGTTCTACATCTGCCTCTGTTTTGTTCCTGCTACTGAGATAGATACATCCCATCCCTGCTGCTCTCTTTCTTCATGGTCCCTTGTTTGTCTGTTTGTTTTTCTCTCTCCCGATGTTTCAGATTACACATTTTGGTTTGCGTTATAATTTGGCCTCGCTGTCAGGTTGCTGTTTGTTTAACAAGTGCTTCTGTTTAGATTTGCTTGAAGCCTTTTGTTTGAAATTGTATTTTTTGGGGGGGGTGGGTGTAAACTGTGTGAACGTTTGAGCAGGATTAAACTAAATTTGTCAAAGCTTCAGGGTGAAGCTGTACTGAGTGATACATTATAGTTTATGGGCGAAATGATGAGTGAAAGTGGACTTAATGTTCTTATTGTGCAGCGTACAGTAATTGACTGGCCTGCTGTCTCAGATCTATGTTGGCCTGAGACCTGGATGGGGAGCGGCCACACTGTTTATGAAAACAGGATATGGTGAATTATAGGTTCCTCCTTGGTTCTGCGAGGCTTTTCCATACCAAAGAATCCAAGCCAGCATCAACACCACATGGTAAACCAGCTCTTTTTGTATACAGGCCCTCTTCAACCTCTTCTTCCTCCACCAAACCAAAAGGGATCTGCTCTGTGTCACCACCCAAAACAAAGTTAACTCTGCTTCAGTGCCCTACATTTTTAAAAATAAATATAGAAGGATCACACAGCATTCTACTTGAGGAACAAATTACCCCCTGTTGTCATCACTTTCACCAGAGATCTTTCTGTCCCTTCTACACCGCATTCTAGAAGGTCAGCCTTGCAGGATGCAATGTAGGATTCTGAGCGGCTAATGACATGCCCCTGGAGTGAGTCATGTGTAGGTGTCAAGCGGAGTTAATCACACCCATGATGATGAAGGGGATCTTGGCAATGGCATTGGGAGGGGGTCAGAGGGGTCTGACTGGCTCTGTGCCTTTGGACATCTGGGCCCTGCAAGTAGAAGAGCTTCCTGGTAAGGTAAGCTAGCAATAGCTAGGAAGAAGGGGGTGGGGCAATGAGCTTGGGGAGAGGGCAATGATTGGTCATCAATCAGATTTCTTGGTAGCTGTAGCCTTGCCGACATACAAGTCCATGTGGATATTCCACGTTGCATGGCTCGTTTTTTTTTTTATTTCACAAAAGGTATACTCTAAATTGTGGTGTTTTGCGACTAAATTCAAGTACAATTTGATTACTCTGCATGCAAACAAATTGTGCCCATTCAACTAAACCTGGACTGAAACAATTTCCTAATTCAGTTTCTGTCCTGTTTTTTTTTTTTTTTTCAAGCTTGTGATTTATTTTCCTTTTTAATGCTACGTGGTAAAACGTACCCACCTGCTGCCTCGCACGCTTTAATCTTTTTATGATGCCGTTTGCTTATCAGCAGGACCTGCTATTCCTAAAAACGTGAAGACGTATTTACACAGCTGGATATATTGGATTAATTGCTTTATTCTGTGGACACAAGGAGCCTTCTTAACTTTAGTTTCCTATCTGCATATTACAACCCGTTAGAGTGTACCGTCTAAATTTACACCTGGTATACTGATTTCAAAATTAACTTGGATTATAGTTTAATACTCGACAAAGGGATTAATCCAGTTGTTCGCCTCCCCGTCCTACAACACCAGCCAGTCCATATTTATGTTCTAGTAAAAGACCTGCATGCCTGAGTCAAGTAAACCAGGGATTCGGAATTAGTTAAGTAAAACCAGATTTGCAAGTGGAAAAATACAAAAACGCCAGCAGTCTTGGGTGAAACTGGATTGAAATCCACAGGATAAATTGTTTTACATAAAACACATTTTCACAAGCAGGGGAATGCCATTTCTCACCTGTCAGCTGATTTTGTAGAGGGAATCAAAATGCATCCCCCGCCACAATAAATAAAATAAAATAAAGATGTGGCTCTTTAACAGTTTAATGTAACCAGATCAAAGGTGCACTTATACCTTAAGCCAGTCCGTTCAAGTCGCTAGAGTCCTTTTCCACAGTGACACGACAAAAGAGGCTTCAAAACCCGTGGTTGGTAGGAGTATTCTGAACCAGGCAATCAATACTTGCACTAAATGAGGCTTCAAAACCCCTGGTGAGTGGGAGTGTCCTGAACTATTGCCAGCTTTGGTAGTTCGGGATACTCCCATCCACCAGGGGTTTCGAAGCCTCATTTGTTCCACCCACACTTGTCCATGCTTCTCTCTTTGTTATACCGCTTTGCTAGTTTGATATCAGTGACAGCTGTTTGGTTTCGGAACACGGACCAAAACACTGTGACAATGCTATGGCTTTTGTGAGGTGGCATATTGAATCGGTGATCCTGTCCTGGTTTCCACAGTGAACACACCTGTTGCCTAACTATTTGCAACATTATCGATCCATAGCCACGTAACCAGTACCGGTTCTCGGTGAGCCTCTATTAGCCCAGGAGGCACAAGGCTATTAGCTATTGATTGTGTCTCTAGAGTCCTTTAGGAATTGTTTGAGAGACGAATTCCGTAGTTTTTAAAGCCCCTTTTCTGTTTTACAGCGCCGAGAACAAACCCGCGGGTTTTTACTTTTAAGCCGTCATAGTCATTTATGTGTTTGCTTTCATAAATCAACCCATTTGTCATGATTGTTCTTTCATTAAATATTACCGAAATATGGAATGGTAAGCTTAAAAATATAAAATGCTTAACGTTTTTCTTTATAGATTGTTCATGAGATTAAAACATTAATATACTGAAATCGGAATAATTTCAGTGTCGGCTTGGCAACTTTTTTTTTACCAGATCGCAAACGCTAACTGTTCATCTATTTTTCACAAAAGATAAGAAGGTCTTTGTTAACCATTGGTTTGAACCTGATATGTTGTGACGGTCCAGTCCTGTACGTTACAGATGCGTTAAGAACGTAATGAGAACGTTATTGGACGTTGTGGAAACGTTCCCTGTTTGCTGGGCACACCCACCTGTTGCGTCCTGCCTCCCTAACCCTCTGTTTCCTCGGTGTGTCCTAAACGGGACACACCTGTTTTGCGTTTTCTCCTTCGTTACCTCTTTTACAGAGCTTCCCTGGCCTGTTGGTTTGGCTGGTCGTTAATGTTGCCCCTGCCTGTTCCTGCAACCCCATGGAAAAATAGAAGTTCGTGGTCCCCTGCGTTGGAGTCTGGTCCGCTTCATAACACTACCATTCCTGCCCACTCGGGGTCTATATATATATACACACACACACACGCGCTCTGGTTCCTTGGTTGTAAATGAACCGGGGTGCAGGAACTTTAAATTGCTTTGAATTACGCTGTATTAAACGGTTTATAAACCGGTACATGTTTAAAAAAGTGTACGCTAACCCAGCTAACCCTTTTAGGTTAGCGGAACGTTCTTAAAACGTTGTTTTTAGGTTGTCAAAACGTTTCAAAAACGTACCCACAACGCTTTTCTTTTGGTTAAGTTTCCTGATCCACTTTTTAAGAACGTTAGCTATGTAACGTTGCAACCGAACCTTTTCAGAACCTAATGAGAACGTTATTGACAGTTGTGGGAACGTTCCCTTTTTGCTGGGAAGTAAGCAGCTTTCTAGGCACGTTTCCTGCAAATGCGACAAAGGAACGATTGCGTGGACAGTTGTCCCCCCAGGCGAGTTTTGGGGTGTCAGGTAAAGCCGGCAGCTCACTGGGGCCCCTGGTGTGAGTTACTGTGTTAGATGTGTAAGCACAGACGGCCTTGTGATGAAAGCCTTAACGGAGAGTGAGTAAGCATTCGTTTCACAGTTCCATTGACATAGGTTATAAATCCTTGTTTTTGGTGTTATACTCTGAATGTTGTTTAAAATATATATTTTCGAGAGAGAGAACTTTTTTAGAGAGAACAGGTTTAGTTCCAACTTATACTTTATGCCACACATTTACAAACATAAATCTGAAAGTTGAAGACATTCTTTCCTGACATTAACCCCCATCTACACCTTTGGAATGGTTGGTTTTCCTTTATCCAGTTAAGCATTATTATCCTGCTTAGTCACTGGTAAACTTGGACATAGAGAGTCACTGGAAACTGCTGTTCTCTCTGCTCAGGGCCTGGAGGAGGCTGATGTATTTGCATCATTGGAAACGTGATTTAGCGTGACATCAGTCAGGCAACTTTCCGAAATTTTGACTCCTCGTGAGGAGGAGCGCTATGCTTTGGACTAAAAACGTCAGTATACGCGGGGGGTTGAGGGTGAGCTTTAGCCCCCAATCCACCGACTACATCTTCACAGTCTGGAATTAGATGCGGCTTAGCAGGTAGAGGAGGGGTTGTTAAACTGAGTTGCTTTTGCTATTTCTGGAGGTTGCTGTTGCAGAGTGGGAGAGAGGGCTGGGTCCCCTCCCTGTCCTTGTGCGTCACTGACTGCTGAGTCCTCCCATCCCCCACAGCCAGGCTGCACATGTGGAGGAGCGCACACACATGCATGTTGTCACATGCTGTGAGCTGACACAGTCATAAACACACACTTTTGGGGGGGCAAAGCCCAGTGTCCAGAACACTTTGGAGCTCAAGACAGATTCCAGTCCCCATGGACAACTGTGCACAGCTACACACGGCCTTGAGAGGCACAGGGGACCAGCCACCTCGACATGTTGGAGCAACTGTGTTTTTAGGTGCAGTTTCTAACTCGTGTTAGAAGTGTGAAATTACAAAAACGTCTGCTGAAGCTGGTATGAGAGCAGTGGTGTGTGTGGCACAGAGAGAGTGGGAGAGCAGTGCACCATGGGCTTCAGAACACAGACGACTGCCTTATTTATTCAGCTGAGCTTGAAACAGTTTTGGGGTGAGGAGCCCTTCTTAGCAGTCCAACAGCATGTTGGACCCTGTTTTCAAACCTGCAGCAGTCTTCTCGTAGGTCCCCTGGCCATCCCCCATGTGCATGTTCATCTCTGTGGTGCTCATTAAAGGTTCCATCTCTTTGCACACTGAGCTTGTTGCCAGGGGTACGATACTCAATTCTTACTTTTCTGCCCCAAAGCCTTGATGGATAAAGAAGAGAAATTGTTCATTTGAATTAGCTCTGAAGGAGTTAAGGGCCTCCATCTTTCTTACTGGCTTGTCCAACACTCGTTGTGCCCAGGAGAGTGTCCTCGACCTGAACTACTCTGTGAAGAAGAACGCTGAGCTTGTACATTTTGTTCAGGTAAATCTGAGTTGGTTTAGACGAAAGCTTCAACCAAATGGCTGAGATAGAAACGGAAGGCCTTGATGCATTAGCAACTGGACTCAACAGCATGTGCAGCCCTGAGATGCCATCCTCACCTATCGAGAAACCTGGCCAAGAGTCTGCAGCCCGACTGGGACAACCGTACATTATGCAGTTGCTTTTCCCTACATTGTAAATTTTCAATCCTTTTAAATAGCTGTGTATCTGCATAAATATGTAATGGTACAACAGCAATGATCTCAACCTGCAACTTTGTGCTGCTGTGGGTAGTCCAAGTGGTTAAGATTGCGGGCTCTTGCTGTTATACCCAGTAACTATAAGTGGTAAATATTGTTTTTTAAACAGTAAGCTGTGATTAATGTGCACCTGATGTATGGATGAAGATGACAACTATCTCTTTCCATTTCTGGAATCGGTGAAAGCTGGCATTAATCATCCCCGGCTCTCTTATTTCTCCAGTTCATCTGTATCTCTCTACCCTTCTGTAATCATGCCGTCACTCCCTCTATTGGTCTATTGCTGGACATGTCCCTGGGGACACGTCTCCTGTCAGGAGTTCCTGTCACCACTCTCTCCTCACCGCAGCATTCTTGAACGTGATCGGAGCACCTGTCTTTCTCTGCTGCATCACTTGTTGGCCTTCTACTTGCAAACCATTTTGTGTGTCGACCCGGGAGTTAAAGGCAGCTCATTTACATCATGGAGAGATGGTTAATTCATGTTGACTGCCTCTTGACACACAGTCTTTCCCATCCTTCTCCATATTCCCTGCCTCTTCTCTTCTTCCTCTCCCCACTTTCATTTATCTTCTTTTGGGGTCCTTCAGTCCAAACTTGTTGACTATGTTTGGTTGTTGGCCAAGGTTCAGTCTATCCCCATAAAGAGAAGAAAAACGGCTGTCCTTGAAGATGTCTGTTTTCTTGTGTAGTCTAATTCCACTCAATTATCCTGACTGTCTTATGTTTCTGCCTGTATACCTTGCACACATTTAGACGCCCATTCTCCTCCAAGTGAAACTTAAATTTGATATCTGATGTATTCTAAGGAGCCTCGTGGTAGCACTGTTTAATGAAAATGTATTCTTCAGTTCAAAATATCCTGTCCACGGTCAAAGAGGCTTGTAAAAGTTGCACCCAGGTCTGGGGTGCCCTTTGTTTTGGATGAACTGGAAAACCCACATTGGTCACATTGATTTGGAGGTGCGGTATCAGTTTGTTGATATTCTGCAAAGCGAAATGAGAAAGCAGACACATTGACATATGGGAGTGGCTTACAGAAGCTTGCTGGTGTGATTTTGGCAAGCCTGCTCTCTCCCTTATTTAATAGCTTTATGGCTCTTTCTGGATGGCAAGATTGCACAGGTTCGAGCAGTTAGGAATTCACTGCTCTCTGTCAAGTTTGGCAACGGTGACAGTGCAGTTTTTGCAGCAGTGTCTACGTGTGCTCAACTGAACCGACGCTTATCTACATGTGAGCAGAAATGTGTGCATTGTCAGACCTGCCTCAGCCTACCCCCCCCCCCGCTCCTTTCCCTGCCCTATCCACTTAGTACTGATTTGGCAGATACAGAAAGTCTGTCAGGTTGAGTAGAGGTCTACAGTTAATCTGATTACACAGGCCTCTCATTTCTTCCACGCTCTGTTCTGTTTGCTTAAACACCTGGAGTGCTTCCTTATTGGCTGCTGTCCTCTCTGGTGCTGTTCTACTATTGGTCAGAAACAGTAGACCTCAGTGTTGCACTAGCTCATCCTGGGGTCGACCTGCTCGCTTGGCTGACATTTGTATCCCAGGCAGTGGACCTCAAGTGTTAGAAATGTTGACATTCTATGCCCTGCTGCTGCTTTAGTATTCCTGTGACTTTGATGATGGGCAATGCGCTGCTTCCATCATCTGACTGTGGTAGCTCCACCTCCACCTCTCGACCTCCCCTTCCCTCCATGCACTCATGCTGCTCTTCAGGGCCAGTTAGTATTAACATTGCAGCTGGGTCATAGGGAGGGTGTCTAGGGAGGGAGGCACTTAGCCTCCCTAATGTGTCATATGTTTTCATCTACATCAGGCAGTATGGCGAGGAGCCTCACAACAGAAGTGTCCATCTACCCATACATCTGCCCACTTAGGTCAAGACCAATGAATGCCTTGTAAACAGGCTGACTTCCAGGATAAAAAGCCAGGAGTGACTTAATATAGTAGAGGAGAGCAGGACGGAGCCAAGGCACAGAGAAGGAGAAAGAGAAGAGAAAGGAGAGAGAAACTAGGAGGGAAAAAATGTAACATAGAGCTCTAGTGAAGGAGTGAGGTACAAAGCAGGTGATATGGAGGTAAAAGGAGTGTGGTGGGTGTGGCCTAGGAGTCCCCCCATCTTCTCCTTCTCCCCATCTCTCCTTTTCTTGCTGTTCATATACTTGCTTCTCATCCCCCGTTTAACATCCTGGTCAAGTCAGTTTTGGGGAGGTTTTATTAGAAGGAATCTAGAAAAGCGCACACGTGAACCCGTGTCACTCAAACCGCTTGTTTTGGAGCAGAGCTCCCAGCCGAGCCGTCCCTCCCCCGCTGTGTGGCATGACATGGATCCTCCGCGGCTGTGGCAAGGTGAGACAAGGTGGGAGGAGGTATGGGCATCACATACCACCAGTTGTACCTCCCGCGCTTTGTAACGGAACATCGTCGTGTAATGTCATTAGAGGGGACCGAAGCTGGCCACGGAGGCCAACACAATCTTTGCAGGGTTGTTACTCCACCTGGTGGAAAACGCAATGGAAAATGACCTTCCCTGAGCGAGGTTGTCCTTGCACCCTAACCTCCATGCCAAGTTACTATGCTTCTGCTTTGTGCTTCTGTGAGCTTTGAGGGTCATGTAAAAACACAAGGATTATTTGAAATATTTGGTTAAGGAATATCTGTCTGGAGTGTTTGGAGGTGTCAGTTAAACAAGGCAGTCCATCACAGAGCATATTATAAAGGCATTTTCATCTGACTCTGAGCGTCAGAGTAAAACTTTGCCGTTCTTGGCGAAATCACTTTCGCCGTAATTCACGATGACAAAAGGCAAGATGTCACATGACCATCGTGCAGACACTCTGTCTGACTGGCATGACATTGGAAACCTAATCAGGCTGATTAATGTCCTCACTAATTACACTCCGGTCCCTGAATGAAGGAAACCCAGACACTGTCACTCAATCCTGGCCTGGATAAAATCTAAACATGTTGTATAGGATTTCTCAGTCCAAAATGGTCCAGTATGTAAAATACACTCAAACACTTTTTTTTACATAAATGAAAAGATAAATTACTCCTTATGTTTACTTAGTCTTTATATGCCCTTCATTCTTTAAATTTTTATGTTCCTTTAAAAAAAATGGTTATTTCAGATACACCTGTGTGTCTTTAATTATAAATCACTCATTGGTTAATTTAATAGTCTGTTAAGCTATATACTCCTATCCATCGTCCAACTGCCTATGCCATATGGGGTTGTGAGAGGTGGGCCTGGAGCCAATCCCAGGAAACTCAGAACACAGTGCATGGTACCCCCTGGATCAGGTGCCAGTCCACCAAAGGGTACACATAGTGAACCACACATCATGGGTAATTTAAAGATGCCATATCACCTAACTGCATGAAGACACTGGAGTACCAGTAAGAAGCCTGTGCAGCACTGGGAAGCCATGGAAATGCCACATTCACACGAACCATGAGGTTGGGATTCAAACCCCCAGTGCTGGGGGGGGGGTGGTAACAATGCTATTTACTGTGTCATCCTCTCTTTATGCATTTATACATTAAGCATGTCATTTACTGAAGGTCAAGCATTTGGATTAATCTTCATGGGAAGACCTGAATTTGGACCATCTACATTCGGGGTACATAATCTCAGGAACGACAGTAGCTATCAGTTATTGTCACGCACATCCGGTCACCCATATCACTCAGCAACTTATCTGCAATCAAAATTTAAAAACTTTTCTTTTGCAACTGAAATGAGCTGGTGTATGATGTGAAAGTGCAGGGCGACGTGATGGAAATTTGCCAGATGGCATGCGGAACGTTGCATATTTGATAAAAGCTACGGGGGTCTGTCTGTCATTGTCTGAAAAGGGCACCAGTGGCCTTGTGTGCAGTTTATTGCAGTCTAGCAGAAGATCTGGTTCAACAGAGACAGCCCTTAGCCCAGGAATAGATGGGGGAGCCGGTGGCGAGCCTTTATGTTTGGTTGAGTGGGGCTCCGCTCTGGAGAACGTAGAACAGTGGAACCCCTCCCAGAACACCCCCATCTCCAGCTGTGTACATGATGAGAAGGCGGCAGATGAGTCACTCGAAAAATTTGTGTATTCTGGTACATCCTGCCCACCCGTTCAATCCTTTAACAGTTTTTTAACCCAGGGTAGGTGAGATGGGCGTTACATATATATTTAAATGCGCAGAACGTTAAGGATACTTTTTTGGTTATGTTCAAGTTTTTTGTCGTGTTCCAAAACTCTTTGCCATTCGTGTGTGAGTGTGCATGTGTAGTGTGAGCATTGCTAAAAGATGACGGTGCGCTTCGTAAATAAACTGCCCCGTCCCCCGGATGGATGTGCAACTGGCAGTGCCCATGTGTTGTGTATGATTGTCACTTCCTGCTAAAGGCGTGACAGCTTGGATGTGTTCGCTGTCACTGGCGGAAAGAGAACATGCCCCGTGACGGATATGGGACCTGGGACGAGTGACGCTGATTATAATAACTGCTGTCACCTCGCTTATGTTTTGACTTGTATTCGAAAGCGTCATTTCATTTCCGCTAATGCCTATTATTATTTTGAAACCTTAATGTGCCCTTTCCCCTCCTTATTTCCCTCTCTCTGCTGCAAGTTGCTGGGGACTGCTTTGAAAGTGTGAAGCTGAAGATGATCAGGGGCACTGGATATCTGAGATGGCTGTGAGTGAGATGTTACAATTAGTCACACACACACACACA
>JAACJT020000095.1:5037670-5058185 GCA_009936485.2 Gymnarchus niloticus | reverse complement strand
CACACACACACACACATAGATTCCTCACTGACCCACACTTACCGCCCGACACCTCACACTTGACTTTTTCTGCTGTTCCCATTGGCGATACAGACCTCCACTGGTGCCAGGTCACCTGACCCCATGTCTTTTGATGCACCTTCTTAATTTCTGTTTACTGTAAGCCAGTGATTACTGGATATTAAATACTAAATCATACCTCAGATTTGCATACTGAATCGTCTTTAAATGGGAAAAGTGGGTTGTTTGAATGATGCAATTACGTCCCGGATTACTGCTTATCCAGACAGCAGAAGAGCTTTGAGCATTGCTGGTGTTCTGTCATATATGCAGTGCTATGTACTTAAGGTTTGGAAAAAAGCCCGACTAACCATTTCAGTGAAATCCCTGGCTATATAGTAAGTCACTGCACCTAGCAGCAGGTGTGTGGGGGTTTATGTGTTTCTGTCTCTCGCAGTGCTAAAATGTATCAGTCTGTATGTGTGAGCTCACTGTGTGCTTTTGTTTATGCGTCTTTATGCATACATGTGTCTGCGTGGTCACATGAGTATATGCACACAAGTTTGCCTACACTGGCCCCGCTTCCTCTGTCCTTGGCCTTGCATCCATAGCCCTGCCTCCTCTGTCATTGCCTGTATTGGCCCTTCTTCTTCTGTTTTTGCCTCCATTGGCCCCGCCTCCTCTGTCTTTGGCCTCTTCGACTTTGGCTCCTCCTCTTTCTGTTGTTTCTGTGCCCCCTGCATCAGGACCATTCTGAACTCAGTGTGCCAGCCTGCCTGTTGATAGACAGCCATTCCTTGCATTATTTATTTGCTCTGAAAACTTGGCTCCTCAGACACGCCTTGCCATCGTCTCATCATCTTCTGTCACCATCTTCTGCTGTTCTTTTTTCAGGTGATTTTCTCTCTCACTTCCTTCTTTCCTCCACTCTCCGCCTCAGTTTCTTCAGTCATATTAAATGCATAATTTATTAATGCCAAACACAATACTTGCTTTTCACCTTTCAAAAGAGAATGTGTTCATAATTCCATACTCACACATCTCCCCTTGTGTTTTGCACTATTTCTTACTCTTTTATTACTAGAATTTACATTTTTGATTTGCATGCACCTTAATCCAGCATTGTTGCATCATAATGCCAGAGCTGGGGGTCTGAATCCCATCACAATATGTGTGAAGTTTGCATGTTCTTCCTGTGTCTTCTGGGTGTCTCTTGCAGTCTGAAGACAAGCAGTTAGGCAAATTGGTGTCTCTAAAGTGTGTATAGAGTATAATTGTGTGTGTGTGTGTGTCCTCTGACAGACTGGGATCCCATCTAAGGTGTACCCCAGCCTTGTGTCCTGTAATGGACTGGGATCCTCTCTAAGTTACACCCCAGCCTTGTGTCATGTACTGCCTGGGACAGGCTCCAGGCCCCCTGTGACCATGATCAGGAACAGTCGTAAGAAGATGGATGGATGTGCCTTGATCCCAGTCCTGGTTTGCTTTGGATACAGATGACTGGTAGTGTTGTTACTGCCAGTTTTGTTCTTTATTTTGCTTTTGTCTTTTAAATGTAGGACAAAAATACCTCAGCATTTCTCTACAGCATTTTTATGTACATAATAGCCTCGCTCCACTTACACCATTTTCCTGAAGCAACTCATTTTAGTAGGAGCATCAAACTTATTCAAAGCAATTTTTCAATCTCACAACTATGCTTTTGTTGCTGTGTATACCTAGTTTTGTTCATATTTACGTTTATATCATGGAGCACCATGTCTGGGACTTTTATTGGTTACCCCTTTGCTTCGAACCGGTTTAGCTGGAGTAAGAACGTGGGTTGTGTCTCAATTCTCTTATTTCATCTCCTCCACTCATTCCCTACCCTCCAGGTCAGGAAATGCTTCCGAATTCCAAATCCTGAAGGGCGTCCCAATATCGTAGGAAACGAGTGTTTGAAGCCAAACTTTCCTTCATATGTCTCCTCCCGTATGGACGTGACCAAGAATACAGCTGTATGGCTCGCAGCCCCTTCACGGAAGAGAATTACTCCGACGAAGGATAATCTCACGTGATTTCCATATACGAAAAGTGCACGTTTGTGTTGGATGTCCCGATTCACCCATTTATTTCTCCTTTCTTAATTTCCTCCCCTCGTCTCCTGTGTGAACTTTGAACTAGCGGACAAGGAGACGAGCGGAGGAGACCAAATAGAGAACTGAGATGCAGCCTTGTTGGTCGTCGCTAAAGCGTTTTGTACCTGAGGTACCGGAACATCGGGCTCCATCCCCACATTCCCTACCGCTGCTATGCACCCATGTTCTGTTCGTGGTCTTCTGAAGCGATGCTTCTGTCGTCATGATTTGACTTGATCGAGCTGTTTCGCTCGATCTGACTGAAATCACGTTAAACCATGTGGCTGAAGATTCGCCTCCCCGTCTTTGTAATGAAAGCAATAATTGTAATGACGAAACAATTATTAGACGTTTCTAAATACTCTTGGATTAGGATAGTTTCTAATTACACACTATCGTATGTAGCCCTTGAGCATCCGACTAAAGGACTGATAATAATATGATTAAATACACTATTGAATAGGCTATTTTGTATAACAGAATACTAAGAACACTATACGGTACATATGTAGTTTAGTCATAGCAAGTTCTCATGTTGCATATTGGCTGCGATCTTCAAAACTAACAAACCATTAAATTGACATCTCAATAACACGTATTTAAGACTCCGAACATGGGCTTATACTGGCGACTATGAGGACCAGGATCGAGAAAGACTGCTTTAAACTAGAGGTTTCCTATCCATTTCACGTATTTGTTCTCTTCCGCCACTATTGCACCTGACTCAGCTAATTAACTACTCATCAAGCCCGCAATTAGTTAGTCTCAGGTGTGCAGGTGGTGGAGTTAGAACAAATATATGACCCGGTGAGGCTCGTTCAACCAGAGGAATAAGGACTGTGGGGATAAATGGCTTGAGGATGCAGGGTGAGCGCACACTGGTGTTTTGTCCGTAATCCAGACCTGGTCCTAGAAATTCACCTTGCGTAGCGAGGCTGGCAGTCCCTATGCGGATTCACGCAGGGAGTCACGTGCACGTGATGCGGGGACGCGAACATGTCACGCAGACACGAGTGCGCCCGGTATCTCGGATCAGAGCCTGCGAGAAGACGCACCTGTATGAATGCGTGCCTCGCAAGCAGGCAGGATCCCCACGCCATTCTGTGATTTGGATTCTCTGTGGGTTGCAGAGCCGTCAACAATTATTTATTACCTAAACTGTTTTCTTTGCCGTGCACGGACGCCTGAAGCAACCTTGGATCATTTATTTATTTATTTTCCCCCAGCCTAGTGTGTGTGTGTGTGTGTGTGTGTGTGTCTGTGATGTGTCCGCTTTACTAACGAGGGATACACAGCAGGACGAACATTCTCCATAATAATCGCAGATTCTGCACCTCCAGTTCTGTTCTGTTCCTCCGCTTTCGATGTTCTTCCTTTCACAGATAATGCGCCAGCTGCGGAGGGGGGGGTCTTCACCTCAGCCGCTCCCCCAGCCCCGGGGTATTAAAATGAAAGCTAATGAGATGCTTTATACTTTTTAGCAAGTCGAACACGGTGTCTCGGGAACCTCTTGAACATGCCCATTTTCAAAAAGGGGATTATTTCATATACCACCTGTGGCTGAGATCTTCCTCCTCGCATGGAGTTGATACCACTGAAGGGCACTTCACCCCGGAATATGAACGATATCAAAATATGGTGTGTGCCCCCCCCCAATGCTGTACAAAAGAACACCGGCGGAAACGACCCTGATAATTAACTGGACAGTGCTTTGTGTTTCCACCGCACTGGCCATATTCAATGTCATTAGGGCATTTCTGACATTCCATATAGTGCCTCGCCTTTTGTTTTAGCCCTTCTCATATAATAGGTTATTCCGTCAGTGCTTTTATGTCTAATTCCTTCTTTCCATTTGTGTTGCTGGCTCTATTACTGTCAGCATTACATGTGTTAATTTAGAAGTGCCCGCTTTAGCTCCCCCTTGCAGGCAGAGTCCCCCCCCCCCGAGCATCTGTACCTGGCTGTCATCAATGCATTCGTACCGCAGGGTCCCCTCCTGCTCCCTTTTCACCTGCTGCTCACGATGAAGTCACTCCATCGGGATTGGGCGGCTCTACAGACACCTTTTATGGCCCAAGCAAGTTTTCAGTCGGCTTTGCGCTCCCTTCCTCCGTCACCGAAGACGGAGCATCTAGGCACACCCACGTACCAGGCAGATCAATGGAGGGAGGAGAGCCCGGGACGGGGAGGGGGGCTGTGCTATTGAACCGTGTGTGTGTGTGTGTTTTTTTTTTTTCCGCCCCTGTCGCCTCTGACAGCAGCGCTTAAACCACCAAGTACACACACAGTACTACACAATGAGAAAGAGCTGCGAGTAGAATAAGGGGTATTAACCATATAATAACCTCCTGATTACCACCATTCATTCATCCATGACCGTTTTAAACCTGGGAAGAGGGTTCCCCGTCTGTCATCACGCTAAAGCATCTTCAAACGTGGTGCGATTTTAAAACCAGCGGTGCAAAAACACATCTTGGAATTTTTCAACTATTTTTTTCCCTTCCTCCTCCTCCTCCTCCTCCTTCCCCTCTCTCTCCATTTCTCATCTCCATCTCCCTGCCACCGGTTTCTGGAATGAGCTGCTTCCCTGTCGGCGCGGTTTCCACACCAGCATGGGAACGGCCGTATCCAAAAGGAAGAATCTGAGAAGCGATGCAATATCCTCGGTGGCGGCCAAAGTTAGGTAAGCGTGAAATCGGTCTGGCTCTACAGATGATGGCGGCGCGGCGCGCCGGTTGCTTTCGGTCTCGGACTTCCAGCGGGACCGGGAGAGCAGCCCGGCACCGTCCCGCTCCGGGGCGGCCAGACACTTTCCTCCGATACTCAGCCGTCAACTTCAGGGCACGGTGTGGATGAAAGGGTGCTTATTAACAATTATTCTACAAGGCAATTTCAGGCTGTCAACAGAATGAACCACAGACTGCTGAATTTCCTTCATTATTAGTATAAATTTATACATATTGTCATCGTGCGCAATGCCATTGTATTATTTAAAACTGTTTTTAGTCTCACCTGGATTACCGCGTTGGGTACCTGGAGAACCTGTCACACGACTTGTTTACGGCTTGCATCGTGCAGTTTAAATGAACTTTTGCAAGCTGGGCAAGATGAGTTGGTGAGGTAATGAGATATATCATAAAGACAGACACTGCAGAATGCGGGGCTTTGTCTATCTGAGACAAATAAGAAACATAACGAAAACACAAAGTCGTTAAATAGCGTGCTGTCAAGATAACTGTGATCGCAATAATGCGGTTGAATAACCTTGAGCAGACACGCTTGGAAGCACCGTCCAAACATCCGTACTTTTTAAAATAAGGAAAGAGAAGACAACTGTCTCGTTTTTATCTTCTTTTTGAGTAAAACATCGTGATTTGCATTTGTACTTGGGCTTTTATACACGTTCCTGACTAAATAAATAGATAAAATAACCTGGACATGGGCTATACATATATCTAAACCTTTAGGAAATTTTACCTACACATCATTTGTATGGGGCGGGGGAACACACAAAAAGTAGCTCTGACTAGTCTTTGCAAACTGGCTGGTAATCTGTCAGTTACTTAACGAGCAGTAATAAGTTTATTCGATTCTCCAGTCCACGCAGCCCTGGAGTGGAGCCGGACCAGGGGCATGAGACCTAGAGTCCCTATAATGATACTGATAATTACCAAGCCAAGGCATCCTGGCCCCGGGAAGAAGAAACTACACCGTGACACATCTGCTTGTTACCAGACTGCGTCGATAAATGACAGCGCACAAGGGCACACTTTCCGAGCTCTCAGAATTCATCCGATTGTTCTTAGCAGTCATTATTTATCAGAATTTGCTTGAATTGCGTTACGAGCTCTGGCTCAGACTGCAAGTTCACCGTGTGCAATCAAGCAACCAGAGGTCGGTTTTGTTTCCTTTTCCCCTCTCAATATGCTTGTCCATGCAATAAAGGAGAGAACTGTGCACGAAAGCACGTTGGGCTGTCCTCCCGGATCACTCTCTTATACAGACGTGTGAGGATTTAAATGCAGATTTAGATTAGTGCGTTTACAAAGACTGCATGGGAGGTGAGCGAAAGCATAAACGTTTTTGAATTTTGTCGATATCGTGTTATCGGATTCCATTATATTGGAGGACACAGTTGTGACCTTGAGAGCAGTTGAGATCTTCTTTATGTTTGCATCTATCTTTGGTTTGGTGCATGTCGTGCATGGAGAATTTCTGCATGCTATTCGGTGTCCTTGCGTCTCGGTCTGGAGAATCCGGTGACATCCCGCGGTGCTTTTGGAAAACCCGTGATTGAGGAGCTGAGTGGTGGCCGACGACGGGGACCGGCGATGCGACCGCAGCAGCTCAGCGACACGCGATCGCACACGTGGTTACACGCTGCCACAGTCGCCCAAGAGCATTCATCCGGAAACGGGCCACGAACAAACGCGCCCTGAGAGACACGGCGCGTGTTACGGCAGATGACAGTGAAGGTTCAAGATTGCTCAGTCGAGCAGGTTCACAAGTGCACAAACTGGACACGGGAATGTTTCAGAGTATAGCGATGCAAACATGCATGTAATCGGTTGAGCCTACACACATCTACTCATTCAGTATAACAGACCGAAGCATTTAAAGGTGTCTAACATCACGTACCCTCAAGCAAACACTGATGCCAGTTAGAGCCGTTTGCTATCCCTGTCTTAGACTGGAATGGAAATGGTGATGAAGATGTGATCTTGATGGTGAAATGTCCTCTGGGTCGTTCTCCGCCTAGGCCGCACAAAGGGCATGTAGACACCAGAGACTATCAGAGTTGCAGCTCTCATTCCTGGACTCCTGGAGTTGCCGTGGTGACTGCCATTCTTAAATATGTCAGGGGTGAATCCATATGGAACATCGCGTGGTTTCATTGTCCTACGCCTCCTGATATTGGGTTTTCGAGCAACTGTCACTGCCTTTTAATGACAAAGGAGGTCTGGACAAAACACATCGTCAGTCATGGGCTTCGTGGAGTCGTTAAAAGGTGTTGCACCTAAAAACAACCACATGATTTGTTATAAAAGAAAAAACAGCTGCACTGTGTTCACTCATTAAATTCTGCTTTTGGGGGAGAAGACTGTTTTATGTGTACTGTAGTTCTGATCAGACGGTTCTAAAATGCAGTGGTGACAGCTGAAGGTCAAGGAATGTGGATGACCTCATTTTGGCATTACTGAATCATTACTCCTAACTGTACTGCAGTGCATCGCTCTCCCTCGCTCGCGCTCTCTCTCTCTCTCCCTCTCCCTGCTGCACTCACAGCGGCAGCATGGTGATTTCTACAAATCGGCTGTGCCATCTCCAAATTCGGCAAGGTTGATTCCAGCCCCCGGGAGCGTAATCATTTGTTTATCTGTTGTCTTGGATATCGGTCTGGGCAGTGGGTTGTGGGTGGGTGAGGGTTTTCCAAGAGACTTGTGGCTTTGTAGGATGGGGGCGGGAGTACTCACAGCCCACAAAGCAGAACACAGGACCAGGGTTACGGCAGTGGTGCAGTACCCAGTTGTTGGTGAGGCTGCCAGAGAGAATGTCAGTATGGCACTTAGGTTGAAGTATTAGCTGGAGATTAATGGCTTGGTGGGGGGACAGATAGCCTGACAGCTGGGCACTCTGGGGAGATGGTCAGGGGTGGGATGGTTGAACCTCTGTCTCCTCAATCCTGCCTGTTCCAAGGAGCTTACTTGTCTCTGGGACCTCTCCGTTCTTCTGGAAGATCAGCTTCATCCCCTCTCAAGCGCTGCCATGTGATTTGGGGGGGCGTAGGGTGAGTCGAAACAGATAAGATAAGCTGTGTTCAAAAAGAAAAACAAGACCCCAGCCCTAATCACTCTGTGAAAGCCTTCAATAGCGCCAGACACGGCAGCCTCTGAGTGAACAACCGGCTCGTCCTCAGTTTAACGCTGTGCTTCTGCGTGGGGGCACTGTGACACATGACTGAGGCTAACGAAAGCACAGTGTCGAACTTTTCCGGGCTTTCAGTCTTGTTGCATGGAAGAGCTGTAGACTGTAAGAGGTGGTGAGGGATGGCGGTGGGCATGGGAGTTTTATGTGAGCCCCTCTACACTTGGCTAGTGGTGGGAATCATTCCGTAATGGTACGGTGAGGTTTGTGGTGAGCTTCAGTCACGCTAAACCCGCACGCTAACCAAAGTTAGCTAAACAAAGCAAGCTTACTTAATTTTTTTTTCACTTTCCTTTAACGTGTGATTATTGGAGTGCTACAGGTCACAGATGGTGGATACACTGTTGTAGCCATGTGGGATGGAGGAGTTTTGCCCTGAAGACAAGCTTTCCCTGCAAGGTGGAGGCAGTGACCTGTGGCAGAACGTGTACTGTGGAATGAAGCAGTGATGGCACTGGATTGGCAGGCAAAGAGTGGGTGGGGCTTAATGGCTCCACCCCAGCGATCACTCTCTCGATCTCAGCAGACATCACTAGATGATTACTACTGAGAGACAAAACGCAGGAAGAAAATACAGGTCGAGGGTGGAATCTCACTAGTTTGTGGTTGAAGTGGGTTATCAAGTGGAAGGATGAGATGCTAGACTATAATTACGTTGATACTGTGGACATGCTATGTGCACTGTGCAATTACACCTTGCCGGGCTTCACGAGCTGCGACTCTAGCATTTGGGTTGAAGTATTACGTGTCTCTGTCAGTTAGCTTTGAGGACAGGATAACGTTATGAGCTTTTGTGTTGGCATGCTACAGATGGAAAGGTAGAGATTTATATCAGGTGAGACTTGAAATGGGGAAGTAATCAAAGACTAAACAGATTTCAGTGGATGAGCAAGCGATTCCGAATGATCCAATTAGCAAGCCGACCGAGTTTGTCAATCAGCAGCACAGCAATTAACGGGAAATTCTAAGTGCGTCTTTCTCTCCCATGAAGCTGTGGAGTGACGCCGGATCTACCGGTCGGTAGGAAATGGTTTTGGGGGAGGTGGAGAGCCTCTGACGTCTGGGAAGCCAGCCAAGGAAATATGATGTTGTTGGGAGGCTCGGCCACTACTGGCATTCGTCCTTTTAAATGGTAATAGAGGCGAAGGCCTAGTGAAGGTGGTGTCATTGATGGAGGGAGAGACGAGATTAGTGAGAAGCAGCTGGAGAACATACAGCTGCACGCGGATTCTCGTCTTACTGACTCCCATTTAATTAAAATCAACAGCCAAAGTTCAAAAAGTGACAGGAAGTTGGTGACCTTGTATCTTTTCTAAATAAGTAACTGAAATAGAAAAAGCAGTTTCTGTTGTGTTTCGTGGGAGCGTGTCTGTCAAGCGTCGGCATCGTTTTTCAGACTCTGTAACATCTGCATGCAGGACCACTTTGTTCTTCATGCTGATGAATGATAGTGAATCCTGGCCATGGTCATGCGATTGGGGGCGTGGAATTATGCAGCCATTGGAGGAATGGATTGGCAAGGGATTGCAAATGAGGGGGATGTGTTAGAACCGGGGGGTTGCACTGCTGTGATGGGGGTAGAAGCAGGGAGGGTAAATGGTACCGGGGGGGAGGGGCAGGCGGGTATTTTGAAATCTGCCGCAGCTCTTGGCTAGATTGATATGCAGCTCGCATGCCTACCCTTGGGAGAGCTGACGGGGGTGGTGGTGGCGGCTCATGGCGGATTCGTGCACTGTGGTGTTTCTCCCATTTACCACCATCCTATCTGACTCTCAGCGCACCGGACCCTGACCAAATCGCAAATGGCAATTCGGTCTCTGCTGTTCGGTTGAAAACCAGTGCCTTGTCACTAGTGGTGTTATTTATCAATCCGTTTTCTGACCACTCGTTCTGGTCAGGGTCACGGGGGGGGGAGTTGGAGCCAATCCCAAGCAGCACATGACCCAAGGATGGAGTGAGATTTGAACCTGCACCCGCCCCCAAGGTATGAGGTCACAGTACTGCCCACAGAGCCATCGAGATGCCCTGGGTTGTTATTTATGAATCTGATAAATATTATGAAATATTGTGTATACCTAGGAGGTGAGAAAAAGCAACCGGTGGTGCATTTAGGAAAGGATGAAGGACTTGGTAATGGTGCAGCAGGGACGTAAATACTCCAGGGAGCTCGGTCACTGTTGGAGGACCCAGAGCCTGGGTACTGAAGTTCTGGTCTAAAACCATGACCTGGTCCTGGAGGGCGACCGGGCCGCAGATGGATGATGTGGTTCTCCAGGCCAGGGGTGGGAACTTTGGAGTGCTCCCTCAGACTGCCCCTGGGTGGTTAAATTGCAGACAGCAACCCCCCCCCAAGATGAAATGCACCTGTCCCCCCAGCCCTCTCCATCGCTGCTTGCTGCTCTTCTTTTCCACCCCCCTGTTCGGCCTGTCTTTCCTCCCTCTCCTCCTGTTCTTTGGAGCTCCAGCTCTCCCCCCCTTCCTGTGTCACATACTGGGAAGCATGCAGTCCCCCCCCCCATTTTCATGCAGCTTCCCCATGTGTGCCACCTCCCCAGTGCTCTTTTCTGGTGTTACTAAGCACCCACCCATCTAGCACAGCCAGGCCCCCCTCATGTTTAATTCATGCTTTCTTTCTCCCCGCATCTTGCTTGTATGTTGCTTAAGTGCAGAGGCTAATTACTGAATTCTCTGTTCTTTCAAACTGTAGCTCTGCACCAGGCATAGAGAGATGCACAACTGAGAAGCGGCCATGCTGGGGTGGGAGGGGAAGGGAAGTGGGGAGGGGGGAATCCAGATTCAGAAGCAACAGTGCAATTGGGATGTAGAGAGTGACACTTCATGTCAGAACCTCTTATGGCCAGCAGGTTGCACTGTGACCAAGGCTCTGTGGATGAAAATGTCTGAGGTTCATGTCCTAAGAGGAATAGCACGGATGACCTCGCAGGTGGTGCTTTAAGCCACTCCCTCACCGCATGAAGTGTTAGGAGGGTAAGACACTTTGCAGCCGCCGATTAAAGAGACGTTGGCGCTTGTTTTATCTGAAATGGTCATAAAATGCATGGTGTGCACCATGTGGTGTCTGAGCAGTAGTGATTTCTCTGCCAGTCTTAGTGGGTGGGGGGGGTAATTTCCGTGTGTACTTACCCATGAGTGGGTACACAGGTGTTTGTGTGTGTTTATTAGCCCTTACTGTTGATGTGAGTGTACCCATCTGCCTGTATGATTGTTGGAGACCACATGGAGGTTCTCGCGCCTCTGTGTGTGTGTGTGTGTGTGTGCGCGCATGTGTGCGCATGTGTGCGCGCCTCTAGCCGCTCTGCAGAGGAGAACAGCAGAGCCCCGGTGCATATGGTGGGCTCTGAGTCAGAGCATGGCCTACAGAAGCGGCTGTAAACAATGCCTCTCCACATATGTTCTCCTCGACGGCGTGCTGGCTGAGCCTGTCAGTCTGTAGGTTGTTCACGGTTAAAAAAGAAACTGCATAAAAACAAAGAGTATCTTCGAGCCTGTCTTTGAGAGCGAGGGCGGATTGTCATTGCAGCCCTAGCCTAACTTTGGCCTCACTGTGGTTTTGATCCTTTATCACAATTCTTCTTAGTCTCGAAAGCCAATTTTAAGGTAAAATGGCAATCCCTTGGTTTACGGTACTTCAGTTTGTGCTTGTTTTTAACACTATAGCAGTTATTGACTTTTGATAATAGAATTTTGATTTGTGGACTTATTTTCTCAAGATACGGTTTTTCAGCTAAAGTATATGCCTAAAAAAAGACTTCAAGCCGTGATTATTTGACGTTATAGTTTCAGCCAAATGGTATGTGTAAATAAATAAATAAATAAATAAAATAAGATCAACGTATTACAGTATGTACCAGTTTGGTCATCATAACAGTTTCCAGCCAAAGAGTACTGAGAAATGCCCAGTGTGTTGATCAGAAGCATCCAGTCATTGTTTCACAGTCGCATTGTCTTACCGCTTCTCATTATGCATTCGCATTTCAAGTTGCTCTTTGGGAAATAAACATTTGTCATTGTTCTGGTGATATTCACGGAAACGGGTTTTCGTTTCATGTTGGTTTTTCTACGCTTAAGGAATTTCGTGGGAAACTACAGTTTTAAGCCAATCTTTATCCCCCCATATTTGCACTGCTAGACCACAGGCCTTGTAGCACTGAGTGTCTATGGCCTAACAATAACTAGAATGACTTTATGTGGTAAGCGTAGGATTAACTACTATGTTTCCTCGTATTCTCCATTTTCTCCGTTGGGTGTTCACACCCTTTGTATCTACCGGTGAGATTATTCTAGAACAGCTCCTAACCAGGGGTGGACACCCATCCTGAATGAGGAGTAATGGCTTTGGCACCTAACAAAAACTGAGTCTCCGACTGGAAAATTGCCCACCCTGAGAGCATCACTCTGTGCTGAAAGGGTCAGATGATGTCCCCTTCTGTCCAAATGAAGACTTTAATTAGTCCACTGAGTGCCGGAAGCCGAGTGAGCTGCAGACTCTGCAGATTTACCTGCCTGGAGCTTAAACCGTGTATTTATAGTAAGGTAAGACTGGCTAGCTCCTCTACTTAGCTTTTAAAGAAACAGAACAGATTTATACTTCTCTTGACAGCACCTTCTCTGTTCCAGACAAGTATCGAATGTCAGAGCCCCACTGCTCTTCCTTACGCAAAGTGCTGTGCTGTGATTGGCAGTGGCATAGTGAGATAGAGCAGTGGCTCTACTCTGACCTCACACCTTCACTGTTGGGGATTTGAATCCCAACTCCTTGGGGTGCCTAGTTTTCACGTTTTTTCCATGTTGCACAGTTTTCTTGCTACTGTCCAAAGATGTACATTTAGGTTAATTTGTGAGTAAATTGCCCATTGTGTGTGTGTGTGTGTGTGCGCGCGCGTGCACACGCGCCCCCTGCAATGGACTGGTATTTCATCCCAGCCTTGTGCCCTGTGCTGCCTGGGATAGGATCCAGGCCCCTCCTGGAACCCGGACTAGGATAAGCACTCAGAAAATGGATGGAGCGATAGTACTAACCTGGTGTTTTCATACGGAGGTCTGTATGGACTGGACCAGGGTTTATGCTACAGTGCAGTTGCACTGTGATGCAGTGAAAAGTGTACACATCTATACTGTAGAAGGGGTGATATCACCTGACTCGGTGAAGAACTGGCCTTCTAGTGTACAGAAACACATTGGTAAGATCATACCCTTATACTGAAACATTGTGATGCTGTAATCTTGGTGGCATGTTGATGCAATCCATTATGATGCATGTGACAGTGGAAGACTGAAGGAGTGCAGTGCAAGGGGAAAATTGATTCAAAGATGCAAGATTGTGCATCGGTGGTGTAGAATTTAATATTGATGTACACTGAACCAGGGATGCAGTGGTACGGTACGTACGGTGTAATGGCACACTGACCCGGTGGTAGGGTTCGTACGGTGTAATGGCACACTGACCCGGTGGTGTGGTGGTACGGTTCGTACGGTGTAATGGCACACTGACCCGGTGGTACAGTTCGTACGGTGTAATGGCACACTGACCCGGTGGTACGGTTCGTACGGTGTAATGGCACACTGACCCGGTGGTACGGTGGTACAGTTCGTACGGTGTAATGGCACACTGACCCGGTGGTACGGTGGTACGGTTCATACGGTGTAATGGCACACTGACCCAGTGGTATTGTACACGCTCATCCTGTGGCACACTGAGATTTTGTGTTGGTCTCTTTGCAGAGCAGCGCGAGCCTTTGGAGAATATCTGTCTCAAACTCACCCTGAAAACAGCAGCGGATCAGGTCAGATCGGTCTCTTGAGACCCCCCCGCATCTCGCTTCTCTTCCTCCTCCTCCTCCCTCCTCTCGCCACGCTTCTCTGTCGTTCTCATTCCCCAGAGAGCTTTGCTGGCATGAGCCGGTCCTCGGCTCAGCCAAGCCAAAGCGCTGACTTCAGAAGATGGACTGCCTCTTTCTCCTCCAGATCACCTGCTGTCCGACGCCTTCGCCGGCCAGGACTCAGACTCGACGGACGCCAGCTGTCCCCACAACAACAGCAGCCTCCAGCCACGCCCCGGGCCCCCGTCTGCCGCGCCCGGCCTGAGCAATTCCCAGCCCAGTCTGCCGCTGCCGCCTCCACCCTCCAAACGACGCCTATCACTGGAACCCAGCTTCTCGGCCAAGGAGGAGCAGCAGAAGTGTCCTGAGTGCGCCCTGCAGTCAGCCTGCGTGTACACCATAACGGGGGAAGGAGGCATGCTGGGGCGCCGGGTCAGCAAGGAGAGCCTGGAGCTGGAGGTGCTGAAAGGGGTGCGAGAGCAACCTCAGGTGTCGCCGCCGCCGGCCTCTCAACACCACCATCACGGTAACCATCACCATGGCAACCATCAGCAGGGCAACGCTGGTGGCCATCACCAGGGCGGCGCCGGCGGACATCACCACCACCACCACCACCACGGCCAACAGCCAGGCCAGCCCCTGCAGAGCTCCGTCAGTGCTCACAACATCCGTAGCTGGGGAGAGGGGAAAGGCAGCTCCCGGGAAGACTGCACCATGGGCTGCGAGGCCTGCAGCGCGGCCCCCTCTCACAGCCAGCCTTCCCTGGACCTGGAAGGCTCATCCCGGGAAGCAGGCAAGGCAATGGGAGGCATTCATCAGATGACTGGCGTGGAGAGGGGTGGGGGTGGGGGGGTCATCATCCACGCTGCTGGCTGTCAGTCACCATGTTGAGTGTCCGTGTCACACCCTCCCCCCACACTCGGGGTGGGTTCCCTCATCTTGCCCGAACGTATGCCTCTGTCCCTTCCTCCCCCCTGACCCCCCTTCCACTATCTCTCTCCTGCAGAGGACGGCGTCAACACCTGGTTCCCCAAGGAGAACATGTTCAGCTTCCAGACGGCCACCACTACTATGCAGGCGTGAGTGGAGCATCGTGTCATCTATGTGTAGCGGCTACAAACACACACACACACACACACACACACACACACACACACACACACACACACACACACACAGACAGAGAGCCCTGGGGTGGAAGGATCCTGAGGTGACCCACAGTGCTTTGGGAATGACTTTCACCCATTTTTTCCCTCTGTTCCTCCAGCCAAACATTTCCCCGGCAGCATGTCTCGCTCAAACGCCGCTTGTGGTTTAGCTGGTGGTAATTAGCACCTCATCTGTCGTGTTTGCTCTGCCCCCATCCCGCTGTGCTTTT
This sequence comes from Gymnarchus niloticus, assembly GCA_009936485.2. Taxonomy (NCBI): domain Eukaryota; kingdom Metazoa; phylum Chordata; class Actinopteri; order Osteoglossiformes; family Gymnarchidae; genus Gymnarchus; species Gymnarchus niloticus. The sequence continues at coordinate 5,042,925 of JAACJT020000095.1, read as the reverse complement.
GTGTCTAGATGTACTCTCACGTTTGTGCGGCTGGAGAAATGCCTGCTTCGCCTGTCCTCCTCTTCATCCTCTTCCTCCCTCTCTCTCTCTCTGTCTGTCACCATTTTCCGGCCTCCCCACCCTCGCGCGTTCTCACGTCTTCCGCCTCATCCCGTCCTCGCCACCTATCTCGCCGTTCCTTGGGTGGGAATTAAAAAAAAAAAAATCAAACACCAAATGTCTCCCAGCGCCCACGCGCATAAGTGCTGCCACGTGAGAGCTGCGTCTTCTTGCTGCCTGACTATCCGTTCTTGTCTTTCTTTTTTCGCCCCACTCTGCTGTGATGATGCAGGATTTCGTAAGTACCCCCCCTTTGATGTTCAGCCTCTGCTTGTAGTTGGAGGTCCACGTTGCTCCTGTAACAGCTAGCTTATAGCTTATCCCCTCAACCCCAGTGCCCCTCTTTTCCTATAACCCATGACCCTTCCCCAGTGAGCCCTCACCCTTTGTCTCAGGCAGAATGTTTGAAGCTGTAGAGGACAGAGGCTCTTTGGAGGATTGTTGGTTTCGACTGAATACAGGTGTGTCGTTGCAAAGCATCCCGACAGAACTGGGGGCACGGTAATGGTTTCTAAACCACCTACCCCCATTTCCACCAACATCACCATTTTTGATTGGCTGTATTACATGAGACAGAACCAGGTTTGGATGAACAGAGCGTTGTAGAAATGACCTTCAGATGGCAGCTGTAAAATGACAGGCAGGGCGTAAATCTGGGAACTCTGGCTTCTCTTTCTATCTGTTTTCCCTGCGCAAATTGCTTTGTGACCAGAGGGTTGCAGGTTCAAATCCTTTTGAGGGGAAAAAAACTCTGGTAAATTCTTCAGCTATGCTAGTTACTTAGGACACAAGTGACTCAGCAACAAGTCAGTGAAGAACGTCTTTATTTTTGTCCTGTGCAGACTGCATTCGCTGCACCTTTATCATTATCCTAAAATGGAATGTGCTCTGAAATTCTGTTTATTAACGTTTGGTGTTCCTTATTTTTGCTGTGCTGGGAATACTGGCCTAGTTTTGTTCTCCTCACTCGCAAACTTCATTTTGAGCTTTCATGGTTGCCTGGATGGTGGACAGAATCAATTAGGGACAAAATTAAGTGTATTTATTTATTTATTTTTAAGGAATTCTCCTTTAAAGTGGCTAGAGAGACATTCTGCGTGTGACACATATGATGGACTTTATCCCGGAGAGGCTGCGTCGACGTCTGTGTCTGAGGAGCCGCAGTTTATCGCGTCTGTAGAATTCAGTGTTCCGTTAATGATTTTTTTTTTTTTAATGATATGAGCGAGTCGCTTGGCTTAATTCAGCATGTATTTGTGTATTATGAAATTCACCAGCAGGGAAAAAAGGTGAAAACTCTCAGCTGGACTCCCAGGCTGCCTCAGCTAATGTTCTTCATAACCTAATAATTAGATTAGATGATGAACCCTGCAGGACAGCACCGATTATTGTGGGATGGTCACTTGAAATGGATTAAACAACAGTGGTGGTAATAATAATAAGGTTAATAATTAATTAGCAGCATCTGGAGACCGAATGATTCAGTATGTTTCCTGGAGGTACTCTTACTGTATTGTGATGTTTGTTAGAAGCGACACATAGACATTTAGTACTAATTTAAGAATGTATGGAATACACACACACACACACACACACACACACACACGTTTTTCTACCCTTGTGGGGACCTTCCATTCATTTCTATGGGCCTAACCTTATTCCTGACTATGACAACCCTAACCCAGCCCTAACCTTAACCATGAGTAACCCAACAAAATGCAACACCTTAGGATTTTGGTTTTTTTGATTCCATTAACAGATTTTTATAAAACTGACTTTTCCCTTGCGGGGACAGAAATGTCCTCACAAGGTAAAAATGTCAGGTTTTTATTACTTCCTGGGGTCCCCACAATGTAATATAAACATGGTACACACACACATCTGCTACAGGTGTGACACACAACTATATGCACTCTATAGTGTTCTGATGTGTTGCATACTTCATGTTCCTGTGTGTTTATGTGTGCTTGCACTAGTCCAGCCTATACTGTAGAACCACAGGACTCCCAAACATGTGGGTCTCCTCCCTTTGCCAGCCTGCAAGCCCCCCGGTTCTAACCATGCCTGCTGTCTCCTCCACTAACCTTGACTTGGTGACCAAGGCCCTTGCCAGTTATCAGTGTGCTCCCCTTTCCCCTGGGGACCCCCCCCCCCCATCCCAAAGTTAATGCTGTGCCGTCCCAGCAGGGCATTCCGAGGTCTTGCTGAGCGAAAGAGACAGAAACGGGAGCTGGAGTCGGCGACCGTCATCCAGAGGTACCGTGCCCCAGCTGTCCTGTTGAGTACCCTGGCCCTGTCCCTTTAGTGTGCCCCCTGCATCATCCAGAGGTACCGTGCCCCAGCGGTCCCGTTGAGTACCCTGGCCCTGTCTCTTTAGTGTGCCCCCTGCATCATCCAGAGGTACCGTGCCCCAGCTGTCCCGTTGAGTACCCTGGCCCTGTCCTTTTAGTGTGCCCCCTGCATCATCCAGAGGTACTGTGCCCCAGCTGTCCCGTTGAGTACCCTGGCCCTGTCCTTTTAGTGTGCCCCCTGCATTATGGGCCCCATGAGCTGTGTGTCTGTATCAGCCTCTGAGACGTTAACCCACACTCTTCTGTTCCTGAGCCCCCGCCCTCCACCTCATGTTACCTACCTCAGCCGATGGCTCGATAATTAAGCTGTGATGGGAACTCGGAACCGTGACTTCACTTCTCTTCCTTATCGTCTTTCCTATGTTACACTTGCTCAGGTGGCAATTAATTTAAATGCTCTGATGACAGAAGAGGTATGGATTTTGGATGAGCTGGGGAGGGGGTGGCATTGTCACAATTCTCAAGTTTGGTTGCTCTGCTGAAACGACTGAGAACAGGCACAGATGGTCAAATCCATTTCATCATTTCTCTTCCCAATTGCATGTTTAAATCTGATATTTTTACATGGAAATCCAGGCAGGTACTACCGTTAACTCATCTCTTGTAGTATGTCGTCTGTTTTAAAATGAGAAGGACCCAGTTTGTTTTTTTAACACAATAGCCATTGTGGCCCCTAGAGAGCTCGTCTGTTGGCCCCAGACGTCCGGGTGTCTGCCTGTAAAGCCTCCCAGACTACCTATAATGATTTCTCCTGGAATACTCACTGTATTTACATGGGCATATCAACTCGGTGAATATTTAATATCTAAATGAAGTGTAACTTTGAGTAAACAACACTGGTCATGAGACAGGATAGAGTCTTGCCATAGTGTATTAAGATACCATTCTTCCCTATTGTGTTGCTGTTATAATTATTATGTGAAACCGTTGTAATAGAATACCATAGCTTCATTCAGACTCTTCTGTTTGCCTGGTTCATGATTACTGGCCATCATTTCCTGGTATTCAAGCCTGTAGCATTTTTTATTTTTTTTTACTTTAAGCACTATGCCACCTAGTGGTCTGACTGTGAGCTTGGTACCTCATGTATGGCTTTCGGTGTCCTTTGCTTCTTTCCCTCCTGTGTCCATATTACTGGTTGATTCTGTCCACTTTCTGGTCACTCCAGTATCGTATGGCTTGCTCACGCTCTCTGTTTAATTATTAGATCTTTCGGTTCTGAGTTATTTGCACGAAAGGGTCCTTGTTCTCCTGCATGTCACTGAAGCCCCGATTGTTAAAGACTCTCCTAAAAGCGTAAATGTGAGACGTATCGCCGCTGAGTGCTGTGTTCAGGAGAGAGACAGGCAGCCTGTGACTCACCGCTGCCCGAGGCGACACAGCAGGAACCTCCTGAGGAGCACCCACAATGGGATGGGGCACCCAGGGACACTGTGATGGGGGCTGACAGCCACCAGTGGTCCCAGTGCGGAGAACCACAGTGGAACTGGAAGCTGATGCAGTTCTGCACCTTATGTAACCATGGTGACAGGTCTAATACAGTGTGTAGTGCAGCAAAACTACAATACGGTTTTCACAAAGGACACCACTGATGTGACCATGTGACCAGCTTGGTGTACTTATTGTAAGTGGTTCTACAGCAGTGCCTGCTGTGACTGGGCAAGTATGTAATGTAGCATCGTCACATGGTCTGGGATATGCAGAAGTATTTTTATAATTATTTAGTTATGAAGCATGTTTTGGCACACCTTAAAGCCTACGTCTTTGACTAATGTGGCCTTCCAGTTACAGCTGTGTGTGTGTGTGTGTGTGTGTGTGTGTGTGTGTGTGTGTGGGCGGGCAGTGTCACCCCTGAATTTTATCATTTAAAAATATTATTCAATGTTTCTGGGCCGGGGAATAAATCTAAAGGCTTATTTGGAGTCGTGGTAAACACGTTCGGCACATGCTGAACGTAGAGAGTATGCAATGTCCAGCCTGGCCAGTGGGGGGCATTGCGACAGCACCATGCTAATTGAAAATATAGTTGTGAGTCATGCATGTGACCGGGAGAGCTTTGCGCCCCAAGGGAAACGGTAACTCTCATTTCTCAGTTGTCGATCTCTCACAGACGAATCTGTGGAAGCCCAGATCATAAAATGTAAGCTTGCCCCCCCCCAATTCCCTGGGGGCCCTGACATGGGCAACCCTATCTGCAGAGCTTGAGACTGTCACACGTTGCACTATAAGACAAGGGGATTCCTGGTGGAACACAGAGGATGGGGAAGGTAATGTCAGGTGGGCATGATAGCACCCTCTATGGGGTCAGTGTGGGAGTCAAACAGCTGGTCTTTAAGACAGGCAGCGCCTCCATGCTGCAGTTAGAATCCCTAGCTGTCTTCGGTAGGCCGAGGAGCCCCATTCCAGCTCTCGCCTTTCGTCCTCCACCCACGCAGCTCCAGCACCTTTTTTCAGTACCCCTACCGTTGCCTTGGTTATAGGAGGTGTGGACATCTAGCCGTGTTCACATGCTCTGCATGTTCGTTCTCCAGTCGATGTGCTGTGCGGATATGCGACATGCTTTTGCCGGCAGAGAGCGTGCTACTGCAGGGAGGGATCTGAGAGAGCAGGAGCAGGAGAGCCTGAGGGCTGGTTATGCCAGGTTTTTGTAGCTCTGGCTCAGGGAGGTGGGCTGGGGGAGGGGTTGAATGAGGATGTAAGTAGCTGTGAGAATCACTATGGGATTGTTGAGAGGCAGCCAACAGCATATAAACACACATAGAATGAACACAGAAAAAAAATGTTCATAAAAACACAAACACAGTG
>JAACJT020000095.1:5018426-5035673 GCA_009936485.2 Gymnarchus niloticus | reverse complement strand
ACAGGTGGTATATAAATACAGACAGTGCACACAGGTGCTATATAAACACAGACACAGTGCACACAGGTGCTATATAGACACGGTGCACACAGGTGGTATATAAACACAGACAGTGCACACAGGTGCTATATAAACACAGACACAGTACACACAGGTGCTATATAAACACAGACAGTGCACACAGGTGCTATATAAACACAGACACAGTGCACACAGGTGCTATGTGCTCACAGGTACAAGCACACGTAAAATATTGGTACACCACTAAGATATACTAAATGATACAGGGTATGGACAGATGTTCATCACATGCTGTGGGCTCCCAAATGTTATACAAACACAGATAATATCCATTACTATGGGCTCAGTGATGTCTATAGAAGACTGCAGTGTTTGCATCCACCATTGGATACGCTCTAGCAGTTACTATGTGCTCACAGATGCCACTCATACAAAAAGCTGAAATAAGTCACATGATTACATGCTTGAGATGCGATTAGGTTCTGCTGACTCCTGAATCATTGGTGTAACTGCCTCACAGCAGCTGTGAAAATACCGCTTAATATATGGGTCGTTTTCTTTTCTTAAAGGGATGCCTTTGTATGGTCCTGCACAGTACTGTTTAATTGACCTATTTTTGCATTCCAGCATTTTCACTAGTCAGTGGAAGACTTTGCCCCATGGTTTGAACCTTCAGTCATTTGGTCACTTAATTAACTGCAGTGCCACTTTTGGCCTCTCATGCATGGGCCTGCAGGGGGCGCTAGTACACACAACAGTCATCTGCTGTACTCCAGCAGCCCAAAGCTCCCAGTTAAGAACAGGGTTAGTGAGGGCATCCTGGCCACTAGTGTCACTTGTGCCTGGCCACTGTCATGCTGAGTGAAAGAGGAGCTCAGTATCTGTATGTCCTTCAAACCCCTGATCTGTTCCCCCAGTGAAAAGTATACCCAGTAAGTGTGCAGCATTAATTAAGAGCTGGGTTTAATTAGAATGGAGCCACAGTACTAAGTGCCTACTGCACTTGTGCCCCAAAGAGACATTCAGCTGTGTAACTGTACAATTTCAAACGCTCTCAGACAACATGTCTTACAATGGATTTATTCTGCTCTGTTCATATTAAGGGTTCCTACAGAGAAAGACACTTAATTCTAATCATTCTCATGTTTCCTTTTCTCTCCTTCACTCACATTTCTCCTCTCTGACTTTGGTTCTCTCCATCTGTCCATCTTCTCACCCCTCCCCCCCCTTGTTTGTTTCACTCCTCTGTGTGTGTTCCGCCTCATCTCCTGCACCGTCCTTTCTCATATCTTCTTCTAATCTCCTCTTCCATCTGCCTCTTTTCTGGTTTCCTCCTCTTCCTCTCTCCCCGTCTGCCTCGCAGAAACTTCCGGAAGCACCTCCGGATGGTGGGCAGCAGGAGGATGAAGGCGCAGAGTGAGTCAGTCGGTGTGGTCACCCTCCCTGCTGAACCATGAGCCCGCGTTCGACCTCATCCGTGTGTGCCTGTCATGCTGAGTGTGTCAAGCGTGTGTGGGTGTTTTTTTTGCAAGAGTGCACATGTGCATCCGATTCTGCTTTATTTGGGCAAGGAACTGACTGGCGGTACGTGGGGCGAATCTCTTCTTCCAGAAGGCTTTGAAGTGACATGTCGGATCTGTGGTTGGCTTCGGGGATGTCAGTCGTGGCCAGAGGTGTGAGATGTATGTGTGGGTAGTGCGAAGGGTATGTGTGTGACCCTCTCTAACCCCAACCCCACCCTTAAACCCCCCACCTCCCCCGCTAGCGTTTGCCGACCGCAGAATGAAGAGTTTTGGCCGTTCCTGGAGTGACCCCACCCCCATCAAGCCTGACCCTCCACACGACTCGAGAGACAGTGAGTCCACACACACACACACACACACACACACACACACACACGCGCGCACACACACGCACACTTGTCAAAGTTCAGCAGCTGTCACGATGTAGAGGCTTTGACACACAAACCTGGAGTTACAGTAACACAAACCCTCATTGCGACTTGCAAGATATCAAAGCGGGAACACACCTGAAGGTCCAGTTGAAGACAGACCTAGAAATAGTTTGTACACCTGAAAGTGTCCTGAGTTTCCAAAGAACTCAGACATTCACCCGTGCTGACCTAGAATGCGACGTTTGTTTCCGGCGTCGCGGCGGATCAACATGCTCACCGACTCGCTTCGACCCGGTCTCTCTGTCTCTTCACGGCCCTGCTTCTGTCCCGCGACTCTGTGGCGCTGTGTCTCTGTGAGTAGCTGTCGCTTCCCGTGTGTGAATGTGTACTTAGTGCAGGGCTTTGTTTGTGTGTGTCCGTGTCATCCTCTTCTTCATCTACATCCTGCATTTTCTAGAATCATCTGTTTCTTTGACTCAATTGTCTGTCCTTCAGCAGGATTGCAGTCTTGCTCTCTCTCTGGTATTGAGATCTTCATTTTTTTTTTTTGTGTATTCTAAGTCCCCCTGCCCCCTCTTTCAGCCTTCTTGTATGTCATTCCCTCTACCCCGTACCTCTTCTCACCACGTCTCCGTATGCCCAGGTTCCCCACTGACCGCCATTCTTCTGTCTCCCTACTGCCCCCTTCCTTGGCAGGTGGAGATCTGCAGACCTCCTGTGGGACCCTGGAGGAGGGGGTTTGCAACGATCTGGATTGGGAGGAGGAACGGGAAATAGAGAGGGTTGCCTGTGAGGGTGATGACTTCATCCCTCCCAAAATCATGGTGAGAACCTTGTCAAATGGTAGACTCACATGTATAGAAATGCATACCTACATTACAAATATAGACACACACCCACTTCGGGGTTGGTCAAACTCCAGGCCCCACCCACTTGTACCTATGGGACCACATGCACTTGCTATTGAAAATGCGGAGCTTAAGGTAGCCCCATGATGGACACAAGGCCAGGGATGAGGACAGCAGTGACTCGAGAATCTGCTTGTTCTGTTTCAGTTGATCTCCTCCAAGGTGCCGAAGGCGGAGTACGTTCCCACCATCATTCGCCGTGATGATCCGTCCATCATCCCAATCCTATACGTAAGTCATAGCTTTGTGTACCACGTATTTTTATTCACTCTGTGATCACTGAACTCCACCCAAAAGGTAGACAGATGCATGTGGTTTTTTTTTTTTTTAATGGAAAGGCCCCAAAGTTTTGGTTGTTGGCAGTGTGAAGCTCAATGGATTAGGAATTTGTGCCCATTTCCGTAAGGTCATAGTTTCAAATCCCATGGCTGTCTGCATTGACCTCTAGGGCAAGGTTTTTAACCTGAAATGCTCCAGGGGTGCTGGACACTGGCTGACTCTGTGCTCTGACCCTAAATCCTGCTCTCACCTGTACATATATGTTTGTGTCACTCATGGAGAGCAAGATGGGATATGTGAGAACTGCACAGGGGTGAATAAAGTCCACCTCTTCCATTCTATTGTTCAGCATCTTTTCAAGTAATTTAGAATGAAGGACAGCATTCATGCTCCGCTCTGTTCAGTTGTATCAGATGATCAAGCATTCAGTCAGTCAGCCAATCAGATAATCATCCGATCAGTGAGCCAGGCAGTCACTCAATCAGTTAATCAGCCAGTCATTCAGCCAATCAGTGAACCGATCAGAGAGTCAATCAGTCACTCAATGAATCGGTTAATAGGTCAATCAATGAGCCAATTAGAGAGCCAATCAGTCACTCAATCAATTGGTTAATCAGTCAATCAGTGAGCCAATCAGAGTCAATCAGTCAGTCAGTCAATCGGTTAATCAATCAGTGAGCCAATCAGAGAGCCAGTCAATTAGTTGATCAGTCAGTTAATCAGCCAGTCATTCAGCCAATCAGTGAGCTGATCAGAGAGCCAGTCAATCAGTCGATCAATCCAGTTTTATGGTAATTACCCTGAAAGCAAGTAAGGACAACATAGGGAGGAACAGGCTTCAGTATCACACCAGGACTGAATGTGTACTTCTCTCTTCCTGACATGTAAACAGGCCTGGCCAGGGTTACTCATGACTCCCGTTATGCAATTAATTAGTTTTCCTCTCTCCATCCTGCCTTTGCTACACAGGATCATGAACATGCCACGTTTGATGATATCCTGGGTAGGTAGCAGGAAACCTTCCTGCTTTTCCGTAACATTTTTCCCAGATATTTAGTACATCCTGGGACTGGAACAGCCTGTAATGTTTGCTTAAATTTTTCATCCCCCCGCCTTCACTGCCCCACCTCCCGCCTGCTTCTGCAGAAGAGATCGATAAGAAGCTGACGGCCTATCGAAGAGGCTGCAAAATTTGGAGGATGCTTCTGTTCTGCCAGGTACGCTGAGGGTGGGCCGGGGAAGGAAAAACCTGAAAGATGAGTGAAATGAGTAAAAATAAATATAAATACCCTCTGCCACTGAGGCTGGGCCTTTCTGATGCCTGTCCGCGTCTGAGGTGTTTCAAAAAGTCTTTCTTGTGCCCGAGGGCTTGTGCGTGTGTGCTGTGTGTGCCTGCTCTCCGTGTTTGTGTTTTGCCATATTTTGCACATGTGCTGCGGGGCCATGAGGACAGCCGGCATTGACTTTATGCCCTGTCTGACTCAGGGAGGCCCCGGGCACCTGTACCTCCTGAAGAACAAGGTGGCGACCTTCGCCAAGGTGGAGAAGGAAGAGGACATGAGCCAGTAAGTGACGTCTTTCCTTGACTCCTGCCTCTTCTCCGCTCCTTACCTGCATCTTACCCTCTTCTCAAAATTTCAAGTTAAACCTTCGGTTCCCAACATTGGGGTTATCCGATATGCAAATGAGGGTCTTGAGAAAATGGTTAAAAACAGATTTTAGATGTAAATTACACAGTTATAGATAAAATGTTACCAGTAAAGTATGTACTACGTAGACCTAGTATTATTATGAAACGAGTATAGCCTTTTCTTAGAAGCGTGGCAGCATTTTCTGACAAGCGTGTAGCGTGTATGCTACTTGTTTCATAATAATTCAAGGACTACATAGTACGTACTTTACTGGTAACGTTTTATGTAGGCCTGTATTATTTACAACAAAAAGTCTGTTTTTAACCATTTTCTCATGATTCATTTGCATATGAGGTGACCCCACGTGGGTCACAACTCAAGATTAGGAACTGATAAATTAAACTGACTGCACTCAAAAACAAAACCCATTCATGGGGAAAAATATGTCTTTTCTGCAATTTTTGTTTATGATGAATACAGCAGCCCATTAGATTTTTGATGTGTACTCATTAGGGCATCTCTGATGTATTAATGTGACTTGGACCTTTAGCAGCTCCAGTGGCTATAAAATCCAGCATAATAACAAACTGTATCTAAAACAGCGCTCACCTGCAGTAGTATTTGGGAACCTCAGCATGTATTTATAGGTAAGGAGAAAGCCAGATATCTGCTTTACGCGACCACAAGGCATTGCCAAAAATATGCTCAAAATGACAAACAGGGTGACTGCCTCTGATTCTCTGTCCTTTGTGTTCGCCTGTGATGGACGAATTGGGTTACCCGCTGAAGCAGGCCTTGGGATATCAGAGTGTTTGACACATTTTCCACGTTTGTGGTTTTCACCTCAGCTCACGTCTGGGTGGATTTATGTTACCACCACCCCCGCGCTACGAAGAAATAGTGGCTTGGGGGAGGGATGGCTGTCTGTGCGGCCCACTGGCATGACTTTACATGCTTAAACATACATGCATTAAGGAATCTGTATGTTTGAATTTGACAGGAAATATCTGAAGGAAGGACGTTTGAATTGCTTTTTCCTACTGACAAGATTCCTTGAGGTTTGTGGCTGTTTTTAGACCAACTGCAAAAATGTGCTTCATTCCTGTTTACAGGTTGGGGTTAATATGTGTTGTAGCATATTTTTACAACCTTTGTCATTGCATCAACCGTGGTGTGATATTCTCATTTCCTGGGTGAGGGAGAAAATTCTGTCTTTTGTAATGTGGAGAGATATGACTCCCCCCCCCCCCCTTTTTCCACCTATTTTGAGACGATGTTTTAATGTCAGCAACAGTAGGGAGGAAGCAGGAAAATTGTAAATTAAACTAGCTGCTGGGCAGAACCTCCCATTCGCAAAAATACGAGGGGAGACCAATTGTGAGAGATCGGCCACAGTTTACCATCTGCAGAAATGGGGGGATGATAGATTACTGGAAATGGAATTGTGCCAATGTGAAACTGATGGAGCTCTTCATTGAACATTGAACTCCATGGCTTATTCTTTCTTGTCTCCTCCTTTTGCACGAGCTGTTCTGGGTGCTCCACACTTTAGCATCTTTCTCACTCAACGTGGTTTTCAAATAACGGCCGAACCGTTAATTCGAGCTCTGGCTCTTAGAACGGTTGTAAGGATAACAAGGATAACTGTACCCCTTCCCTGCAGGTTTTGGAGGAGGCTGAGCAGATTTATGAGTAAACTAAACCCTGAGCCCAACCTCATCCATATTATGGGCTGCTATGTCCTGGGGAACCCCAATGGAGAGAAGGTACGCACCTTGAGGCCTGTCTGGGCTGTAGGCCTTGTGCATGTTCACATCTCCTTACTCGCTTCATCATGGAGGGGACAATTTTCTCTTAGGTGATACTTTCCTCAAGGGTACAACTGCCATTCCCTCCATGGTGGAAATCTTGCTATAAGTCCATGACTCAACCTTGTTACTGTGCTGTGCTGCACTCCCATTAAACTGCCCTCCCTCTCATATCCGTCACCGCTGCCATTAACCACATGGCACCACACCCCTGTCCAACATGCATGACTCTTTTCTAATGTGCATACAGACACGTTCAAATACATTCATGTTTATAAGCAAACACACACATTTTTGTAGACAGGTGTATTCACAAGCAACCTGAGTTCACTTATGATTAGCGTGACACAAAAACACATATGCACGCACACATATACAAAAGCACTTGCGTGTAGGATAGCTGTACTTTATTCATCCTCGTATTAAAACTGGGTAGTTTTTGTCGTTTTTGCATAGCCCGTCTTGCTCGGTATGAGAGATACAGACACACATGTATATGCAAGTGAGAGTAAGTTTCGGGGTCAGAGCACAGGATTAGCCAATGACCAGCGCTCCTGGAGTAGTTGGGGTTAAGGGCCCAGTCCTGATATGGTCATTCTGCCAGGCTTGGGATTTGAACCAGCGACATTCCAGACATTGGCATAGACCACTAAGCAACTGAAGTGCAGATTGTTAGTTTGTGTGTGCGTGCGGCAATCAAAATTCTAGTGTCTGTCTGTCCTACACTGAGTCAGCTCTTCCTCTCACGCTGTCCTCATCCTCAGTCTTTCTGTTATTTATAGGCTCTGCTGTGCGGTGAGCCCCCTGGCTTGGCTGCAGGCTGTCCCTGTGACCGCCACAGTGCGCAGTCATGCAGCCTCTAGCTCAGCTTCGATGCAGCAGTAGAGATCTGGCTATTATAGGGCTGCTGTCTGAAAAGATGCATGGTCTAGCTCTGGAAGGGGGGAGGGATAGCTTTAAGGCCCTCGAGTGAAGCAATTTTCCCTAAATTCATTTTAACTTCCACAGTCTCTTGGAGAAATCAGCCCATTCCTGATTCCACTATACTTATTAGATGTTGCTTAGATTCCCCTCACCCTCCATGCCCTGAAAAGCCTTTCCAAAGCTTTTGAGTATTCCAGCGGCTTCCCTAACTGATAATTATGGAGTTTGAGTTCCTCACCTGCAACCGGGTTCAATGTGGAACTGTGGCCTGTTCAAGTCCCAGTGAAGATATCCATTTTTTCTGTAGCCATCTGTGCGGTTACTATAGCTGGCATTTAGTTACCAAATGTGGCGGCGGGTTAGCCATTCCCAATGCACTAGTAGACCGTAGTCGCTGTCATGTAGCCTAGTTACCATGACTGTGACCAGTGTTATTCAGCTCATAAACCTCATTGCGTAAAACAACCTGTTTGTGTGGTTCTCCTTGTGTCAATACCTTTCTGGGACAGTGTCCAGTTCACTGTGACTCTGGCTGGATGAGTCGTTTTCAGACTAACGATAGATAACAAAGAAAACACTGGCATGGCTGGACCGTGTCGCCGATACAGCTAGTCCTAGTGGCGAAAGTGTTCTCTGGGGACTACGAAGTCAAGACAGTCGTGGGGCGTCAAGACAGACCGTTACCCAGAATTCCTAGAGTCTTGCCAATTCACTGTTAATTGCTGTGAACTGGAATTAACAGCAGAAACTAAGGGTGCTGTAGGAATTCCGTAGCTAAAACACTGACTTTCAAAGTCAGATCTGTACCATGGACTGAGGTCATTCTGCACCCAATGTCTCTGCACCGTACTGTTGGGGATTTTGAACAGTTATAAGTTCTGATAATGGTATAAACATGTCAAAGAGCTACAGGTAAAGCCCCAGCTGAATGCAGGTCCTGTGTTGTTTGCTGGTGTCATGAGGCATAAATACGAGATTCATTCCCATCCTCGTGGGTCTTTGGCGGGTAGCCAAAGTTCCACGTGGAGATGAAGTGCCGTGACAACAATACCTCTGCTGACTCGCCCTGCGTTACGAAGAACCGTGCCGTTTATTTATGGCCCCTCCAATAAGCCTGTCATCGTTATGGGGAGAGTTATCCCAGCCGCAAAAGGGGGTTGTTTGGGAACACAATGTGATTAATCAGGTACCGTTAACCTTATCATCTTTCAACAGCTGTTCCAGAAGCTGAAGAACCTAATGCGGCCATATTCTGTGAAGTTTGAGTCTCCCCTGGAGCTATCTGCTCAAGGTAAGGGGTCGTGCACAAACGCTCTCTCACGCTCAGATTTGGTCATACGTGCATCCTCGATCTCACACGTGTGGATCAAAATGCATCCACGCACACGCTTACATAATCATTCACGATCCTAGTCGTACGCGTAGCACTGGTGTCAGGCATACACACGCAAGCACACTGGTGCCCAAGTACACACAGGTACACAAACACACACAGCTAGTTTAGCCTGAAATGAATACCTCCCATCTCTTCTGCAGATGTATAGCTCCCAGACTGAAAGTGTAATCATTGCTGTTTGCCTCCCTCTTACTGGAATCCATGCATGGGATAAGAAAAAACAAAGTGTTGCAACGAGACACACGCCAGACATTTTAATCGAGCCTTCTTTACGGGAGTGACGGCAGCAGGAGGTACGGTGACGTGTGATGCTCAGTGCCTCATCCGTTGTCCCTCGTCCTCCCTCCAGGCAAGCAGATGATCGAGACGTACTTCGACTTCCGTCTCTTTCGCCTGTGGAAGACCCGTCAGCACTCCAAACTTCTCGATTACAATGATTTCTTGTGACCCCGCCCCCACCATCCTCCGGATTCATTGTCAGCTTTCCTAAACAAAACAATTTAAACATTCTGCGATTGGATATGTGGACGCGGTGCTTGGAAATCTTCTAGGTGGGGAACTGAAGATTTGAAGGGCAGGGCAGGCAAGGGAGGTGGGGGGGATAGGTGGGTGTGGAGCAGGAACATTTTAATCCCACCCATTCCCCCCCCCAAACCCTTTTCTGTGATGCGGTAGGTAAACCTTTCTCTCCTACACCCCCCAACCCAGGTGGATTCAGGTGGGTGGGTGGAGAGTATCGACTGAGAGAACAATGAAGGGTGATGAGCGGACACGGACGGGCGAGGAGATACTTTATTGCTTGTGTTTGCGTTGGTTCGCATCCCCCAGGGGTTTAAAGGCCATTTAAAATTCAGGTGTCAAAACAAGTTCATGAATATGGACTTCACATCTTTCTTTATATCTTACAAAAGAAGGAGATGCCAACAGAAAAACGTGTATATGTATATATGTAAAATACATAACATGAACATATAGCATATCAATAGTATAGAAATACTGTGTACATGACACACACATTTATTTTTATCTGTATGTCATGGTGGGTCTTAATATTTTTTACAACTCAGGTTTTAGCCATTAACTAACCTCTCTTTCCCTGCTTGGTCTCCTACCCAGGAAAATCTCACCATCGCTATTAAGTAGTATGAATGTCAGCTTGAGTTTTTAAAAAAAAAAAAAAAAAATGCACTTCCCATAATGAAAACGGACAAGGGCATGGGGGGTTGTGGGGTGGGTCACTATGAGCCTGAGGGTGTCTGTGTTACGGTTTCCTACCGTGAGCTGGAACAAGCTTCGTTCATCACTTGATTTGCTACTGTCCCATCATGGACCGGTGCATTATGGGATGCCTTATGAAGCTGGTCTTTATTTTCCATCTGCTTCTCATAGGTTTTTATGTAGCGCCATCTGTTGTTGGCTGGGCCTAACTCCTGATGCCCCTATTGGACTACATCTGGCCCCTGGTCCCTGATGAATCCTGCCCCCATCCCTAAAAGGCTCCATCCTGTTGTCTATAAATGATTTTCACATGGTGTCTCATGCAACGTTTTTTCAGTACAGTTGCAATAAAGTTACCATCATTGCTATTAATGTATTTAAGGCAATGCTTCCTTGGCCCTCGCAACAACTGTAGCCGTCAGTACAATTAATGCGGCAGTTAACGTATCCGAGTACCCGAGAGGGTCTGCATAGGGGTGAAAATGGGCGGGATGTCTTTTCGATGCACAAGGAGGAAGTTTGAGATTCATGCTTGTGCCTTAAGTACTCGCAGACAGCATTCTCTCACTTAATGTGTGGCTCACTGGAACGTGTCGAGTGTGCACAGACACACGTAGACGTTTGGGTGCACATGCTGGCGAGCTTTATGACATTTCAGCTGTGCTGAAACAGCAAAAAAACGGGTGAGACGACAACATCTCTCATTTTCCAAGTTCAGCCAGAGCCAAAAAAAAAAAAAAGATCCTTATCCTCTGTTTGGTTTTTTTTTTTTTTTTTTTTTTTTTTTTTTTTTTTACATAGGTGCTGTAGGATTTTCCTTCCAAAACGTGAATTATTGGACAGTGGAATCTAATGCTGTGTGGGCTTTCTGTTTGATTACAGAGCTTCGTCTGGGGTGCGCCTCTGATTTTGCTGGTTTTAACATTATCTTCAAGAGCACAGATGCTGGTGTGAAAAGGTCTAATCCCGTTGCATGCGCTGCCTTTTTCCACAGGCCGTGTTTCTGATCGTTTGTATCTTTCAGCATGAATATAAAAGTGTTTTCCAGGAGAAAGCCATCCACTGCTGTGTGTGTTAGGGAGCATCTTCGGTGATTGCTGATTGGCCGTCCGGTTTTGCTGTCAGGGAGTCGTTTCCCACCCGTTTACACTTCATTCGCTGGATGCCGGCAGCTGTAGCCGAAACTGTGAATGTCTCATGACCCTGTGTGTTTGCTGGAGATCCAGTGTCAGTGTGCATAGTGTCTTTTAACTGTTTTCACCATTGCTGTTTCTACTTAAGCTTTGTAATCCCAGAACTCTGTCATTACCCCAAGCCTCTTCTTTACCCACAACCTGCTGTTACACCCATGCCTGCCTAACCCTGCTGCACAGCTTCCAACCAGAGAGGAAGGAATGCCAACCATCCCAGTGCACGTGTCTCTAGAGCGCTGCCCCAGTGGTGACCTGTCACAGTGCTTGTACCCCTGGGAATACAAGAGAGAAGGGAATCCCTGTAACAGAGAAGTGTGCCAAAGTACGTGTGGGTAACCAGCCTTATCTTGGTAGCTGTTTCCAGCTTTGGTGCTGTTCCAAGTTCCATGTCAGAAGAATGCTTTTTGATTGGCAGCTAACAGCAACATCACTCATGTTGTTCCTAAGTGTGGTCTCCCTTTTTGTTCTGTCTTGACCCTTTTCCTGACAGTGGTACCCTTTAATTTTGGCATATCTCCAAAGGTCCAACCAGACCCAAAGCAGTGTAATCTTTGTTACAACAAAACGGTTCAAACTGAGAAGCGTGAAAATTCATTCTTTTTCAGCTTAACGCTGTTCCTTGTGATATCTTCCCTTAACAGATTATACCAGCAAAGCTGTGGTTAACCCTTAACCAAAAAAAACGTGACTGGTGATCACATGCCTTCCCACACTGTCTCAACTAGATGCTTTTAAAGAGCTGCCACTTGAGAATCTGTTAAAAGCACTAAATCTTGAGTAATGCCTGAGGGAGGGATTAAGCCTCTTAATAGCAAGGTTTCATCCAAGTTCATACAACTTTAACGTATTAATATTAAGTTCTCAAGGGACGTCTGAAAAATAGCCAGATCGCGTTCTCTCTCTTCCATAGTACGGCTTATGTTTTCACTTCATCCTTTCCTTATGTTTACCAAGTCGTTTCTCTGCTGATCCTGTGACCTTATCAAACAGAAAGCAAATGTTGTATTCCTTTTCTGTCCCGGAGGTCAAATCTAGTTGGTGTAGCAGTACCGATGAACTGGACGGTTAAGAAGCCGAGTGGTTCTGATCTCAGGAGGTCAACAGTTAAGTTTTCGTACAAATGTGAGACATTGTATGAGGTGTCGCTAAGAAACTCTGTATAGCAAAGACGTAACCATTGCACCTGGAAAGAAGCAGGACAGCTGTTGTGGAAATGAGATGTTGGTGTATGCGGCCTTAAGGACTGAAGGCAGCCAATGGTCTCGGAAATATGGCTTCATGTCCTGAAACTGAAGTATTTCCTGGGTCATCTTTAGGCAAGATTTGTGTGAAGCGAAACATTCAGCTTTTGCATACTGCATTTTAACTCCGAAGAAAGGATTTTTGTTGCTCCTGGTGCAACTTGGCAAATTGCCTTGAGCTCTGTGCAGGAAAGCTTTTTGGGTCCGTTGATGACGGTCAGTTGAGCAACACTGTTGTTTTCCATACTTTTACATCCCCTTGGATCGCATTTTGACATGGGAGGTGTGGTTGGGTGGGCCGGTATGTTCAACCAAATTCGACCAAATTTTGGAATACCTTGTTTTGAAATAACACTTTTTGTAGTGTGTAGACTACCATGAGGGCATAGAAGTAAGCTTTAAGGACGTCAAAATGCGAAAGGTTTACAGCAACCCTCCTTATAATACAAAAAAAAGTCCATATCATCAATGGTTACTGTTACGCTTCCCTTTGACATGACTGCTAGTCAACATGCGACAGCAGGTAATCATTTTAGTGCTAGTGTTGTCTTTGAGAGATTGACCCTTAAAGTACAATCTTGTCGCTTCGTGTATTCCCAGTGTGCTGTGTACTACGCTGCTGGCACAGACCGATGTTCATTGTTTTAAAAAAAAAATTTATTTTTTTTTTTCCAATAAAATGTACCCAATTTTAACCAAGCTCGCGTCCGTCTACTTTGTGCTGCTCAAGGGGCTGACTAATGTTCTCCGATGATTATCACCTTTTTTTGTGTGTGTGTGTGTGTACAGCTGCCTGTGTAAATGCTTAAAACAATAACGTGTAATGCTCGGTAAAACCTTTACCTCCCGTACCGCTGGAGAACCTTTTAAGACGGTCGTGGTAAGACTCGGTGTCGATACACAACAGTCGCGCATCAGAAAGTAGCTGCGTTTGAAGGTTGAGTGATGACTGATTTTCCTTGATTATCAGACATCTCAAATCCTTTAGTTAGCAACTCAGTGCTCTGTAGGCTCAGCAGGGTAGTAAAGAAAAGATGCATCACAGAACTATTACATGACTAGCATGATCATGTTTACACAACTGCATCATTTTAGAGCTTCCATTTATTGCTACTGCACTCAAAAAACATGGAGTGTTCAAAGCTCCCGGTAGATGTGCTGAGATGCTTTTTTTCCACGGTGATGTCTGCCGTACGCCATTGGTGCTTATCTTCCTTAATTAAATTGTGAATGTTTAGGTTCCTGAAGACTGGCATTAGAAACTGGTGCAATCTGGCAGTTATTTCACTGCTCCAGGCTAATAGACTCCATGTTTAGCTTTGGAGGGGTCATTGTTGTGATGTTTTGATGTTTGCCTAGAGCGACGTGAAATGACTGTGGATAGTACGTGGTTTAAACTGGAGCGCAGTCGCAACTGCTCACTCCTGCTATGTCTCGCGGTCGCCTGTCCGGAGGCCGCCGTATCTTTCAGGCTATCACATGCGGTGGGGCGCAGGCCACGGCGCTAGCTGTCTGCGGCAGAGCCGCAGGTCCGAAGAGTGATGACACTTGCTTTCCTGCTCGCGGGGGCTCAGGCCTGCCTATTGCTGAATATCCCGTGCTGACTGATAATCTTTTCCGTTTCTGTACTGTGACCTTCGGATAATACGCCGCGTGCACCCGTCACTCTACATTTTCTGCACCCCCCCCCCATCCTCCCATTCAACCTCGCAGCCGTGAGCACAAACCTTCCCTCCTATTCCTGCTCTCATATAAATGTTAAATCTAACACGTCACGGAGGATGAGAATGCGAGGGAGCAGGCGTCATAGTTTACCGAGGCTACGCTAAAAACTGCATGAAGCCACAACGCAAGTCCCTATAAATCATTAGTGTGTGCTATGCTAACTGCTGTGTGAGAAATTGATACGTACAATACAAATAAACTGTGATGAAATTATTTAAATCACATGCACTGACATTAGTCACTAACAAATTAAACAGAATGAATACATAGCATGGGCTTCGCTACTATGGGTTAGCAAAATGCATTCAAGACACAAATCTAAGTCAAGCTCTCCCAGTCCTTAATTGCAAATGGCCATGACACAGAATTACATTAAATATTCATATGTTTTGTGTTTTAATTAGTACTGGGTATTTTTGGAGGGACAATTAAAGACCCTCTGAACAGATACTCATTAAAAATAATGAGTCAGAGAACTTCATTAGAAATATATTCATATACAAGCCCATTACAACCAAGATGCAGGTCTCAAAGCCGATGGAAAAACTGGACATTTCATGCACTTGTTGCCGTGCCTGAGGTAGCTGTCATCATGCTACGGGTCATGGCAGAGTCACTCCCCATTGTTTTTATTTAACACCTTGTACAAAGGATCACCATGGTTACGAGAGGAGAAAACACATGGCAGTTAGTGTCAGAGGCTGCCCTAAAAATGTCCGATCCTATCAGCAAGATGAATCATTTTCTTTTTTTTTTTTTAAACAGGTACTGGGTAAGCGTTAAAACGAAGACACGCAGTATTGCAAAAAACAAATATGGAAAAATACAATGCAAGGCTTTATGGCAAACAAACAGGAAGAACCCCTTGGGAGCTTGAAAATGATGAGGTTTTCCCTGAGGAGTGATTGATGTTTGGCTCTCATTCTTCACAGACATGATGAGGACGTTGCAGCTCCCCCCCTCCCGCTTTAGACTACTGTGTTCCTCAGATGATGGTGATCGGCACAAAAGCCTATGATATTCTGCAAACCGTAGCTCATATAGACTACCCTCGACAGGCCGTTAAAAAGTTCACTCTAACTTAATTGCAACCGAATGTCTTGCTTTTTGCCCATGCCTGTTCCGAGATAATAAAAAAAGTATCATGACACGTTCAAAAAATGAAAGGGCGTACGACTTGGAGTTAGGGTGTTTCTGGGGACCAGCAAGATCAGGAAATAACATTCTTGGGCCACCTGTAATTAATTGGTAATTCTACAAAGTAAGTTTGTCGTGTGTGGGAGAGCAATCAGCAATAACGGTCTGGATCTTGAGCGTTTCCGAGACGACGGTCTTGGTCAGAGAGCAAAGCTGCAGCTTGGACAGTCAACAAGCCTGTTTTGTCCCCAGGGTGCCGATAACATTTCCCCCTTCCAGCTTTTAAATCCCCACACTCTGTGGATCTGTTTTTTGATTTTATTTTTACAAGAGACATTTGTATCTCTCTGCTTTGAACATTTTGAGCACAACAAGTTTGCATTTAGAGAAAACCTTGGCTACTGCTTCACCTGATAATGGCAAGGATCAATGAGTAATACCTACAATAATAACTCATTTATTATTCAAAAACGAGTACAGAATACAGGCTCAGTCTTTACTTCCTTGTTGCAGAGCTGACATTAAAGCCTGAGAGTTGGTAACACTTCTGGTAGTGCTGTACACAACCGCAAAATAAAAGATTCCCAAAAGACACCAACTTTCTGTGTGAATGACCAAACAGCAAATTTTCCTCTTTAAAACCAATAAAAAGAATATCTTTGTTTGGTACGTGTGGTGTACCGCTGTTCGTTTCACAACTGTTATCCGAGTTCAGTCCTCGTCCTGAGTCACACCAATGGCTGCAACTGATGCCCAATTGGCTGCGAGAGCAGATGGTGTCTTGCCACCTCATTTTCTTTAAGTGCTGCACTGGCACACTAAACGCAGCCCCACGTCTTCATGTGCCAGGGCACGCACACGGAGCAAAACTACAAGTTATAAGAATGTAAAACAGGAACAATCTTACAATCCCGGTTCAAGCAGTACAGCCACCCTCCATTAGCGCTAATTTAATAGAGAGTTATGCTAAGCCTGGAGTTCATTTCGAGGAGGAACAAAGCAGGGGGATGTTCTTGACTGGATGTTAGTCTATCAGAAGGTGAACACACACGGATAATCCAGAGACGACAGGTCACAGAATCGCCCGATTCTTGACTGAGGGAGGAAAGTTGTGAAAACACAGGGAAAACATGCAAAGCACGCATATACAGTGCGAGGGCTGGAATCGAATCCATGACACTCTAACTATGAGGCTCCAGAAAAGACTTTTGAATCACTTCAGTAAAACCCACATGCCAGATGTTTCCTAAAAACAAGTCACTGCTGGGTAATAGCAAAAAAAGACGATCTGGACTTGTTTGGCATCTCAAATGTGTGAAATTCTTCTTGGATCTACATTTTTCGAGGTAAAAATCTTTCATCTTGCTAGCCCGGTTTCTCCTTCCTCTTCCTCTCTCCATCGCACATCTGAATGCAGATTAGGCTGAAGTCAGGCGTGGCAAGATCAGGCACCTTGGATGTACGTTAAGATGGGATCAGAGGGATGCACAGGATAGGCGCACGGCGACGGTCCGAAGTTCGAATATCACGCAGCGCCGCCGACCCGCTGCTGCCTGTCACACGACTGCGGCTGTGGCGCGGCGGCACCCAAAACTTTTGTGTGACATTTCCTCGAGTGGCGTTCCACATTTAACGAATCATTCATGCACAGATGGGCCTTTGTTAAAACTTCGGAAGTTCTCCCCGCGAACAGACTCCTAGTTCCGCTTCCTGTATGGGGGGTGATTCCTGTCATTACTAAGATGCACATTCGGAAGGAAGACGTGCACGCGGAACATTCACATTCACATTCGGCATGAAGGTATGAAGATCCGCTTTCGGAAGGTTCGGATTTGTATACCGGGTTGCTATGGATACTGAAGGCAGCCCAAA
>JAACJT020000095.1:5002015-5015489 GCA_009936485.2 Gymnarchus niloticus | reverse complement strand
CAGGAATCACCCCCCATATCCTGAGCTATTTCTGTGCCCTTTCATTAGCTGCAGTGGTGCCCCGCCTTCCCCGTGTTTTTATCGGACCTAAAATTACAAGATGATGACATAACAGGGAAAAGGGCTTTTTTTCTACGGTACCTCGACCAGAGGGAGGGCTGCACTTGTCTCTCTCGAGATGAAGAATAATGATGAAGAATATTGTGAAATCAGCATTTTTGCTGAGGATCAGGCTGCACTATGTCACTGCTCTGACCCAAGAAGCACAAATTCATTTTAAATCTGAAATCAAATTATTCTAATTAATGCCTCTGATGACGTAAAGTTGCGTTGATGAATGCTACTAAGTAGGGCGACGGGACATTTACCAGTTCTCCAGGATGCTTGTGTCTCCAGGCAGTCGCAGAAGACGACTGCGCCACAGCCGTTTCAGCGGCAGAAATGGATTTCAGACAAAGAGACAAGCAAATGGCTGTCAGGACCCCGAGGCTGATAGGTCTAATTGTAATGCGGAACAACGAACTCCCCTAACCCAATCACACAGATATTTACTTGAGCTCATGCTGGGGGCAAACCAATCTGCTTTCAGGTTTCAGGGAAATTTCAATGCCAGTGGCTCTGCTTGTGATAGATTTCCGGGATGTTAAAGGTCCTTTCCCAGCTGAACGAGACCTGCCACTTGCACTGTTTTTTAACTTTTTGTTCTCACAGTGTACTCAACCCTATTGGATCATCAGTTCCTTAGCAACCACTAATGTGAACTGATGATTATATAAAGGCACCATGTGTAGTATATACCTGCCCTTTTCTCATAAGGCCCAAAACTTGCAAATATTACTTGTCTCACTGTCATTTAACCATTTTCACAAACCTAAAGATTTATACTTCTTTAGCTTTGAATTATGGATGGTTTATACAAGTAATGCTTTCCTGGCTGTCACCACTGATGGATGGCTGATATTATGGATCACAAAGCTTTATTCTGTACATCATGCCATCAGGTTTTGATTACTTTTCCTGATCCATTATGTTCCCTTCTTTCACAAAAGGAGATTATTCCTCTTACACAATATTTACAGTTCCTTTTTGGTTTTTAATGGGTCCTCCCTCAGTAAATCACAGAGTGCAGTATAACCTTACCAGCTTTGTTGTAATCACTGCAAGATGTACAATGTAAGATACAAGCTAGGAACTTTGTTCTAAGGTAGTAAATAGGTAAAGTTGTGGGCTTGAGGTCTGATTGCTCAGATCTTTTTCGTTGTGACATGTCTATCACACAGATGAGGTTGCTGTAGATACTTTTAAAGAAAATGAAATTATGCTCTTTACACATGCAGCTACAATTAACAGTCTATATATAATATATGGTGAGTCTAAACTAAATGACACTATAATTACATAATATCCAGCAGTCAAGTAGGCAATAGTTCTTTTCATTTCCAGAATTATTTTTCAGACCCCTGTCTTTGTGCTGGGAGATCACTGCTGACGACACCAAGCCGTCGTGGGTCAACACCCGCGATAGTCTCTTCGGTGTGATTTCCCCTTGGGATCAATAAAGGCTGTCTGTCTGTCTGTCTGTCTATCCATCTAACATTGCCATGGTGACTCCCAGCCCCGCGCACGATGACCGCCATGAGCGCCGGACAGGTGGCAGCGCGCTACACCATGGACAGCAGCCACCTGTCCACGGTCCAGGGCCGATGTTTCAGACAGACGGGCCACACGCGGTGATGGAACGCCGCCCTCACTGGGACTGGAGATGGCGGATCACAGCACCTGATCGCCATTCCGTGGTCCAGGGTTTGACTGATCACTTTGGGTCCACTTTTTGAAAGGCCTCATGATGTGAGCCTTTGACTGCCTTTCATTAAAATCCTCCCCTTTCCATCTTTCAACTGCCTCATCTCACCTGCCTGCCTTATGGAGAGTAAAATCTGTGGCAAGCAAAAAGGCAGAAAGAGCAAGAGGAAGGGAAAAGAGGTGCAGAAGCGGAGTGTTTTCAGAAGCCCTCACTTCCAAACATCTTACTCAGACGGTTTCGTCTCGTTCCCCTTGGCACGTCAGGTGTCCTTCTCTCATCAGCACCCTTTCCTCACACACAGCATTTATTTATATGCTGACTCTGACACTTGGGCACTTGGGATGACGCATTTTGTTGAGGTTAACACAGTGGCGTGGGCCACTGGGACCAACCCCATTAAAAAAAGTTGTCTCAGAAACCATTTCTGTAGTATGACTTAGAGTAACTTAGTAACACAGCTTCAACAACGCTGCCCGCCTCACTTTCCCAGGCAGACTGGATGATGGTAATTGGGTGACATGTAGACATTGCTGTGCCTTTTAACAGATTAACACAGCCTACTAGTCATAAAATTCAGAACTGGTGGGGGATTATCACTCAGCTGCTGCTTATCAACTGGTTTAACCTACTACTCATTAGTTACTCTGAGCTCCAAGTTATTTATTCCAGGCAGCAGTGGAGTTGCCAAGATAACTTATTTGTTAACATCTCCCCCAAATGTACTGTTGTAAGAACGGTACAGCACTGTAACCCCACCGATGCTAAAATGATCAATCTTAACTTCAACTCAGTATTCATAGCCCAATGTGCTTTGACAGGTCACTGTGAAATTCACATACGTTACCAGGCATACCCATTCCAAATAATTAAACCAGCGTCATGGACCAGCTCACAGAAACCAGCATGTAAGCAGCCAAGATGACTGTTATGTAAATAAAACAATAAAATATAACCGCATCCAGCTTTTGTTTTTCATTACTCCATGCTACAAGTGTATGCATTTTAATTTACCTGGCAATTTTCACACTCAATAACAGGGAAAAAAAGAACAAATACACTTTGAGAAAACTGATTGCATTAAGAATGATGCATTAATATGAATTATTTACAAGACTTGCCCTCCAGCCCATTTCCACATCTTCATTTCTCATCTCCATTAGCCATTGCTGAAGGCAGTAATGGACAGTACACAGTGCATCACATATTGCCAGTTCTACAATCCCCTTCTCCATGTACCTGGACGTACTACTAGATTTCAGCTCCAGATGTTCACTTGCAAGTGTTAAATCTTTAATTACCCTCCTTAATTGCATTGATTTCCCAGCTGACCAGCTTGTTGCCTCCTGAACAACCAAACCTGCTCTTCAATCCTGATCACCTAACTGTTATACAACACCCTTGTTTTCCATTGTACTAATGAATTTGTCCTGCCCGGTGCTGGTCAGAGAAGGTTGGGCTTCCCCCTTGAGTCTGGTCCCTCCAAGGTTTTTTCCTCCTGAGGGAGTTTTTCCTCTCCACTGTCATCTTTGGCTTATTCTTCGGGGACCCTGGACCCAGGACTATGTAAAGCACTTTGTGACAGTGCTTCTTGTTAAAGGTGCTATATATATAAAATTGAATTGACCTGATTTCCTTAATCGCTACCACTAAATTTCCCTCCTGTTAAGGCATCAGCAGAGCTGTGGGCTGGCCAAGGATTGAATTACAGGAGGTCTCTGCTTTGCCAAAATATTAACACCAAATGTTCAGAGATGTGCATAGACCTTTCTGGAAACAAAATTTTAAAAAAGTGTCTTGGCTTCACAAGGCAGAGAAGCTTTTACTTGATTTGCAAGCTTCCCTGGACTTCTGGGTCAGGATGATATGTTGGCTTTGGTCACCTCCCCTAGTCCTCAGATGGTGCAAAGTGTCACACTTCAAACAAGAAGCGATACAAGTACAAGCTCGCCCAAGTCGATCGGCTAGGCCATCGACCCAAGCTCCACTTGACCTTTTGGATAATGTCAGCTCACAGTGGACGTCAGTGGACATCAGGATTGCAGACGCAGAGCCTGATAGAGGTCAGACTGATTAGAGCCATATCAGACAGGCTTAACGTACTCTACCACTGTACTCTACAAGGACGTGAAAACTGTCTGACGTCCTAGGATCACAGCCAACCAGCAGCTCAGCGTAAAGAATATGTTAAATAACATTTCTAATTTAAATTCTTTCCACTGAGGATTCTGCCCTAACTAGTGCAGTTAGTACTTGCTTTCCCAGTTTCCTTTTCAAATGCAAAAGCCTGCGCTTTAACTGGGTTTAACAATAAGCAGTACAACCATTATTGAATGCATCTTCCCCCTCATGCCTGCCAATGTTAAATTGCAGCAGGGTGATATAAGAGGCAGCACGCCATGAAGAACATTATGTATGCTTTATGAATGCTGGAGCGATGGACACACAGCCTTCGCACATATCGATTGGCTGTAAAAGGCTGGAAGGGTCGAGTGAATGAGACTCACTCTGCATGCCATAGCTAGTATTCCAGATGAAATGGCTTAAATGGAAATGGCTTTCCGTGCCCAGTTACCACGCTGTGCCTTCCAGAAAACCAGCCACCATGAGAGAGGTGCCTCTTAGACCGGAGTTTTTTTGGTACAGGGCTTTTTATGAAGGATTACTGCATCAGCTTTCAGCCGCAAGTCCCTTCCTTTATCAGCGAGCTGGAAAATAAGAACAAGTTAAAGTTCGGAACATCGAAAGCAGGGCCGTCGGCATCTGTGCTATTAATCATACCCATAATTTCAAATAATTCAGATAACGGAAACTCCAGAGAGAAAAGGAGAAGCGCTGCTTGCCGATTTCAGAAGTCCCTTTTGGAAAAAACATACCTTCAACCACCCGTTAAATTTTCGGATTTCAAAGGTTACACGTTACGTATAACTTTGCCCTGCACCAGTCCAAAACTATGGGATTCGGCACACTGGCATCTCTAAATCGGCTGTAGTGTGCAGTTGTACGCATGTGTGCGCTGCGACGGCTTGGCATCCCATCCAGGGTGGCCACTGACTCATGGCCTCTGCTGCCTGGGCCAAACTCCAGATCCCCACATGACACTGACCAGGATAAGTGGCTAGGAGAGGGATGGTATTTAAGTGTCCACAAGAATCTAAAGGATTAGACATGACAAAGGCCGGTACCCACAGAGACCCGGTGGTGTGCTGGGCTTCGTTTGGCTGTTCTGATGAGTCACCAGCACACGAACCACAGGTGTAGCTTGGGGCTGCAGACACCGACGAGGCCACACACTGGCCGACGGAGGGATTCTTATTGTAGCTGTCCATAAGCCGCCAAATGCTAACTGCCGAAAGTGTGGGCGGAGGGCGAGCCAGACCGGATGTGGAGGGTCCACAGGAGAGAAGCGAAAAGCTGGCCAGATTTACTTAGTCTGATGCCACAATAAGCCCGAGGGGCGTCAGCGATGGAGTGTCAAACGGCATGTGGATCATGAGGACCATCTACAGTAAATCACGTGGGGGCCATTTGACAAAGGGGAAGATACAAGCAGCATGCATGTGCCATACAGTACAGCACGACTATCCCTATATAAAAGTCCATAGGAGTCAGACACACGGGGTTCGAGACCAGGCCTTACAGACTTCTGAGAAAAGGCTGTAATGAAATGCCACGATGTCAGCTTCTCCACATTTCTTCTTGGTTTCTGTTACCTTCCCCGATTCTTTCCCTCTGTCTCTCTCTCACACACACATACACACACACAGAGCTATGGAGCAGCCAAAGTCTTGCAGCACGTATTCCATCTGATGACGCTGTATTAAAAACCAGTGAAGTCCAGGACAATGCCCCCCCCGGCTTCTCATCTTCTCTCTTTACACCACTGGAGATTGCAGACTCCTCCCATCTTACCCTTTTTATCCTCCTCCAACTGCCTCACGTCCTCCCTGAAATAAAACACGCTGGTTCTAAACACCTGCCTTTTTTTTGACCTTTACATACCTTTGAATAACTAGGTAGTTTAGCCAATCACCTTTTAATAACCCCACCATGAATATGAGACCCAAACCACATTACACCCCCCCCCCAGTAGTCAGGTCAGCACCCATCTGCCCCACAATCCACACTTTACGATATTTCAGCGCAGTAAAAGCACTGACTTCCAGCTTTGTTCCCCCTTCCAGCCCACCCCTACTCAGTTGACAGACTCGTCTGGAATAAGAATTTGGTGATGTGATTTTTGTTCGGAGCGGATATTTATTATTTAGGGACCTCACAGTCCAGAAAAACTGAAAAATGGGATAAGGATTAGTAACAAATAAAATTTTTGGGCCAATTTAAGTATTTTTGTATAAAAAAACATGTTCATCCCCATGAAGAAAGCAAAGCATTCTCTCTCCCTCAGACGTGCAATAACAGTCAGCTACAAATTGGTGCCAGAACTGAGCATGCACATACTAAGCCTATTTATCACCTTACCCCCTTTCCTCCTTCTGTGGTGTGGATTGAAAAATATGGCCCCTGTATATCTCATCCTGCGTGTTTCTTCACCCTGCTCGTGTCAGCGTGATTTACTGCATTAAATTCTACTCACGCGAAGTTATTAAATTTTCAAAGGAGCAGGACGGACCTCAGTCTTGTTTTTCTTAACATTTAAGCTGGTGGCTTGCCACATTCTTTTTTTTTTTTTTGCTCTTTCCTCCCGTTTATTTATGTTACCTAATTCCCAAGTGTCCCTTGCCCACTATGTGAGTCTACCCGCCTTCCCAATGGTTGAAAATTCTGCTCGGATGGCGTTACGTATTCGTATTATTTCCTCCTCTGCAGCCGGTTACACCTCTAGTTGCAATTTGAGACTCCGTCGCAATGCACTTACTCCTCGGTGAATTCTCTATCGCGACGTATTTTATCGGATACCAGCCCATTCGCTACGTCTGTCTCAAACGGTAAAGCCGTTAACGGCAAAACGCGTTTCGGTCTGCCCCGATGAGCGTTCAGCGTGCTCCCGGGACAGGCTCAAAGACGCCTTCGGAAATTAAATCCAAGGCCTGCTATGCCGCTTGTTGACTGTGACTGGAGTAATCAGGTTTAGAACACAGGATGGCACTCGCTGTGGTATACCAGGGAAAGCTAACTATAATTGTACTTGTAATGTGTTATTCTTTGTAACGTTTCTTATACATTTCCACCTACAGCCTTAGTGTACTACCCCCCCGTGTTGTCAGATTTCTACCGAATGTTCAAAAACTCACAAGTTTTTATCTGTCCGTTCTTCCTCTTTTCACCCTTGACATTGTTGGCTGCCCCAACAAGTAGAGGCACTGACAGCATGAAGCTAAGTTACTTCACTTGATTAAACAAGTAGCAATCGATCAAATTATCCCAAACTAACCGAACAGCGTGGGCACTAAATGAGACTCCGAAACCCAACAGCCGGCATTGATTGCTTAGTTCGGGAAAAAAATCATCTGTCCCATCACTATACAGCGGTAGGCTATGCTATACATCCATATTTTCTGCCATCCTTTATTGCTGCCAGAGACACAATGTGGTTTTGGCTCAGCTCCTCAGTTAAACTGCGTCACACAAAGCTACCACAAAACCCCTGTAACTTGCCTGGTCCCAGGGGCATTGATTTGGCTTCAAATGGCCTTTGTTAATAATAGAGCCGTAAATCCACAGTCACAATAAGTAACACGAAAATGCAGCAGATGAAATGCCATTTACACTCATAAAAGAAACCATGGCGATTCCTAGAATACAAATTATGGAAGCACAGGGTGACCCAAGATGAAGCACTTCGACTAGCAAGATCAACCTTCAATTCAATGACTATTTTTAGAAATAACTCCCTGAGAATTCACTGAAGTCTGGTAACATCTAGTATGATTTAATACACCTTCGGTGGTTATAGGTGGAAGGGGTGCATCATCATCCAAGGACTGGGGGCGTATAACTCTGAGGCGACCCTTGCTGCTCAGTGCGGAGAGAAGGTTTATAGACGGGAAAACAGCTAGCATTAAAAACATAGGGAGTCACCAGCCGTTGCACATAACAATGAGACAGGAAAACACTCGCATGCACAAAGCACATTGGCTTGGTGTTACACCAGGACAGACTGAACCCCCGTATTCTTTAACCCCCTCTAATGGCGAAGTCTGAATGAATTAGCCATTTGCCGGATGCCCACATGACATCTCCTTCCCACTGAGTACAGCACTAGAACCTGCAACCCCTGGTGCTCTGCTGATCATGAACGGCCCTCCACGGTACGGAGAACTTGTTATTAGGCGGGGTCGCCACTGCGCTAAATTATCCGTAATCTGCAGTTTCATAACGGCACTTAAGTCAGTATCATTTTCAGTTAGGTTATTGATTTGTGTGAAATTCAGCACATGAAATATAGAGATTTATTATCAATAATAATAATAACAATAATAATTACAATACTACTACTACGACTACTACTACTACTAATAATAATAAATACATGAATTATTTCATTCAGACCTATGCCGTTGTTTCATTCTCTAAATGAAAATGAATTTGAAGGCATATAATGAATTATAAATGGTGTTCATTTTTATGTCTTGGCAAACAAGTTTGTAATACAAATGTCAGTAATGTATACCACAGCAATACTACAACACATTTCTCCACAGCAACCAAATTTTCATTTGGTTGAAACCAGATACCAAGTATTAAATAGTTTTTCGTGTACGCAACAAAATACATTACATAACCTGTAAACAGCAACGCACAAAAACCCTGCTGTAGACTATAGCGCCAATATAAGATAAAACTGATTTTTAGGTGTCCCTAAATGTTTAGTTAAAAAAAATTACCACTAGGAGGCAGTAATGCGGAACATTCTGCAGGAGACCCATGGTGAAGATTAGGGGACAGTTTCTCAACAGATCGACGTACGGCAAGAGACTGAACAAGCTCATCCTGAACTAGTACGGTAAAAAAAAAAATAAAAAATTCACAGAATGTGCAACATGTAAAACTTTAGGAGACCAAGTAGACCAAGATATTTATTAGTTGGGCTATGATCGTCAAAGTCATCTTGTCCTGCCAACACGTTTTCAACAAAAGGACACTTAAGAAAACGCGATCGAGACGTATTCAATGGACAATATTGCTTTACAGCAAGAAGCCCTTCATATGAAGTTAATATTGCTGCAGTTTAAAGCACAGACTGACAAAAAAAAAAAAAAAAAAAAAAAAAACTTCATACGGTGGATCTTGACATTGAAAAAGAAGTATCAAAATATAGGATTTGCACAGTACATACACAGGGTGAATTTTTTTCCCCAGATAACAAAAGTGTCGTCTCTCTGTTTACAGTGCCTGTACTGCTAATTCCTTTTGGTACACAGAGAAACATTTGTTGGCGAACAAAATTACCATTATTATTTTATGTGGAATTTTCCCTTAAGGGATAAATAAAATGTCTATTCCTCACACCCCCCAAAAAGTGCCATACAGTCAGCACTTCACATACAAACTTAGGACCCCCAAAGGAGACAGAAATGAGCTTTTAAACTGCTGTTTGGCTAAAACAAACCCTTCCCTTTATTATATCAGTTCAAAAGCCCATTTCGGTCCATGTAGCATTTTTGCAGATTAATTTGCATTTCCCCTTAAACATTCCTGTTCTTAAAATACAAATAAAAGAAGGTAAAACAAATATTTATTTTCATGCTCTTAATATTTGCATTTTCATTTGTCAAATTTTAGAGACTTTCCAGTGATAAGTATTTTATATATGAAAGTTTTATACTAGAGCGTTACATAATCTACTCGTGAAGAAGTTTAACGCTGACGTGAATGTTTGGAGTTCTGGCTTCCGAATAAGCTATGCTGGGAACAAACATCCTCCTTGACCCAGATTTTCAAAGCGCACAACAAAACACCTGAGAATCGTTTTGGCCCTCCGACCGAGGACTGTTTCATCGGCGAACTTTGGCGCCCTCTCTGGTAAGATTGTGGCAACAACAGCCACCATGACCTCAGGGGAAAAACAAACGGAACCCCACTTACGTAAGTATAAAAGACTGGTTATAATGAACATGGGAAAAAAGCACCACATGAGGGAAAAACTTTTTTTTTTTTAATAAGAAAAACATTTTTCCACAAGGCATGGGGGGTATCAAAACACTAAAAAAAAGACGCAGAGCACAACCACACACTAGTGCAGGAAAAGCCAAGGAGCTAACCCACTCCCATTATCATTACAACTATTATTAGCTAATAATTCTGAACAAGGATTATGGGGGATCCTTCCTCCATTGTTAAGAGGGAGTAGTGTTGCTCAGAGACATAACAAGCAAAGCATTTCTTTGTTCTCTTGTGTCAAAATGGAATTTTGGAGGTGGGGGGGACAGCACCCCCCACCCTCCCATAAAAGACTGGTCCTAAGAAGCCACCCCCTTGTCCAAATTACACAGGCCCAGTGAACACAATGTGACTTATCCCAGAAGAGCTGAGGCGACAGAACACAAATGGGAGCAATGCAATGCGAATGCAAGGGGTGCCAAGTGGGCCGGTTAGCCAGGTCATTGGTAGGTAACAGCCAGGAGATAGCAAGAGATCATCAAAGATCTCTCTGCTGCTTTCATTTTGTTTAAAGACACACATGCACACACACACTATACTGCAAAAAATAACTTATGCAGAGTTCAAATATCAGAAGCCAAAGGCAAAACACATAAGGCCAGTTTTGCATTAAAATAAAAATTTTACATTTAAGATCTTTCCAGTGTGACATGTGGATATAAATGTAGTAAATGTCACAATAAGGCAGATAGGAATCAGTGGAAAAGAGCTGTACATTAAAGATATACAAGGTAGGGGAAAAAAGCTGTTGAGCAGAACCAATACTATATCCAGGAACATGGATTTTGAGATTTCATTTCAGATTGAAGAAGTGGATTAAGATTCTACCTGTAAGCAGGTAGAATGTCCTTGTTGCTTTGTGTTGAGCATATCAATGTGCAAAGAGAGAAACTTCTACAGATGTGTGGAGTGACACAAGGCAGTGAAATGTGCCTCACATGCAAAATTTCCTGGTCCTAAGGCATCTGGGCTCTATCCCTCAGTGTCACCTGACTACAAAGTGCAGGGGGGCACTATTTTCAGATACACCACTCAGGGAGCCTCTTTAAAGTCATGTGACTCTGCAGTGACCAGAGTCTCTCAGGTAAAAACCTTAATGACAGCCAATTTAAACAAGCTTTGGATCCTTTTCAAGAATGACTGATTGTTTTTCTCCCTACATGGAATATTTTTTGACCATTTTAAAAAATCATTTTCTATACCCGTAGATGCATATGCCTAACATATGACAATCGACTGTCATACCTACGCAGTGCGATGCTACTGCCTGTTGGGGGCGTACAGGCACACTGGTATCCAGATCTTTACACACTTATGATCGACTGGATCATAAAGTCAACATGGGGTTATTCCTTATAAGGTAATTATTCTTTAATGTCTAAGTTAAAAGAACAAAGGAGGAAGCAGAAAAAAAGGTTCCACCATGAGAACTGCCTGGAGGAGTCACAGTCTTTACTCTATCCACTGTAATGAGGTCAGCTTTCGGGGTCCAGGACACCTTTGACTGCCTGCTATGGAAGGATCCACTCAGGCTCCTGAGAAGTCAAAGAGAAATGGGAAAGAACGTCTCAGGCCTTCTGCTGTCCACTTACGGACTTCATTTTCTCTCTAGATGCATGTTCCGGGGGTCAGAGAAAAACCGCATTTTGTGACCCAAACTGTCCCATCTTCAGAGCCCTGTGCCCCACTTGTCTCTAAGTTTAGATTCTTGCAGCCCACAGCACCCAGTTTTCCTCTCCTGTGAAGAGGCAACAGTTGGTGAGGTTTGGGGGATCTGCAGACCTCCCTTTCCCCTGCATCCCTCCCATCATCCAGTGGTTCGCTCAGAGTCAGGAGGTCCCAAAGCTTCTGCAGTGTCCTCCAACTTCTCCAGCAGCTCCGTGAAGGAAGGTCTCTGGAAAGCCTCCATCTGGCCCAGAAAGACAAGAATGTTAGTGAGAGAAATCAGAGATGAATGGCCAGATTTGGGAAAGCTAATACGAAGGCCATATATGCAAAAATAACTGTTCAGTACAACAAAATTAAGGAACAGGTCAGTCCTGAAGGTCACCCTACAGAATTAAACATGCCACTGTAATCTGGCAGCTAATGATCACAGTATTTTCATAAAAGACACATTTGTATAAAGCGGAATATGCATTAAGAAACTGCATTAAACAAACTGACAAAAACATATACATGGAAAGCTATTCTGTTAACATTTTTTCCATGTTTGTAAAAAAGTTAAAATATTTGCAAAAATAAACAAATCAGTCCCCTAGAAACACTGTCATCAGTATTACAAAATGTGGCAATATTAGTGGCCTGCAAAAACGAGCACTTTTACACTGTGTTGAAATAAATAACCTTCAATAATAATAATAATAATAATAATAATAACACATTCCTGAGGCTCTCTCAGGAGGGCCCGGCACACTTACCAAGCAGCACCAATTCGCCAGGTGCAGCAGGCACTGTGGACAGTCCTGGACCTTCCGCTGGAAAGCTGCCACATCCAGACCGTAATCCTGATGGACACAAGCAGACCGTTTAAATCAGCGGGAATCTCGTTGGGGGAGAGCCGCCAGTATGGTTGGTCATATGAATTACAGCAGGCGTGGAGATAAGCTCCTCCCCCACTGCATCGTAGACCAAAACGATGCCAGTTCACCTGGGCAAAAGGGCTAGGGGGTGTCAAATCTGGCACGCAGTCACCCGGCATCCAATGTCACCGTACAACAAGGGGCCCATGACGTCAATCCCCCCCCCCCCCCCACAAATGATTGAACATACTCAACCCCAGTCATAAACATCCCAAACAGCCAAAGTTCTGACACCCCATATAGCAAGTCAACATACTAATATATCAAACAAATTGTGTTCATTTTAAGAGCACTATCAATTACAACACAGAGTATTGTTTTTCCTCTTGTAAATTCTAGTAGAGAAAAGCAATTCCATTGCTTATTTGTCTAATGGCCCTATCACCCCTATCAAAAGCAATTTAGATGGGTAACCATTTTAATTATTTACGCAGACGACTCTAATTAAAGGTGTTTGCTCCATCGCTCCTGGAAAATATTTTTACCATTTCAATACCAGTTGCACAAGAAACTTCAGTCACTGAATTGACATGCAAGGTTAAGGAGTTAGTGTTTTCCCAACTGACTGCATTCCTATTTAAATACTAGCTATAGTAGGAGTCTTACTAAGAAGACTCCTGCTTCACTGAAATAAACTGACGTATTTATTAAATAAGGAAGTATAAAATTCTTATGCTGAAATGTCAAAGATGAACTCATTCTTTGAGATCCTCAGTTAAATCCTCTCATTTTCTCATTTCAGTTCCATTGACGCGTCCGTTGACACATGAAAGGGTTGAGATGATTCGCTCACTGACTTTGCCTCCAGAATCTGTCTGTTCATTGGTCAGATTCTGAAGACCAAAACATTTACTCATGGACTCTGAACATGATGGGAAAAAAGGGAGAAAAACTGAAAACGGGGATGCTGGAAGCCAGGCAAACAAAAGTCACACGTTCATTTAAGGTTTCTATTTATGGTTTTGACAAC